>OY986437.1:266167670-266481161 GCA_963920525.1 Dichetophora obliterata | reverse complement strand
GCCATCATTAAAAAATTGTCAACTCTGCGCCTCTACTAAGCGGCCATTATACTTTTGTGGAAGGAGGAGGAGCCACAAAAACAGCCAGTGTTGTGCAAAAGTTTATGAGAAGTATAAGTGTTGTGTAAATTTGAAACCAGTTTCAATGCCTTCCTACACTCATTACCAATTCCTAGAGAACCCTATGATTTTGAAATTTTATAATTTTGAAATTCTGACGACGGATTCGGATTCAGTGACCCATATTTTGTGTATGATTTTTTTTTTGCCTTCCCCGAATTCTCAAAACTACAGAAAAAGAAGGTGGCAACCCTATCCGCCATCTTGAATTTTAAAATTCTGACTTCAGATTCGAAATCAGCGACCCCTAAACACTAATAAATGACGTTTAAAATTCTTAAAATATTATTAGGTGGACATATTATTAGGTGGCACCCCTATGATTTTGAAATTTTATAATTTTGAAATTCTGACGACGGATTCGGATTCAGTGACCCATATTTTGTGTATGATTTTTTTTTTGCCTTCCCCGAATTCTCAAAACTACAGAAAAAGAAGGTGGCAACCCTATCCGCCATCTTGAATTTTAAAATTCTGACTTCAGATTCGAAATCAGCGACCCCTAAACACTAATAAATGACTACAAACTACAAAAAATAAAGGTGGCAACCCTATCCACCATCTTGAATTTTAAAATTCTGACATTAGATTCGAAATCAGCGATAAAATTAATTTTGACCTTGAAAAAATACCCCAGATTAAACCGGCTATTTTTTCCATACTGACTCTCACAAAAGCCACATGGCGGCCATCATTAAAAAATTGTCAACTCTGCGCCTCTCCTAAGCGGCCATTATACTTTTGTGGAGCGCAAATCACAAAGGTTCAATCAGCGATAAAATTAATTTTGACCTTGAAAAAATTCCAAAAAATTTTTTTCTAAGACTGCAGTAGTCGTGATTACAAACATTTTGGTGAAAATATCGTCCTTCTAGGATGTATGGTTTGGGATCTATTACGAATTAACCGGATGTTTTTGCCACCCCGCCCTACCCCCCTCCTATACTTTTTTTTCCGATAAGAACTTTATTTTATATTTCCACTTTATCAGCGTCACCACTCAGTTCTTTTGTCAATGTAAAGGTTGATTTTACTACTTATATCACCATTTCAGTGAAAATATGACCGTGAATAAAATGCTGTCCAAAGTAAATACTTCTCAAATTAGTTTCAGATAGATGACGTTCGAGTAGAACATGAATATGCGCAGCTGTTTAGCTCAAATAATCCTATATAAATAATAGCTTTTGAAATGTTTTTTAAATTCACAGAAGATGGCGCCAGCATCAAAGAGATAAATTAGTAAGGAAAAGGCCCAGGTTCAGTAAGTCGCTATTTCCACATCTGTTTCAATTGATATAGCAAGAGGCAGCAGAAACTATTGATGCTATCAATTTATAAATTTTATAAAAAAATACGTGTCCATGGTGTTTAGAGTTTTTCGAACCCGGGCTCCTGGAAGATTACTTTCAGTTGTATTGATGCAAAATAAGCGATTAATTCTTAACAACCACGATAGACGAATGGGTAAAATGTCGGATACGCCCCACGAGAGAACTATGGTTCAAATTAGAAATTGTTGGTCGTTTTTTATTTGAAGTTGATATTTATATTGCTTTTCAGCAGCCTGGCGCTCGATTCTAATGGTAAGAAACAAGACAACACATCTAAAACAAAATAAAGGTATTTCTAGCTCGCTTTTGCACACGGCCAAAGTTTTAGATTTAGCTGGTCCCAGAACGGAATACCAAAACTGGCACAGCAAAGTTGGGAGCAGCACTTTCATTTTGGGACAACTTTTGCTATGTCACTTGAAACTGAGTGGGAAATAGCGACTATCTGAACCTGGACCACTTCCTTACTAATTTATCTCTTTGACTTCAGTTTCAACTAGATGGCGTTGAATAGAACATGAATATGCGCAGCTGTTTAGCTCAAATAATCCTATATAAATAATAGCTTTTGAAATGTTTTTTAAATTCACAGAAGATGGCGCCAGCATCAAAGAGATAAATTAGTAAGGAAAATGCCCAGGTTCAGTAAGTCGCTATTTCCACATCTGTTTCAACTGATATAGCAAGAGGCAGCAGAAACTATTGATGCTATCAATTTATAAATTTTATAAAAAAATACGTGTCCATGGCAGAGAACTGCATAAGCCTGCTTGAAGTCTATTTCAAGCGCTTGCTTAAAATACAAGTTCAAGCTAGCTTGAGCTTGATAATTTCGAATCAAGTATAGCTTGTAATTGAATATAACCATGCACAGCTTGCACCTCTCGAAAGAAGCTCATTGAATTTTTGGATACTTGCTTTAATTCAATAATTTGGATACTTGCGAGGCTTACAAGCTTTTGCCGAAGGCATCAAGCTTTCTATTGCTTAAAACTTCGTGCCGTTCGCTTGTAAGCTAGAATAGGTGCAAGCTGTGCGTGGGCTTATTTATATTCAATTACAAGCTATGCTTGATTCAAAATTATCAAGCTCAAGCTAGCTTGAACTTGTATTTTAAGCAAGCGCTTGAAATAGACTTCAAGCAGGCTTGTGCAGTTCTCTGGTGGCTATCAGCCAGTGCTTCTCTGTTGAAGTGAACAGCAAAAGTAGGAATCAAAAGTAAGATTTAACACTTACCCAGTGGCTGCGAGAGCTGATTAAAGTTGGGCGTGCGTAACTCCTTAATGCCCGAAAAAGCGCCACGGTGCTGCTCTTCTGATGTAAAAGGTGCATGTGGTGCCGGCGGTGCTATCTTGACAAAAACGGCTGCTCGTCGTTTTTAGGAAATGAAGACTATACCTGCACAAATGGATAGCCAGAGGTTATTACACTTATTACACTTATTTTGTCGACATGTGTATTATTTTTATAATCATCTTCACACACGGAGTTTATTTTTTATTTTTATTTTTTTACAAATAAATTTACACAAGCGCGAAGCTGGAACAACTGTCCATCACTGCCTGTTTCTGGCCATTTTCATCGAAGTGCTAGATAACATGCTGCTAATAGCCACAATCATTCCAGTTGTCAAAATCACTACATCAAGATTGTCGCGATCATTAAGCGTTGACAAAAGTTGGCGAGTGTTGTTTTTTTTGTCCGACGAAACTGTCCGTGGCTTACATGGCGGAAAATAAACGTATGCGTTTACCAACAGCTGATGACAAATGCGACAAATCATGGTAGAATTAGAGAAGGTATATGCATTATGATATGCAATCAAAAGGTAGTACTACTCTTTGGACAAAAGGCTTGATTACCCAAGCGTAACGTGAGGTGGCGCAGCGGGATGTAGCGTAGTGCGACGTTGCCTCGAGGATAAGCGATTACCGAAATCGTAATCCAATGTTGTGTAGGCGCCGTAGTGCAGGGCACTCATTTTATTATAGTAGGCTTATTTACTTCTCCTCGTCAATACAAGATTGCATCCTTTCTTATATGGTATTAAAATTTATAATAATGTGAAGTTAAACAAATTTTTTCGCTTGTAACACAGCTATCGAACTCTCAATAATCGTAACGTTGCGTAGAAATCTATTTTCTACAGACTTTTACGCTGCGTCACGCCACGTTACGATTTCGGTAACGACTTTTACACATTTATCATTAAACAGACTTTAGCTTGACAATTGGCAACGTCGCGCTACGTTACCTTACGCTTGGGTAATCAAGCCTAAAACATTTTTAGTGGTGAATTTATACAAACACTGAAGTCGAACAGTGTTGCCGCGACGAAGTTAAAAAAGTACCCTTGAAAAGGTCCCAAATGTATACACTTTAGAAAAAAGAACATCCACGTATCAAATTCGAAAAAGCAATAATATACAGGCATGTTCTGCATTCCACTTCCGAATGGAAGTGAAAATAAAACATAATTTAATTCCAACTGCCACCTTGAGTGTTGCAGTATAACAGATACCTTGTTTATTTTAGCATAGGATTTTATAGCTAAACACACCTCCAAAAAGGCATCACTCAATTTTTCGCCGCTTGCGACGTGGTTACCACAATTTTGTCACTGGCAGTTCTTCTGGAAAATTGTGTTTAAATTATAATGTGATTAAGGAAATACATTTTTTTTGTGAAAATTAATAGTTATAAAAGTAATCTGAGTTACAAAACTATATTTTAAGAAGTTGATTTGGTCTACTGGACAGGCACATCATGACAAATTCGCCTCATGAGATGTGCTTGTGCTAATTTTAAGACGCAAATGTGTCTTAAATGTGTAAATCGTCTTATGTGCAAATAAATGGGTGTTAATGCAACTTAAAATTTAATAATAAATCAATCGTTTTGACGAAGAAAATTATTAGAGCTGTAATAAAAGTTTATTTGAACTAAACTAGCTATGTGTAAATTTTTTTCAGAAATTGCAACTCTGTCATGTTGTGACAAAGGCGAATTCGACTATCAAGTGTTGTAATTGTGTTGTTTGCTTTTCACGGCATCGTCATCTACGTTAATGACCATCAGTTTGAAGTAAAACAACGCGATGTGAATTATTTTGTTGTGAAAATATATTGATGTAAAACTTTGTGCTAAACAATTTAATCATGCAAATATCAAATCTCAACGTTGTGCTACAAAAATATGAAGTGTTGAAATGTAGCAGATGCACGACAAATAGATAAAGAAATAAGAATAGCAAAAAGTGTCTAAAGTCAAAGAGAAAAGTTAAGATTGCGATAAATTGTAGAAATTCAATCGATTAATGCTGTTATTGTGATAAATTAAGCGGTCTCGATTATTAAGACCGACTAATCATACGTCGACGTTTTCTAAGTTTTCTACATGCAATATTAAGTATGCAAAATAATCCTTTCATCTTGTCAATGTTATCGAAAGGTTATGCAACCATTTCTATTTGTTAAATAGATGACTTGGTTATTAAAAATCTTCATGGTGCTCATTCATTGACCATCTTGCACGCCCATTCTCTGTTTTCTTTGCATATTGTATTTTTGTCTTGTGCTCTCTTTCTAACACATGTTAAATCCGTATCAAATATTTGACATAATCATCTGGCTCTACTTGGCGCAGATGACTAACCGCCATTTTCTTCTGCAGTTCACCTGTCACATTATGATGGTTCCAGTTTCTCCACGACTTATATTTGTTAAAAATCATGGTTAAAGATAAGATATTTCAAATGCAAATTGATGGTTTAATTTCGTTCTCTGAGTTCCGAGTGTTCTTTAAATGTATTTAATATGCTGATTGCTGTAAAAACCAAATAATAATGTGCCGAAAAAAATAATTAAATAGCTGATAGGAAATACTAATTTTCTTATTTGCTTCAAATTAACTTGATTCACTTTAATGTGTATAGATGGCTAAGTTTAATTATTTGGTATAAACTATATAGTGACAGTTCTAAATCGGTTTCAGCGTGACTTAACCTATGTATTCATGGAAAGCCTATTACATCGTTGTGTTAAACCTAACACTTATGATACATCCAAAGCTGTAGTGGAAGATTATCTTTATATTCAATTTGATTTCATTTAACTATACATTTTACTGCCTAACAGACCTCTATATTAAAGAGTTTTCCTCGAAGTACTTAAAAGTAATTGAAATTGCTTAAAAGCAAAGTAGCTAGAACTGGCGAAGAGATCAATAAAAATAAGACAATAGCAAGTGTCATTGCATTAACATATTTGCAGGCAGTTAATTTAATTATTTTGTTTCTATTTTGTTCACAGTTCTTAGAGGTAGCCCCAGTGGTTCAATACCCCAACGCAAGCTTCGTATTTTTACGAATGGAGACATTGTAATCTGATAATTTAATTAAGTAGCATAAATGTTTGGTCACAAAGGAAAAGAAAAAGTGAGAATATTCGGCTATCATATATATACGTATATAATCTATGTCAGATAATCTCCACAATAAATACTCTTCATAAGTCTGGACTTAGTATAAAACCAGGGAAAACAAATGGTACAAAATATTGGATTTGTACTTTTATCCTTGGCTATGTTATCAATGTTGGAAAAGCTACAAAAATCAACTGACTGAACATCCAGCCTAAAAATTCTATAAAGAAATAAGAGAATGCGATAAACATTTAAGATAGGACATTCTTAAATGTCAACAAATGAAGATACGTTTAATTTTTGAAGATAGACAGATTTTCAAATACTGTATGAAGAACTTTCTTCCTTAACAAGGAAGCTGTAAAAAAGAGGAAAAGATGTCATTCATTAACAATTTAAAAAAAGTATTCCACCTGGGTGGTGGGGAAGCAAAGAAAAAGAGGTTATTTAATAATATCAAAATGGATACCGATCCGAATGAATATTGGGAGATGATTGGTGAATTGGGCGATGGAGCTTTTGGAAAGGTATATAAAGCACAGCACAAAGAACACAGACGTTTTGCAGCTGCCAAAATGTGCACTTTAGAGGACGAAGAGAATCTAAGTGACCACATGGTTGAAATTGATATTCTTTCTGAGATTAAGCATCAAAATATTGTGGCATTATATGAAGCATTTTCTATAGAGGACAAGTTGTGGGTAAGCCATAAAATAATTTTTAAATGTTATGCTCCATTAAATATTGAAAACTTTAGATGCTTATTGAATACTGTGATGGCGGTGCATTGGATAGTATTATGGTTGAATTGGAAAAACCATTAACAGAACCTCAAATCGCGTATATATGCAAGTATATGACGGAAGGCTTAAATTTTCTACATAAGAACAAAGTAATTCACCGCGATCTGAAAGCCGGTAACGTCCTTCTGACAATGGAAGGTGGTGTCAAACTTGGTATGTGCTGTTTCGTTAATGAATTTTGACACACGTTAATACAAATATGAACTTTTCTAAAAAAGGCGATAATTTGTGAAATTTAGCGTTTTATTTCTAATTATTTATATAAAAAATAGCGCCTTATTGATGAACATAAGATACGGTCCTCGAAAAAATAGTATCACAAAGTTACTTTAAGATAGCGAACTGAACATTTTAAAGAAACTATCAGAGTTGCGATTCTTCACTTTTTAGAAAACAAATTAACTTTACATGTTACTTTAAAGAGATCTTAAAAATCCAAATATGAAGTACATATTTTAATAAAATGTAGAAGAAATATTTTCTCAATACGACTAATCTATAGTAATAAAACTCATTTTCTGTTTGTTTGTTTGTTTAGCCTTTATACAAATCTAAACGGCTCAACGGATTTTGCTCAAACTTACCTAGTTTAAAATCTTCAAATCTTCAAACTTATCCCAACTTAAAATGTTACATACTTAATTTTTGCCACGCCCCCTCTGAAATTTTTCAACTAACGGTAATTTTGTTATTATAAAACTTTTAGTATCGGAGATTTTTGTATATTTAATTTAAAAATTTTTTTGTTATTTTGACATCAAAAACACTCACATATCTTCAAAATTGGAGAAATTTTCAGTACAACGACTTTTTCATAAAACATCGTTACCTAAGAATGAGAAAAAAACGACATGAAAATCAAAGTTTGGTCTTTCGATGCAAATATCTCCGCTGTCCATTAATATATTTCATTCAAATTTTTTTTGTTCAAAAGTTCAATAAAACCACTTCACAAAAATAAGTTGAACTGTACCGTTAAGTCAGTGTATATATGCTTTATCAGTATACCAAAAAAGGTCCAAAATATTAACTTTTTACTCAAGAAATAACTCAAAAATTGTTGTTGTAAAAATGAAATCAATTAAAAACTGCAAATCTGACTACCTTTCATATGACATAGCATTTATTTGCAAAAATTCTTCCAGCTAAGCGCAAAAATTATTTTACTGTTTTTGTCATCAAAACAACAAGGGTACCCCCTTTGATTTTTTTCGCGAAATTTATTTTTTCCAAAATGTTTTTATATTTTTTACAAAAACGTCAAGTCTCAAAAATAATTTATGTGAAGAAATTACCCCAATATCTCTTTCCAATCAAAAGTTATGGCTAAAAAGCTATTTTTTCATACCAGACTATTAATAAAACTTAGTTTTGTGTTAAAATTCTCTATATAGTTTGAACGTCCCCCATTTATCTCAGAATGCAGTTATGTGTCTAGAGTAATTACAAACATTTTGGTTTGTATAAAATCTTCCTTATAGTAAAATCTACTTAGTTTTGTTTGTTTGTTTGTTTGGCCTTTATACAAATCTAAACGGCTCAACGGATTTTGCTCAAACTAGGTACACATATTAAGCTTATCCCAAATTAAAATGTTACATACTTAATTTTTGCCACGCCCCCTCTGAAATTTTTCAACTAACGGTAATTTTGTTATTATAAAACTTTTTACTATCGGAGATTTTTGTAATTTTAATTTAAAATTTTTTTGTTATTTTGACATCAAAAACACTCACATATCTTCAAAATTGGAAAAATTTTCCGTACAACGACTTTTTCATAAAACATCGTTACCTAAGAATGAGAAAAAAACGACATGAAAATCAAAGTTTGGTCTTTCGATGCAAATATCTCCGCTGTCCATTAATATATTTCATTCAATTTTTTTTTGTTCAAAAGTTCAATAAAACCACTTCACAAAAATAAGTTGAACTGTACCGTTAAGTCAGTGTATATATGCTTTATCAGTATACCAAAAAATTTCCAAAGTATTAACTTTTTACTCAAGAAATAACTCAAAAATTGTTGTTGTAAAAATGAAATAAATTAAAAACTGCAAATCTGACTACCTTTCATATGACATAGCATTTATTTGCCAAAATTCTTCCAGCTAAGCGCAAAAATTATTTTATTGTTTTTGTCATCAAAACAACAAGGGTTTGATTTTTTTCGCGAAATTTATTTTTTCCAAAATGTTGTTTTTATATTTTTTACAAAAAAGTCAAGTCTCCAAAATAATTTATGTGAAAAAATTACCCCAATATCTCTTTCCAATCAAAAGTTATGGCTAAAAAGCTAATTTTCATACCAGACTATTAATAAAACTTAGTTTTGTGTTAAAATTCTCTATATAGTTTGAACGTCCCCCATTTATCTCAGAATGCAGTTGTGTGTCTAGAGTAATTACAAACATTTTGGTTTGTATAAAATCTTCCTTATAGTAAAATCTACTTAGTTTTGTTTGTTTGTTTGTTTGGCCTTTATACAAATCTAAACGGCTCAACGGATTTTGCTCAAACTAGGTACACATATTAAGCTTATCCCAACTTAAAATGTTACATACTTAATTTTTGCCACGCCCCCTCTGAAATTTTTCAACTAACGGTAATTTTGTTATTATAAAAATTTTTAGTATCGGAGATTTTTGTATATTTAATTTTAAAATTTTTTTGTTATTTTGACATCAAAAACACTCACATATCTTCAAAATTGGAGAAATTTTCAGTACAACGACTTTTTCATAAAACATCGTTACCTAAGAATGAGAAAAAAACGACATGAAAATCAAAGTTTGGTCTTTCGATGCAAATATCTCCGCTGTCCATTAATATATTTCATTCAAATTTTTTTTGTTCAAAAGTTCAATAAAACCACTTCACAAAAATAAGTTGAACTGTACCGTTAAGTCAGTGTATATATGTTTTATGAGTATGCCAAAAAAGGTCCAAAATATTGACTTTTTACTCAATTAATTACTCAAAAATTGTTGTTGTTGTAAAAATGAAATCAATTAAAAACTGCAAATCTGACTACCTTTCATATGACATAGCATTTATTTGCAAAAATTCTTCCAGCTAAGCGCAAAAATTATTTTACTGTTTTTGTCATCAAAACAACAAGGGTACTCCCTTTGATTTTTTTCGCGAAATTTATTTTTTCCAAAATGTTTTTATATTTTTTACAAAAAAGTCAAGTCTCAAAAATAATTTCTTTGAAAAAATTACCCCAATATCTCTTTCCAATCAAAAGTTATGGCTAAAAATCTATTTTTTCATACCAGACTATTAATAAAACTTAGTTTTGTGTTAAAATTCTCTATATAGTTTGAACGTCCCCCATTTATCTCAGAATGCAGTGTTGTGTCTAGAGTAATTAGAAACATTTTGGTTTGTATAAAATCTTCCTTATAGTAATCTACTTAGTTTTAGGTACACATACTAGGTACACATATTAAACTTATCCCAACTTAAAATGTTACATACTTAATTTTTGCCACGCCCCCTCTGAAATTTTTCAACTAACGGTAATTTTGTTATTATAAAACTTTTTACCATCGGAGATTTTTGTATATTTAATTTTAAAATTTTTTTGTTATTTTGACATCAAAAACACTCACATATATTCAAAATTGGAGAAAGTTTCAGTACAACGACTTTTTCATAAAACATCGTTACCTAAGAATGAGAAAAAAACGACATGAAAATCAAAGTTTGGTCTTTCGATGCAAATATCTCCGCTGTCCATTAATATATTTCATTAAAATTTTTTTTGTTCAAACGTTCAATAAAATCACTTCACAAAAATAAGTTGAACTGTACCGTTAACTCAGTGCATATATGTTTTTTGAGTATGCCAAAAAAGGTCCAAAATATTGACTTTTTACTCAAGAAATTACTCAAAAATTGTTGTTGTTGTAAAAATGAAATTAATTAAAAACAGCAAATCTGACTACCTTTCATATGACATAGCATTTATTTGCAAAAATTCTTCCAGCTAAGCGCAAAAATTATTTTACTGTTTTTGTCATCAAAACAACAAGGGTACCCCCTTTGATTTTTTTCGCGAAATTTATTTTTTCCAAAATGTTTTTATATTTTTTACAAGTCTCAAAAATAATTTCTGTGAAAAAATTACCCCAATATCTCTTTCCAATCAAAAGTTATGGCTAAAAATCTATTTTTTCATACCAGACTATTAATAAAACTTAGTTTTGTGTTAAAATTCTCTATCTAGTTTGAACGTCCCCCATTTATCTCAGAATGCAGTGTTGTGTCTAGAGTAATTACAAACATTTTGGTTTGTATAAAATCTTCCTTATAGTAATCTACTTAGTTTTAGGTACACATACTAGGTACACATATTAAACTTATCCCAACTTAAAATGTTACATACTTAATTTTTGCCACGCCCCCTCTGAAATTTTTCAACTAACGGTAATTTTGTTATTATAAAACTTTTTACCATCGGAGATTTTTGTATATTTAATTTTAAAATTTTTTTGTTATTTTGACATCAAAAACACTCACATATCTTCAAAATTGGAGAAAGTTTCAGTACAACGACTTTTTCATAAAACATCGTTACCTAAGAATGAGAAAAAAACGACATGAAAATCAAAGTTTGGTCTTTCGATGCAAATATCTCCGCTGTCCATTAATATATTTCATTCAAATTTTTTTTGTTCAAAAGTTCAATAAAATCACTTCACAAAAATAAGTTGAACTGTACCGTTAAGTCAGTGTATATATGTTTTATGAGTATGCCAAAAAAGGTCCAAAATATTGACTTTTTACTCAAGAAATTACTCAAAAATTGTTGTTGTAAAAATGAAATCAATTAAAAACAGCAAATCTGACTACCTTTCATATGACATAGCATTTATTTGCAAAAATTCTTCCAGCTAAGCGCAAAAATTATTTTACTGTTTTTGTTATCAAAACAACAAGGGTACCCCCTTTTATTTTTTTTGCGAAATTTATTTTTTCCAAAATGTTTTTTATATTTTTTACAAAAAATAAGCGCAAAAATTTTGTCATCAAAACAACAAGGGTACCCCCTTTGATTTTTTTCGCGAAATTTATTTTTTCCAAAATGTTGTTTTTTATATTTTTTACAAAAAATTCAAGTCTCAAAAATAATTTCTGTGAAAAAATTACCCCAATATCTCTTTCCAATCAAAAGTTATGGCTAAAATTCTATTTTTTCATACCAGACTATTAATAAAACTTAGTTTTGTGTTAAAATTCTCTATATAGTTTGAACGTCCCCCATTTATCTCAGAATGCAGTGTTGTGTCTAGAGTAATTACAAACATTTTGGTTTGTATAAAATCTTCCTTATAGTAAAATCTACTTAGTTTTGTTTGTTTGTTTGTTTGGCCTTTATACAAATCTAAACGGCTCAACGGATTTTGCTCAACCTAGGTACACATATTAAGCTTATCCCAACTTAAAATGTTACATACTTAATTTTTGCCACGCCCCCTCTGAAATTTTTCAACTGACGGTAATTTTGTTATTATAAAAATTTTTAGTATCGGAGATTTTTGTATATTTAATTTTAAAATTTTTTTGTTATTTTGACATCAAAAACACTCACATATCTTCAAAATTGGAGAAATTTTCAGTACAACGACTTTTTCATAAAACATCGTTACCTAAGAATGAGAAAAAAACGACATGAAAATCAAAGTTTGGTCTTTCGATGCAAATATCTCCGCTGTCCATTAATATATTTCATTCAAATTTTTTTTGTTCAAAAGTTCATAAAACCACTTCACAAAAATAAGTTGAACTGTACCGTTAAGTCAGTGTATATATGTTTTATGAGTATGCCAAAAAAGGTCCAAAATATTGACTTTTTACTCAAGAAATTACTCAAAAATTGTTGTTGTTGTAAAAATGAAATCAATTAAAAACTGCAAATCTGACTATCTTTCATATGACATAGCATTTATTTGCCAAAATTCTTCCAGCTAAGCGCAAAAATTATTTTACTGTTTTTGTCATCAAAACAACCCCCTTTGATTTTTTTCGCGAAATTTATTTTTTCCAAAATGTTGTTTTGTATATTTTTTACAGAAAATTCAAGTCTCAAAAATAATTTCTGTGAAAAAATTACCCCAATATCTCTTTCCAATCAAAAGTTATGGCTAAAAATCTATTTTTTCATACCAGACTATTAATAAAACTTAGTTTTGTGTTAAAATTCTCTATATAGTTTGAACGTCCCCCATTTATCTCAGAATGCAGTGTTGTGTCTAGAGTAATTACAAACATTTTGGTTTGTATAAAATGTTCCTTATAGTAATCTACTTACTTTTAGGTACACATACTAGGTACACATATTAAACTTATCCCAACTTAAAATGTTACATAATTTATTTTTACCACGCCCCCTCTGAAATTTTTCAACTAACGGTAATTTTGTTATTATAAAACTTTTTACCATCGGAGATTTTTGTATATTTAATTTTAAAATTTTTTTGTTATTTTGACATCAAAAACACTCACATATATTCAAAATTGGAGAAAGTTTCAGTACAACGACTTTTTCATAAAACATCGTTACCTAAGAATGAGAAAAAAACGACATGAAAATCAAAGTTTGGTCTTTCGATGAAAATATCTCCGCTGTCCATTAATATATTTCATTCAAATTTTTTTTGTTCAAAAGTTCAATAAAATCACTTCACAAAAATAAGTTGAACTGTACCGTTAAGTCAGTGTATATATGTTTTATGAGTATGCCAAAAAAGGTCCAAAATATTGACTTTTTACTCAAGAAATTACTCAAAAATTGTTGTTGTTGTAAAAATGAAATCAATTAAAAACAGCAAATCTGACTACCTTTCATATGACATAGCATTTATTTGCAAAAATTATTTTACTGTTTTTGTCATCAAAACAGCAAATCAACCCCCTTTGATTTTTTTCGCGAAATTTATTTTTTCCAAAATGTTGTTTTTTATATTTTTTACAAAAAATTCAAGTCTCAAAAATAATTTCTGTGAAAAAATTACCCCAATATCTCTTTCCAATCAAAAGTTATGGCTAAAAATCTATTTTTTCATACCAGACTATTAATAAAACTTAGTTTTGTGTTAAAATTCTCTATATAGTTTGAACGTCCCCCATTTATCTCAGAATGCAGTGTTGTGTCTAGAGTAATTACAAACATTTTGGTTTGTATAAAATCTTCCTTATAGTAATCTACTTAGTTTTAGGTACACATACTAGGTACACATATTAAACTTATCCCAACTTAAAATGTTACATACTTAATTTTTGGCACGCCCCCTCTGAAATTTTTCAACTAACGGTAATTTTGTTATTATAAAACTTTTTACCATTGGAGATTTTTGTATATTTAATTTTAAAATTTTTTTGTTATTTTGACATCAAAAACACTCACATATCTTCAAAATTGGAGAAATTTTCAGTACAACGACTTTTTCATAAAACATCGTTACCTAAGAATGAGAAAAAAACGACATGAAAATCAAAGTTTGGTCTTTCGATGCAAATATCTCCGCTGTCCATTAATATATTTCATTCAAATTTTTTTTGTTCAAAAGTTCAATAAAATCACTTCACAAAAATAAGTTGAACTGTACCGTTAAGTCAGTGTATATATGTTTTATGAGTATGCCAAAAAAGGTCCAAAATATTGACTTTTTACTCAAGAAATTACTCAAAAATTGTTGTTGTTGTAAAAATGAAATCAATTAAAAACAGCAAATCTGACTACCTTTCATATGACATAGCATTTATTTGCAAAAATTCTTCCAGCTAAGCGCAAAAATTATTTTACTGTTTTTTTCATCAAAACAACAAGGGTTTGATTTTTTCGCGAAATTTATTTTTTCCAAAATGTTGTTTTTTATATTTTTTACAAAAAATTCAAGTCTCAAAAATAATTTCTGTGAAAAAATTACCCCAATATCTCTTTCCAATCAAAAGTTATGGCTAAAAATCTATTTTTTCATACCAGACTATTAATAAAACTTAGTTTTGTGTTAAAATTCTCTATATAGTTTGAACGTCCCCCATTTATCTCAGAATGCAGTTGTGTGTCTAGAGTAATTACAAACATTTTGGTAACTAACGGTAATTTTGTTATTATAAAACTTTTTACCATCGGAGATTTTTGTATATTTAATTTTAAAATTTTTTTGTTATTTTGACATCAAAAACACTCACATATCTTCAAAATTGGAGAAAGTTTCAGTACAACGACTTTTTCATAAAACATCGTTACCTAAGAATGAGAAAAAAACGGCATGAAAATCAAAGTTTGGTCTTTCGATGCAAATATCTCCGCTGTCCATTAATATATTTCATTCAAATTTTTTTTTTAAAACATGCAATAACAATAGAGTTCAGCTACTACAGCTTTTTCACACTTTCTCCGCAATAGATCATTTTAAGAACCAATCCAATATCATTGAAATAACTCAAAGATATCGATAAAGGTGGTCCAATAAAAAACCAAAAGGGAGAAAAATTTACCCACCATAATATGGGTTGGGCTCAGGGACAACACAAGACATAACAACTAACCATGCGTTTACATAGATCTAATCATACATTAGTTTTCAATCTACTTTTGAGTTGACCTTTCGACAAGTTAACATCAAACACGTTACAGTTGTTAACAAAGGTACTCATGCGATTTAATGGAGCAGTTAACATATAATTTGTTCTACTAAATGGTAAATAAATCAAGTTGTTAGAGTTTCTGCTGCTTCTACGGTTAGTGTTAAAATTTATAAAAGAAAGAAGCTCTGGAGAGTCGAATACACCAGTTATGAGTTGGTGTAAGTAGACGATATCAGCAGATTTTCTTCTCTCACTTAAAGATTGCATCTTTAATAATTTTAAACGATCCTCATATGGAGGAAGGTTAAATGTGTCAGTTCCACTCAAGCCTCTTAGAGCAAACCGAACAAAACGTTTTTGAATTCTTTCTATACGATCAACATGCACATTGTAATGTGGGGACCATACTTGACTTGCGTACTCCAAGTGAGGACGCACGATTGAATAATACAGAGTTGTAGTTGTTATTAAGCTATCAAACTCTTTGGCCCACCGTTTTATCTTTAATTTTGTAATTTTGTAATCAAAAATAAAATTGTTCCTTTTACGCGAAAAGGTCATAGTTTGGCATTTATCTGGATTTAAAAACATGTTATTTTTAGAACACCAAACCTCAAAGGAGTTCAAGTCTGACTGGAGCAGGTCTGAATTGTCATTAGAATCAATTGTTCTGTATATTTTCATATCATCTGCATAAATAAGCAAATGGGAGTGTTTAATGACGTGGGTAACATCATTAATTGCCAAAATAAACAGAAGTGGGCCCAGGTGGCTTCCTTGAGGAACACCCGATTCTGCAACAAATTCAGAAGACAACACGCCTCGGAACCGTATTTGATAAGATCGCTCCATCAAATACGATTTGATCCAGTTTACAAAATATTGTGGAAATCCCATTAATTTAAGTTTAAATAAAATTAGATTATGTGGTAATTTATCAAAAGCTTTGCTAAAATCAGTGTAAATACAATCGACCTGGTTACCAGAATCAATAGATTTTAAGCAGAATGTAGTGAAATCAAGGAGATTAGACACAGTGGATCTGCCAGTAACAAAACCATGCTGACGAGTTGTCATGACTTGCCCACAGTGAATTTTCACTCGATCGTACACTATTCGCTCAAAAAGTTTAGGAATCGAAGACAATTTAGCGATAGGCCTATAATTAGTGACGTCGTTCCTGCAACCTTTTTTGTAAATAGGACTGATATAAGATTTTTTCCAAAAAAGAGGAAAATTACTTTCATTAATTGATTTATTAAAAAGTAACGAGAGAGGCTGACACAAAACGGAGCCGCATTGTTTTAACACTGCGGCAGGAATTCCATCTGGTCCAGCGCTAAAATCCTCATCGATTGATTCAATATACTTAAAAATATCCTCTGAGGTAAAAGATATATGCCCCAAAGAAACTCTGGATGCGTTGTTCATATAATCAAAATACGCTAAATCAGGATTAAAAGAATCTGAACAGAATGATTCTTTAAAAAGATTGGCAAATAAGCCACAAATAATGGTGGAATCGTCAGTAAATCCATCCTGAAATTTGAAAGAAGAAGGAAATCCATCAGTCTTCTTCTTAATATTAATAAATCCCCAAAATTTTCTTGGATCAGACAAAATACTCAGCTTCATATTATCCAAATACTCATTATATAATGCAGCTGAGCAATTCTCAAATTCCAGAAACAAACGTTTGTATGTTTCTAGGTCATTTGAGTCAAAACTACAAACATATTTCTTCCATGCCCTATTCCTATTGTTGCGAAGAGTCTTTAAATCCTTTGTGTACCAAGGGTACGCAGAATTTTTCGCAAATTTGAGACTATATGGTACAGACTGAGAAAACATGGCAAAGAGCTCCGTATAGAAATAATTTATTGAACTGTTAAGATTATTATTATTTATGTATTCTGTAATTATATTTAATTTACTATAAAGTAAATGATTCAACCCCAAAAAGTCAGCTTTTTTGAAATTGAATTCATAAACTGTGTCAACAGAGCTTGAATTTACCATATTATCCTTATCGGATTTATACCAAATACTCAAAGGTGGATGGTAATTATCAATAGTAGTCAAAGCATGAAGTTCCTTCTGAACAATGACATTGTTACTGTCTGTAGTTAAGACTAGGTCAAGCAGCCTTTCCAGACTATTATAAATACAACTAACTTGTTGTAAGTCAGAACATATATTGTCAACAAATATATGTTCTTGGCGTGTCTTCGAATTAGATGCACAAAAATGTGTTTCATCGTCAGAAGAATGCCATTTTAAGTCAGGCAAATTAAAATCGCCCAACAATAAAATGTCGTCATTAACGTCAAGTAAATTTAATATAAATTCTATGCAATCCGCATTTTTGTTCAAAAGTTCAATAAAATCACTTCACAAAAATAAGTTGAACTGTACCGTTAAGTCAGTGTATATATGTTTTATGAGTATGCCAAAAAAGGTCCAAAATATTGACTTTTTACTCAAGAAATTACTCAAAAATTGTTGTTGTTGTAAAAATGAAATCAATTAAAAACAGCAAATCTGACTACCTTTCATATGACATAGCATTTATTTGCAAAAATTTTTCCAGCTAAGCGCAAAAATTATTTTACTGTTTTTGTCATCAAAACAACAAGGGTACCCCCTTTGATTTTTTTCGCGAAATTTATTTTTTCCAAAATGTTGTTTTTATATTTTTTACAAAAAATTCAAGTCTCAAAAATAATTTCTGTGAAAAAATTACCCCAATATCTCTTTCCAATCAAAAGTTATGGCTAAAAATCTATTTTTTCATACCAGACTATTAATAAAACTTAGTTTTGTGTTAAAATTCTCTATATAGTTTGAACGTCCCCCATTTATCTCAGAATGCAGTGTTGTGTCTAGAGTAATTACAAGCATTTTGGTTTGTATAAAATCTTCCTTATAGTAATCTACTTAGTTTTAGGTACACATACTAGGTACACATATTAAACTTATCCCAACTTAAAATGTTACATACTTAATTTTTGCCACGCCCCCTCTGAAATTTTTCAACTAACGGTAATTTTGTTATTATAAAAATTTTTAGTATCGGAGATTTTTGTATATTTAATTTTAAAATTTTTTTGTTATTTTGACATCAAAAACACTCACATATCTTCAAAATTGGAGAAATTTTCAGTACAACGACTTTTTCATAAAACATCGATCGTTACCTAAGAATTAGAAAAAAACGACATGAAAATCAAAGTTTGGTCTTTCGATGCAAATATCTCCGCTGTCCATTAATATATTTAATTCAAATTTTTTTTGTTCAAAAGTTCAATAAAATCACTTCACAAAAATAAGTTGAACTGTACCGTTAAGTCAGTGTATATATGTTTTATGAGTATGCCAAAAAAGGTCCAAAATATTGACTTTTTACTCAAGAAATTACTCAAAAATTGTTGTTGTTGTAAAAATGAAATCAATTAAAAACAGCAAATCTGACTACCTTTCATATGACATACAGCTATGGACATATAAATGGCACATATTGCTATGAGTTCTTTCTTATGCTATTATATTGCAAATAGCATTAAGAAAAATTTTATTTTTTTTTTCAAAGGTTTGTTATTAATATATATGATATGTTGATAAAAACTCAAGTTATTTATAATTCATTCTATAAAATAAAAAATATTATTAAGAAAAACACCTCCTGACTGAGCTGGACACATAAATGGCACAATCTCTAAATAAGAAAAAAATAGATGTAGTACTGCTATTGATACCTTTTTTTACTATGTAAAAACCTTTTAACATTAATATTTAGTGCTATGGCCTTTGTTTTTGATGACAGCCTCACACCTGCGACCCATACTTTCCACGAGTTTCTGGCATTTTGTTTTGGGTATAGCATACCAGGCTGCCTGTGCCGCCGCCCATAAATCGTCCATATTTTTATAATTTTTTTTGGAAATGTCAACCTTAACATCGTTCCACAGATTTTCTATTGGATTTAAGTCAGGGCTCTGTGCTGGCCAATCCAAAACGTCGATCTTTTCCGAACAAAACCAATTTTTCACTAGTCTTGAGGAGTGTTTCGGGTCATTATCTTGCATAAATTTGCACTTAACTGGCATGGAACTGAAAGCATACGGTTCCTTATGATTCTTCAAAATATCCAAGTACTGGAATTGATCCATTTTTCCATTAATTTTTACAAGGGGACCAACGCCATGCCAAGAAAAGGCACCCCAAACCATGATGCTGCCACCACCGTGTTTTACTGTCTTCTGGGTGAACCGAGGATTATACTCTTGGCCTTTAGGACGATGAACGAAGATTCTGCCATCCGGTCCAATCCTATTTATCTTCGTTTCATCACTCCATAAGACGTTTTTCCAAAAATTTATGGGATCATCTTTATGGGTTCTGCAGAAAACTAATCGTTTTAAAATATTTTTTTTTGGATAGGAGTGGTTTTTTTCTGGATAAGTGCCCAAACAAATTTGCCTCATTTAACCTTCTTCGGACAAGCCTGCTAGATAATTCCAAGCCCAAGGTTTCATTGATTTCTGCTGTTATCTGCCGAGATGACTTGAATGGATCAGCTTTAACCATTTTCACAATAGCTGAATCTGTACGCATGTCAGTTTTTGGGGGCTTTTGCTTACGAATTTTGCCACTACTCAATACCTCTGGATTTTCTTCAATTGACTTAATGGCATTGTATATTTTTTTCCGAGAAACTTTCAATAATTCAGCAATTTCCGAAACTTTTTTCCCATCCTGATGCATTCTCCATATAATCCGCCTTTCATCAATAGTGGTGTGTTTGCTTGATCCCATTTTAAATAATTTTTCACTCTGTTTGTTTTTTTTTTTATGTATGCAAAATATCAACCGATTACACCGAAATCCACGCAAGTTCTGTCCAACTAAAGTTTTTTGTGCCATTTACATGTCCACTTCTAATCAGCATTGTTTACAAAAAAATTATAACTCGACGTGTGTAGCAGGTCGTACCGGAGCCTGTTGAGACTATTTTGGAGAACAACAATCAGAAGTTCTAAAACATGCATGATCAAAACATGTAAGTAGCTAACGACTTCGGGTTTTTAGCAATTAAGTGAACAATTCAGGTGTGTGCCATTTATATGTCCATAGCTGTAGCATTTATTTGCAAAAATTATTTTACTGTTTTTGTCATCAAAACAACAAGGGTTTGATTTTTTTCGCGAAATTTATTTTTTCCAAAATGTTGTTTTTATATTTTTTACAAAAAAGTCAAGTCTCCAAAATAATTTATGTGAAAAAATTACCCCAATATCTTTTTCCAATCAAAAGTTATGGCTAAAAAGCTATTTTTTCATACCAGACTATTAATAAAACTTAGTTTTGTGTTAAAATTCTCTATATAGTTTGAACGTCCCCCATTTATCTCAGAATGCAGTTGTGTGTCTAGAGTAATTACAAACATTTTGGTTTGTATAAAATCTTCCTTATAGTAAAATCTACTTAGTTTTGTTTGTTTGTTTGTTTGGCCTTTATACAAATCTAAACGGCTCAACGGATTTTGCTCAAACTAGGTACACATATTAAGCTTATCCCAACTTAAAATGTTACATACTTAATTTTTGCCACGCCCCCTCTGAAATTTTTCAACTAACGGTAATTTTGTTATTATAAAAATTTTTAGTATCGGAGATTTTTGTATATTTAATTTTAAAATTTTTTTGTTATTTTGACATCAAAAACACTCACATATCTTCAAAATTGGAGAAATTTTCAGTACAACGACTTTTTCATAAAACATCGTTACCTAAGAATTAGAAAAAAACGACATGAAAATCAAAGTTTGGTCTTTCGATGCAAATATCTCCGCTGTCCATTAATATATTTAATTCAAATTTTTTTTGTTCAAAAGTTCAATAAAATCACTTCACAAAAATAAGTTGAACTGTACCGTTAATTCAGTGTATATATGTTTTATGAGTATGCCAAAAAAGGTCAAAAATATTGACTTTTTACTCAAGAAATTACTCAAAAATTGTTGTTGTTGTAAAAATGAAATCAATTAAAAACTGCAAATCTGACTACCTTTCATATGACATAGCATTTATTTGCAAAAATTCTTCCAGCTAAGCGCAAAAATTATTTTACTGTTTTTGTCATCAAAACAACAAGGGTTTGATTTTTTTCGCGAAATTTATTTTTTCCAAAATGTTGTTTTTATATTTTTTACAAAAAAGTCAAGTCTCCAAAATAATTTATGTGAAAAAATTACCCCAATATCTCTTTCCAATCAAAAGTTATGGCTAAAAAGCTATTTTTTCATACCAGACTATTAATAAAACTTAGTTTTGTGTTAAAATTCTCTATATAGTTTGAACGTCCCCCATTTATCTCAGAATGCAGTTGTGTGTCTAGAGTAATTACAAACATTTTGGTTTGTATAAAATCTTCCTTATAGTAAAATCTACTTAGTTTTGTTTGTTTGTTTGTTTGGCCTTTATACAAATCTAAACGGCTCAACGGATTTTGCTCAAACTAGGTACACATATTAAGCTTATCCCAACTTAAAATGTTACATACTTAATTTTTTCCACGCCCCCTCTGAAATTTTTCAACTAACGGTAATTTTGTTATTATAAAACTTTTTACCATTGGAGATTTTTGTATATTTAATTTTAAAATTTTTTTGTTATTTTGACATCAAAAACACTCACATATCTTCAAAATTGGAGAAATTTTCAGTACAACGACTTTTTCATAAAACATCGTTACCTAAGAATGAGAAAAAAACGACATGAAAATCAAAGTTTGGTCTTTCGATGCAAATATCTCCGCTGTCCATTAATATATTTCATTCAAATTTTTTTTGTTCAAAAGTTCAATAAAATCACTTCACAAAAATAAGTTGAACTGTACCGTTAAGTCAGTGTATATATGTTTTATGAGTATGCCAAAAAAGGTCCAAAATATTGACTTTTTACTCAAGAAATTACTCAAAAATTGTTGTTGTTGTAAAAATGAAATCAATTAAAAACAGCAAATCTGACTACCTTTCATATGACATAGCATTTATTTGCAAAAATTCTTCCAGCTAAGCGCAAAAATTATTTTACTGTTTTTTTCATCAAAACAACAAGGGTTTGATTTTTTCGCGAAATTTATTTTTTCCAAAATGTTGTTTTTTATATTTTTTACAAAAAATTCAAGTCTCAAAAATAATTTCTGTGAAAAAATTACCCCAATATCTCTTTCCAATCAAAAGTTATGGCTAAAAATCTATTTTTTCATACCAGACTATTAATAAAACTTAGTTTTGTGTTAAAATTCTCTATATAGTTTGAACGTCCCCCATTTATCTCAGAATGCAGTTGTGTGTCTAGAGTAATTACAAACATTTTGGTAACTAACGGTAATTTTGTTATTATAAAACTTTTTACCATCGGAGATTTTTGTATATTTAATTTTAAAATTTTTTTGTTATTTTGACATCAAAAACACTCACATATCTTCAAAATTGGAGAAAGTTTCAGTACAACGACTTTTTCATAAAACATCGTTACCTAAGAATGAGAAAAAAACGGCATGAAAATCAAAGTTTGGTCTTTCGATGCAAATATCTCCGCTGTCCATTAATATATTTCATTCAAATTTTTTTTTTAAAACATGCAATAACAATAGAGTTCAGCTACTACAGCTTTTTCACACTTTCTCCGCAATAGATCATTTTAAGAACCAATCCAATATCATTGAAATAACTCAAAGATATCGATAAAGGTGGTCCAATAAAAAACCAAAAGGGAGAAAAATTTATCCACCATAATATGGGTTGGGCTCAGGGACAACACAAGACATAACAACTAACCATGCGTTTACATAGATCTAATCATACATTAGTTTTCAATCTACTTTTGAGTTGACCTTTCGACAAGTTAACATCAAACACGTTACAGTTGTTAACAAAGGTACTCATGCGATTTAATGGAGCAGTTAACATATAATTTGTTCTACTAAATGGTAAATAAATCAAGTTGTTAGAGTTTCTGCTGCTTCTACGGTTAGTGTTAAAATTTATAAAAGAAAGAAGCTCTGGAGAGTCGAATACACCAGTTATGAGTTGGTGTAAGTAGACGATATCAGCAGATTTTCTTCTCTCACTTAAAGATTGCATCTTTAATAATTTTAAACGATCCTCATATGGAGGAAGGTTAAATGTGTCAGTTCCACTCAAGCCTCTTAGAGCAAACCGAACAAAACGTTTTTGAATTCTTTCTATACGATCAACATGCACATTGTAATGTGGGGACCATACTTGACTTGCGTACTCCAAGTGAGGACGCACGATTGAATAATACAGAGTTGTAGTTGTTATTAAGCTATCAAACTCTTTGGCCCACCGTTTTATAAAACCAAGCATAGAAGACGCTTTTTTACAAATTCTATCAATATGCATGTTAAACGACAATTTAGAATCCATGCATATACCAAGGTCTTTGACGGTAGTTACACGACTTAAAGCAGTATCTTTAATTTTGTAATCAAAAATAAAATTGTTCCTTTTACGCGAAAAGGTCATAAATTGGCATTTATCTGGATTTAAAAACATGTTATTTTTAGAACACCAAATCTCAAAGGAGTTCAAGTCTGACTGGAGCAGGTCTGAATTGTCATTAGAATCAATTGTTCTGTATATTTTCATATCATCTGCATAAATAAGCAAATGGGAGTGTTTAATGACGTGGGTAACATCATTAATTGCCAAAATAAACAGAAGTGGGCCCAGGTGGCTTCCTTGAGGAACACCCGATTCTGCAACAAATTCAGAAGACAACACGCCTCGGAACCGTATTTGATAAGATCGCTCCATCAAATACGATTTGATCCAGTTTACAAAATATTGTGGAAATCCCATTAATTTAAGTTTAAATAAAATTAGATTATGTGGTAATTTATCAAAAGCTTTGCTAAAATCAGTGTAAATACAATCGACCTGGTTACCAGAATCAATAGATTTTAAGCAGAATGTAGTGAAATCAAGGAGATTAGACACAGTGGATCTGCCAGTAACAAAACCATGCTGACGAGTTGTCATGACTTGCCCACAGTGAATTTTCACTCGATCGTACACTATTCGCTCAAAAAGTTTAGGAATCGAAGACAATTTAGCGATAGGCCTATAATTAGTGACGTCGTTCCTGCAACCTTTTTTGTAAATAGGACTGATATAAGATTTTTTCCAAAAAAGAGGAAAATTACTTTCATTAATTGATTTATTAAAAAGTAACGAGAGAGGCTGACACAAAACGGAGCCGCATTGTTTTAACACTGCGGCAGGAATTCCATCTGGTCCAGCGCTAAAATCCTCATCGATTGATTCAATATACTTAAAAATATCCTCTGAGGTAAAAGATATATGCCCCAAAGAAACTCTGGATGCGTTGTTCATATAATCAAAATACGCTAAATCAGGATTAAAAGAATCTGAACAGAATGATTCTTTAAAAAGATTGGCAAATAAGCCACAAATAATGGTGGAATCGTCAGTAAATCCATCCTGAAATTTGAAAGAAGAAGGAAATCCATCAGTCTTCTTCTTAATATTAATAAATCCCCAAAATTTTCTTGGATCAGACAAAATACTCAGCTTCATATTATCCAAATACTCATTATATAATGCAGCTGAGCAATTCTCAAATTCCAGAAACAAACGTTTGTATGTTTCTAGGTCATTTGAGTCAAAACTACAAACATATTTCTTCCATGCCCTATTCCTATTGTTGCGAAGAGTCTTTAAATCCTTTGTGTACCAAGGGTACGCAGAATTTTTCGCAAATTTGAGACTATATGGTACAGACTGAGAAAACATGGCAAAGAGCTCCGTATAGAAATAATTTATTGAACTGTTAAGATTATTATTATTTATGTATTCTGTAATTATATTTAATTTACTATAAAGTAAATGATTCAACCCCAAAAAGTCAGCTTTTTTGAAATTGAATTCATAAACTGTGTCAACAGAGCTTGAATTTACCATATTATCCTTATCGGATTTATACCAAATACTCAAAGGTGGATGGTAATTATCAATAGTAGTCAAAGCATGAAGTTCCTTCTGAACAATGACATTGTTACTGTCTGTAGTTAAGACTAGGTCAAGCAGCCTTTCCAGACTATTATAAATACAACTAACTTGTTGTAAGTCAGAACATATATTGTCAACAAATATATGTTCTTGGCGTGTCTTCGAATTAGATGCACAAAAATGTGTTTCATCGTCAGAAGAATGCCATTTTAAGTCAGGCAAATTAAAATCGCCCAACAATAAAATGTCGTCATTAACGTCAAGTAAATTTAATATAAATTCTATGCAATCCGCATTTTTGTTCAAAAGTTCAATAAAATCACTTCACAAAAATAAGTTGAACTGTACCGTTAAGTCAGTGTATATATGTTTTATGAGTATGCTAAAAAAGGTCCAAAATATTGACTTTTTACTCAAGAAATTACTCAAAAATTGTTGTTGTTGTAAAAATGAAATCAATTAAAAACAGCAAATCTGACTACCTTTCATATGACATAGCATTTATTTGCAAAAATTTTTCCAGCTAAGCGCAAAAATTATTTTACTGTTTTTGTCATCAAAACAACAAGGGTACCCCCTTTGATTTTTTTCGCGAAATTTATTTTTTCCAAAATGTTGTTTTTATATTCAAGTCTCAAAAATAATTTCTGTGAAAAAATTACCCCAATATCTCTTTCCAATCAAAAGTTATGGCTAAAAATCTATTTTTTCATACCAGACTATTAATAAAACTTAGTTTTGTGTTAAAATTCTCTATATAGTTTGAACGTCCCCCATTTATCTCAGAATGCAGTGTTGTGTCTAGAGTAATTACAAACATTTTGGTTTGTATAAAATCTTCCTTATAGTAATCTCTACTTAGTTTTAGGTACACATACTAGGTACACATATTAAACTTATCCCAACTTAAAATGTTACATACTTAATTTTTGCCACGCCCCCTCTGAAATTTTTCAACTAACGGTAATTTTGTTATTATAAAACTTTTTACCATCGGAGATTTTTGTATATTTAATTTTAAAATTTTTTTGTTATTTTGACATCAAAAACACTCACATATCTTCAAAATTGGAGAAATTTTCAGTACAACGACTTTTTCATAAAACATCGTTACCTAAGAATGAGAAAAAAACGACATGAAAATCAAAGTTTGGTCTTTCGATGCAAATATCTCCGCTGTCCATTAATATATTTCATTCAAATTTTTTTTGTTCAAAAGTTCAATAAAACCACTTCACAAAAATAAGTTGAACTGTACCGTTAAGTCAGTGTATATATGTTTTATGAGTATGCCAAAAAAGGTCCAAAATATTGACTTTTTACTCAAGAAATTACTCAAAAATTGTTGTTGTTGTAAAAATGAAATCAATTAAAAACTGCAAATCTGACTACCTTTCATATGACATAGCATTTATTTGCAAAAATTCTTCCAGCTAAGCGCAAAAATTATTTTACTGTTTTTGTCATCAAAACAACAAGGGTTTGATTTTTTTCGCGAAATTTATTTTTTCCAAAATATTGTTTTTATATTTTTTACAAAAAAGTCAAGTCTCCAAAATAATTTATGTGAAAAAATTACCCCAATATCTCTTTCCAATCAAAAGTTATGGCTAAAAAGCTATTTTTTCATACCAGACTATTAATAAAACTTAGTTTTGTGTTAAAATTCTCTATATAGTTTGAACGTCCCCCATTTATCTCAGAATGCAGTTGTGTGTCTAGAGTAATTACAAACATTTTGGTTTGTATAAAATCTTCCTTATAGTAAAATCTACTTAGTTTTGTTTGTTTGTTTGTTTGGCCTTTAAACAAATCTAAACGGCTCAACGGATTTTGCTCAAACTAGGTACACATATTAAGCTTATCCCAACTTAAAATGTTACATACTTAATTTTTGCCACGCCCCCTCTGAAATTTTTCAACTAACGGTAATTTTGTTATTATAAAAATTTTTAGTATCGGAGATTTTTGTATATTTAATTTTAAAATTTTTTTGTTATTTTGACATCAAAAACACTCACATATCTTCAAAATTGGAGAAATTTTCAGTACAACGACTTTTTCATAAAACATCGTTACCTAAGAATTAGAAAAAAACGACATGAAAATCAAAGTTTGGTCTTTCGATGCAAATATCTCCGCTGTCCATTAATATATTTAACTAGCTGAAACCCGGCGCGTTGCTGCCACTCTCCCTATTCAAACGCCCATAAAATGTTATCAGTTAAACAGCATGTCTAAATTTTGGTCAAATACTGAATTCCGATGCTGTGCGACCTATAACTCCAAAGCTATTTGATAGCACAAAGTTGGGTTGTATGGGAAGTGTCACTCCCCTTTTCCCTACGCCCATAAAATGTAAGAAATGAAAGTGCATGTATAAATTTAGGTCGAATACCGATTTCTTACGCTGTCAACCTATAACTTCAAAGCAATTCGATATTGCAAATTTGGGATGTAAGGGAGATGTCAGGCCTCCCTGTCCAACGCCCATAAAAAAAAATCATTGAAACTGCATGTGTAAATTGAGGTCAAAAACTGAATTCCAAAGTTGAATTCCTATAAATTCAAAGCTATTCGATGTCACCAATTAGGGTTGTATGAGAGGTGCCCCTCCCCCTTGTCCAACTCCCATAAAATTTCATCACTGAAACGGTACGTCTAAATTGTGGTCGAATACCGAATTTCTAAGCTGTGCAACCCATAACGCTATTCGATAACACAAATTGTTTTTATATTAATGGGAGGTAAAAGAAGGTGTGGCATTTCTTCTTAAACCATCTCGTACTCAAAGCAAAGCCACTTACAAAATTTGAGCTCAATCGGACCAATAGTTTCGGAGTATTGTGATATTTCCAAAAGTGGGCGTAGATGAAGTGTGACAACGCCCGTTTTTATTAAAGTTAGTGACAGTCATCATAAGAACTTATTTACCAAATTTTAATTTAATACGACCAAAACCTTCTTAAATATAGCATTTTTATTGATTTGTGGGCGATAAAAGGGGTGTGGCATTACTTTTTCCTAAACCTTTGCGTAGCAGTTACGAACAAACCAGTAGAAGGAAGTATCCTATTTGGTCTAGTCGTTTTCAAGTTTTAAGCATCCGAACAAATCACGATTCATTTTTATATGTACAGATATTGATTTGTGGGCGCTAAAAGTGGGCGTGAAAACATTTATGTATCGTGACTGCCTCTTGGAGCACCTACACAGCAAGTTTCAGTAAAAAAATGAGTAGAACTCCGGAATTGCCATGATTTCGAAAAAGTGGGCGTATATATATTGCGACGAAAAAGTGATTTTTGTACAGTTACTGACAGTTACCATCTGAACAAAATGATAATATCTTAGTTTTTACGATCAAAACCGTCTGATATATATCCCTTATTTGGTTTGTGGTTGAAAGCGCAAATTTGGCTTGTATGGGAGGAACCACGCCCCCTCGTCCGAACGTTACCAAACCTCACAGGAACAATCTATCTCCTCGGCAAACGTTGTTCTGCCACAGACCGCCTTACTACCATACACGAAAATGTCAAGAAATATCAAATATATTCACTATTTTCAGTAAAGCTGCCGAAAGTAGCCATGTGCACTAAATTACCACATTTTAGTCTAATACGATCAAAACCGTGCAAAATATAGTGTTTTTTTGGTGTTTTGAAAGCGGTAAAAAGGGGTGCGGTAAAATATTTCCCTTGAGCCATCTCGTAATCGAAACAAATCGACTGCCCAAATTTCAGCTCAATTTAGGTTAAGCCTGGCGCACTTTACTTCACTGGACGCTAACTCCCCGAAAAGTGAGTTTAACTAAAGTAGGGCAGGCCTATTTTAAATGCACTTGCCGAGAGTAACCATATGTACTGAATTACAAAATTTTTGTCTAATACGACCCAAACCGTTGAAATAAAACGTTTTCATTGGTTTGTGGGCGGTAAAAGGGGGGCGTGGAGACCAATTTTTAGTACAGTTGCTAACAGTAACCGTACAAACTAAGCCAACATTTTAGCTCAATCGACCCAGTAGTCAATTTTGATGGTTTCTTAAAAAGTGGGTGTGGCTATATAGCGATGACGCCCTTTTTTAGTACAATTTCCGAAAGTAACCATACAAACTTAAGTATCATATGTTAGTCTCATACGGCCAAAACTGCATGAAATATAGCATTTTCACTGATTTGTGGGCGCAAAAGGGGGCGTGGAAACCAATTTTTCGTACAGTTACTGTCAGTAACTTCACAAACCAAAGTACCAAATTTAAGTCTTATACGACCAAAACCGTCTGAAATAAACCATTTTCATTTATTTGTGGGCGGTAAAAGGGGGCGTGGAAACCCATTTTAAGGACAGTTGTCGACAGTAACCGTACATACTAAATTACAAAATTTTAGCCATATACAACCCAAGCCGACTGAAATATAACATTTTTATTGATTTGGGGGCGGTAAAAGGGGGTGTGGCAAATTTTTTTCCTCAACCATCTCGTACCTGAAACAAATCGACTGCCAAAATTTCAGGTCAATCGGTTCAGTAGTTTTGGAGTCTATAGACATCACACAGCCAGACACACATCGTTTTGCTTTATATATATAGATATTGATTTGTGGGCGTTAAAAGTGGGCGTGAAAACATTTATAAATTGTGTTCATCTCTTGGAGCACCTAAACAGCAAGTTTCACTGTAAAAATGTGCAGAACTCCGGAATTGCCATGATTTCGAAAAAGTGGGCGTATTTATATAACGACAACGCCCATTTTTTGTACAGTTACCGACAGTAACCATCTGAACAAAATCACCAAATCTTAGTTTTTTACGATTGAAACCGTGAGATATTTTTCTTTATTTTTGTTTGTGATCGATGGAGCAAATTTGGCTTGTATGGGAGGTACCACGCCCCCTTCTCCAATCGTTACGAAACCTCACAGGAACACTCTCAAGATGTGGCTTTATTTTCCCTGAAAATTTCATAAAGATCGGTTCAGCGGTTTTGGAGTCTATACGTGATATAGCACATACCCACACACATACCCACCCACATACCCACCCACATACCCACATACCCACATACATACATCCATTTTTATATATATAGATTCAAATTTTTTTTGTTCAAAAGTTCAATAAAATCACTTCACAAAAATAAGTTGAACTGTACCGTTAATTCAGTGTATATATGTTTTATGAGTATGCCAAAAAAGGTCCAAAATATTGACTTTTTACTCAAGAAATTACTCAAAAATTGTTGTTGTTGTAAAAATGAAATCAATTAAAAACTGCAAATCTGACTACCTTTCATATGACATAGCATTTATTTGCAAAAATTCTTCCAGCTAAGCGCAAAAATTATTTTACTGTTTTTGTCATCAAAACAACAAGGGTTTGATTTTTTTCGCGAAATTTATTTTTTCCAAAATGTTGTTTTTATATTTTTTACAAAAAAGTCAAGTCTCCAAAATAATTTATGTGAAAAAATTACCCCAATATCTCTTTCCAATCAAAAGTTATGGCTAAAAAGCTATTTTTTCATACCAGACTATTAATAAAACTTAGTTTTGTGTTAAAATTCTCTATATAGTTTGAACGTCCCCCATTTATCTCAGAATGCAGTTGTGTGTCTAGAGTAATTACAAACATTTTGGTTTGTATAAAATCTTCCTTATAGTAAAATCTACTTAGTTTTGTTTGTTTGTATGTTTGGCCTTTATACAAATCTAAACGGCTCAACGGATTTTGCTCAAACTAGGTACACATATTAAGCTTATCCCAACTTAAAATGTTACATACTTAATTTTTTCCACGCCCCCTCTGAAATTTTTCAACTAACGGTAATTTTGTTATTATAAAACTTTTTACTATCGGAGATTTTTGTATATTTAATTTTAAAATTTTTTTGTTATTTTGACATCAAAAACACTCACATATCTTCAAAATTGGAGAAATTTTCAGTACAACGACTTTTTCATAAAACATCGTTACCTAAGAATGAGAAAAAAACGACATGAAAATCAAAGTTTGGTCTTTCGATGCAAATATCTCCGCTGTCCATTAATATATTTAATTCAAATTTTTTTTGTTCAAAAGTTCAATAAAATCACTTCACAAAAATAAGTTGAACTGTACCGTTAATTCAGTGTATATATGTTTTATGAGTATGCCAAAAAAGGTCCAAAATATTGACTTTTTACTCAAGAAATTACTCAAAAATTGTTGTTGTTGTAAACATGAAATCAATTAAAAACTGCAAATCTGACTTCCTTTCATATGACATAGCATTTATTTGCAAAAATTCTTCCAGCTAAGCGCAAAAATTATTTTACTGTTTTTGTCATCAAAACAACAAGGGTTTGATTTTTTTCGCGAAATTTATTTTTTCCAAAATGTTGTTTTTATATTTTTTACAAAAAAGTCAAGTCTCCAAAATAATTTATGTGAAAAAATTACCCCTTTCCAATCAAAATATCTCTTTCCAATCAAAAGTTATGGCTAAAAAGCTATTTTTTCATACCAGACTATTAATAAAACTTAGTTTTGTGTTAAAATTCTCTATATAGTTTGAACGTCCCCCATTTATCTCAGAATGCAATGTTGTGTCTAGAGTAATTACAAACATTTTGGTAACTAACGGTAATTTTGTTATTATAAAACTTTTTACCATCGGAGATTTTTGTATATTTAATTTTAAAATTTTTTTGTTATTTTGACATCAAAAACACTCACATATCTTCAAAATTGGAGAAATTTTCAGTACAACGACTTTTTCATAAAACATCGTTACCTAAGAATGAGAAAAAAACGACATGAAAATCAAAGTTTGGTCTTTCGATGCAAATATCTCCGCTGTCCATTAATATATTTAATTCAAATTTTTTTTGTTCAAAAGTTCAATAAAATCACTTCACAAAAATAAGTTGCACTGTACCGTTAAGTCAGTGTATATATGTTTTATGAGTATGCCAAAAAAGGTCCAAAATATTGACTTTTTACTCAAGAAATTACTCAAAAATTGTTGTTGTTGTAAAAATGAAATCAATTAAAAACAGCAAATCTGACTACCTTTCATATGACATAGCATTTATTTGCAAAAATTTTTCCAGCTAAGCGCAAAAATTATTTTACTGTTTTTGTCATCAAAACAACAAGGGTACCCCCTTTGATTTTTTTCGCGAAATTTATTTTTTCCAAAATGTTTTTTTTTATATTTTTTACAAGTCTCAAAAATAATTTCTTTGAAAAAATTACCCCAATATCTCTTTCCAATCAAAAGTTATGGCTAAAAATCTATTTTTTCATACCAGACTATTAATAAAACTTAGTTTTGTGTTAAAATTCTCTATATAGTTTGAACGTCCCCCATTTATCTCAGAATGCAGTGTTGTGTCTAGAGTAATTAGAAACATTTTGGTTTGTATAAAATCTTCCTTATAGTAATCTACTTAGTTTTAGGTACACATACTAGGTACACATATTAAACTTATCCCAACTTAAAATGTTACATACTTAATTTTTGCCACGCCCCCTCTGAAATTTTTCAACTAACGGTAATTTTGTTATTATAAAACTTTTTACCATCGGAGATTTTTGTATATTTAATTTTAAAATTTTTTTGTTATTTTGACATCAAAAACACTCACATATATTCAAAATTGGAGAAAGTTTCAGTACAACGACTTTTTCATAAAACATCGTTACCTAAGAATGAGAAAAAAACGACATGAAAATCAAAGTTTGGTCTTTCGATGCAAATATCTCCGCTGTCCATTAATATATTTCATTAAAATTTTTTTTGTTCAAACGTTCAATAAAATCACTTCACAAAAATAAGTTGAACTGTACCGTTAACTCAGTGCATATATGTTTTTTGAGTATGCCAAAAAAGGTCCAAAATATTGACTTTTTACTCAAGAAATTACTCAAAAATTGTTGTTGTTGTAAAAATGAAATTAATTAAAAACAGCAAATCTGACTACCTTTCATATGACATAGCATTTATTTGCAAAAATTCTTCCAGCTAAGCGCAAAAATTATTTTACTGTTTTTGTCATCAAAACAACAAGGGTACCCCCTTTGATTTTTTTCGCGAAATTTATTTTTTCCAAAATGTTTTTATATTTTTTACAAGTCTCAAAAATAATTTCTGTGAAAAAATTACCCCAATATCTCTTTCCAATCAAAAGTTATGGCTAAAAATCTATTTTTTCATACCAGACTATTAATAAAACTTAGTTTTGTGTTAAAATTCTCTATCTAGTTTGAACGTCCCCCATTTATCTCAGAATGCAGTGTTGTGTCTAGAGTAATTACAAACATTTTGGTTTGTATAAAATCTTCCTTATAGTAATCTACTTAGTTTTAGGTACACATACTAGGTACACATATTAAACTTATCCCAACTTAAAATGTTACATACTTAATTTTTGCCACGCCCCCTCTGAAATTTTTCAACTAACGGTAATTTTGTTATTATAAAACTTTTTACCATCGGAGATTTTTGTATATTTAATTTTAAAATTTTTTTGTTATTTTGACATCAAAAACACTCACATATCTTCAAAATTGGAGAAAGTTTCAGTACAACGACTTTTTCATAAAACATCGTTACCTAAGAATGAGAAAAAAACGACATGAAAATCAAAGTTTGGTCTTTCGATGCAAATATCTCCGCTGTCCATTAATATATTTCATTCAAATTTTTTTTGTTCAAAAGTTCAATAAAATCACTTCACAAAAATAAGTTGAACTGTACCGTTAAGTCAGTGTATATATGTTTTATGAGTATGCCAAAAAAGGTCCAAAATATTGACTTTTTACTCAAGAAATTACTCAAAAATTGTTGTTGTAAAAATGAAATCAATTAAAAACAGCAAATCTGACTACCTTTCATATGACATAGCATTTATTTGCAAAAATTCTTCCAGCTAAGCGCAAAAATTATTTTACTGTTTTTGTTATCAAAACAACAAGGGTACCCCCTTTTATTTTTTTTGCGAAATTTATTTTTTCCAAAATGTTTTTTATATTTTTTACAAAAAATAAGCGCAAAAATTTTGTCATCAAAACAACAAGGGTACCCCCTTTGATTTTTTTCGCGAAATTTATTTTTTCCAAAATGTTGTTTTTTATATTTTTTACAAAAAATTCAAGTCTCAAAAATAATTTCTGTGAAAAAATTACCCCAATATCTCTTTCCAATCAAAAGTTATGGCTAAAATTCTATTTTTTCATACCAGACTATTAATAAAACTTAGTTTTGTGTTAAAATTCTCTATATAGTTTGAACGTCCCCCATTTATCTCAGAATGCAGTGTTGTGTCTAGAGTAATTACAAACATTTTGGTTTGTATAAAATCTTCCTTATAGTAAAATCTACTTAGTTTTGTTTGTTTGTTTGTTTGGCCTTTATACAAATCTAAACGGCTCAACGGATTTTGCTCAACCTAGGTACACATATTAAGCTTATCCCAACTTAAAATGTTACATACTTAATTTTTGCCACGCCCCCTCTGAAATTTTTCAACTAACGGTAATTTTGTTATTATAAAAATTTTTAGTATCGGAGATTTTTGTATATTTAATTTTAAAATTTTTTTGTTATTTTGACATCAAAAACACTCACATATCTTCAAAATTGGAGAAATTTTCAGTACAACGACTTTTTCATAAAACATCGTTACCTAAGAATGAGAAAAAAACGACATGAAAATCAAAGTTTGGTCTTTCGATGCAAATATCTCCGCTGTCCATTAATATATTTCATTCAAATTTTTTTTGTTCAAAAGTTCATAAAACCACTTCACAAAAATAAGTTGAACTGTACCGTTAAGTCAGTGTATATATGTTTTATGAGTATGCCAAAAAAGGTCCAAAATATTGACTTTTTACTCAAGAAATTACTCAAAAATTGTTGTTGTTGTAAAAATGAAATCAATTAAAAACTGCAAATCTGACTATCTTTCATATGACATAGCATTTATTTGCCAAAATTCTTCCAGCTAAGCGCAAAAATTATTTTACTGTTTTTGTCATCAAAACAACCCCCTTTGATTTTTTTCGCGAAATTTATTTTTTCCAAAATGTTGTTTTGTATATTTTTTACAGAAAATTCAAGTCTCAAAAATAATTTCTGTGAAAAAATTACCCCAATATCTCTTTCCAATCAAAAGTTATGGCTAAAAATCTATTTTTTCATACCAGACTATTAATAAAACTTAGTTTTGTGTTAAAATTCTCTATATAGTTTGAACGTCCCCCATTTATCTCAGAATGCAGTGTTGTGTCTAGAGTAATTACAAACATTTTGGTTTGTATAAAATGTTCCTTATAGTAATCTACTTACTTTTAGGTACACATACTAGGTACACATATTAAACTTATCCCAACTTAAAATGTTACATAATTTATTTTTACCACGCCCCCTCTGAAATTTTTCAACTAACGGTAATTTTGTTATTATAAAACTTTTTACCATCGGAGATTTTTGTATATTTAATTTTAAAATTTTTTTGTTATTTTGACATCAAAAACACTCACATATATTCAAAATTGGAGAAAGTTTCAGTACAACGACTTTTTCATAAAACATCGTTACCTAAGAATGAGAAAAAAACGACATGAAAATCAAAGTTTGGTCTTTCGATGAAAATATCTCCGCTGTCCATTAATATATTTCATTCAAATTTTTTTTGTTCAAAAGTTCAATAAAATCACTTCACAAAAATAAGTTGAACTGTACCGTTAAGTCAGTGTATATATGTTTTATGAGTATGCCAAAAAAGGTCCAAAATATTGACTTTTTACTCAAGAAATTACTCAAAAATTGTTGTTGTTGTAAAAATGAAATCAATTAAAAACAGCAAATCTGACTACCTTTCATATGACATAGCATTTATTTGCAAAAATTATTTTACTGTTTTTGTCATCAAAACAGCAAATCAACCCCCTTTGATTTTTTTCGCGAAATTTATTTTTTCCAAAATGTTGTTTTTTATATTTTTTACAAAAAATTCAAGTCTCAAAAATAATTTCTGTGAAAAAATTACCCCAATATCTCTTTCCAATCAAAAGTTATGGCTAAAAATCTATTTTTTCATACCAGACTATTAATAAAACTTAGTTTTGTGTTAAAATTCTCTATATAGTTTGAACGTCCCCCATTTATCTCAGAATGCAGTGTTGTGTCTAGAGTAATTACAAACATTTTGGTTTGTATAAAATCTTCCTTATAGTAATCTACTTAGTTTTAGGTACACATACAAGGTACACATATTAAACTTATCCCAACTTAAAATGTTACATACTTAATTTTTGGCACGCCCCCTCTGAAATTTTTCAACTAACGGTAATTTTGTTATTATAAAACTTTTTACCATTGGAGATTTTTGTATATTTAATTTTAAAATTTTTTTGTTATTTTGACATCAAAAACACTCACATATCTTCAAAATTGGAGAAATTTTCAGTACAACGACTTTTTCATAAAACATCGTTACCTAAGAATGAGAAAAAAACGACATGAAAATCAAAGTTTGGTCTTTCGATGCAAATATCTCCGCTGTCCATTAATATATTTCATTCAAATTTTTTTTGTTCAAAAGTTCAATAAAATCACTTCACAAAAATAAGTTGAACTGTACCGTTAAGTCAGTGTATATATGTTTTATGAGTATGCCAAAAAAGGTCCAAAATATTGACTTTTTACTCAAGAAATTACTCAAAAATTGTTGTTGTTGTAAAAATGAAATCAATTAAAAACAGCAAATCTGACTACCTTTCATATGACATAGCATTTATTTGCAAAAATTCTTCCAGCTAAGCGCAAAAATTATTTTACTGTTTTTTTCATCAAAACAACAAGGGTTTGATTTTTTCGCGAAATTTATTTTTTCCAAAATGTTGTTTTTTATATTTTTTACAAAAAATTCAAGTCTCAAAAATAATTTCTGTGAAAAAATTACCCCAATATCTCTTTCCAATCAAAAGTTATGGCTAAAAATCTATTTTTTCATACCAGACTATTAATAAAACTTAGTTTTGTGTTAAAATTCTCTATATAGTTTGAACGTCCCCCATTTATCTCAGAATGCAGTTGTGTGTCTAGAGTAATTACAAACATTTTGGTAACTAACGGTAATTTTGTTATTATAAAACTTTTTACCATCGGAGATTTTTGTATATTTAATTTTAAAATTTTTTTGTTATTTTGACATCAAAAACACTCACATATCTTCAAAATTGGAGAAAGTTTCAGTACAACGACTTTTTCATAAAACATCGTTACCTAAGAATGAGAAAAAAACGGCATGAAAATCAAAGTTTGGTCTTTCGATGCAAATATCTCCGCTGTCCATTAATATATTTCATTCAAATTTTTTTTTTAAAACATGCAATAACAATAGAGTTCAGCTACTACAGCTTTTTCACACTTTCTCCGCAATAGATCATTTTAAGAACCAATCCAATATCATTGAAATAACTCAAAGATATCGATAAAGGTGGTCCAATAAAAAACCAAAAGGGAGAAAAATTTACCCACCATAATATGGGTTGGGCTCAGGGACAACACAAGACATAACAACTAACCATGCGTTTACATAGATCTAATCATACATTAGTTTTCAATCTACTTTTGAGTTGACCTTTCGACAAGTTAACATCAAACACGTTACAGTTGTTAACAAAGGTACTCATGCGATTTAATGGAGCAGTTAACATATAATTTGTTCTACTAAATGGTAAATAAATCAAGTTGTTAGAGTTTCTGCTGCTTCTACGGTTAGTGTTAAAATTTATAAAAGAAAGAAGCTCTGGAGAGTCGAATACACCAGTTATGAGTTGGTGTAAGTAGACGATATCAGCAGATTTTCTTCTCTCACTTAAAGATTGCATCTTTAATAATTTTAAACGATCCTCATATGGAGGAAGGTTAAATGTGTCAGTTCCACTCAAGCCTCTTAGAGCAAACCGAACAAAACGTTTTTGAATTCTTTCTATACGATCAACATGCACATTGTAATGTGGGGACCATACTTGACTTGCGTACTCCAAGTGAGGACGCACGATTGAATAATACAGAGTTGTAGTTGTTATTAAGCTATCAAACTCTTTGGCCCACCGTTTTATAAAACCAAGCATAGAAGACGCTTTTTTACAAATTCTATCAATATGCATGTTAAACGACAATTTAGAATCCATGCATATACCAAGGTCTTTGACGGTAGTTACACGACTTAAAGCAGTATCTTTAATTTTGTAATCAAAAATAAAATTGTTCCTTTTACGCGAAAAGGTCATAAATTGGCATTTATCTGGATTTAAAAACATGTTATTTTTAGAACACCAAATCTCAAAGGAGTTCAAGTCTGACTGGAGCAGGTCTGAATTGTCATTAGAATCAATTGTTCTGTATATTTTCATATCATCTGCATAAATAAGCAAATGGGAGTGTTTAATGACGTGGGTAACATCATTAATTGCCAAAATAAACAGAAGTGGGCCCAGGTGGCTTCCTTGAGGAACACCCGATTCTGCAACAAATTCAGAAGACAACACGCCTCGGAACCGTATTTGATAAGATCGCTCCATCAAATACGATTTGATCCAGTTTACAAAATATTGTGGAAATCCCATTAATTTAAGTTTAAATAAAATTAGATTATGTGGTAATTTATCAAAAGCTTTGCTAAAATCAGTGTAAATACAACCGACCTGGTTACCAGAATCAATAGATTTTAAGCAGAATGTAGTGAAATCAAGGAGATTAGACACAGTGGATCTGCCAGTAACAAAACCATGCTGACGAGTTGTCATGACTTGCCCACAGTGAATTTTCACTCGATCGTACACTATTCGCTCAAAAAGTTTAGGAATCGAAGACAATTTAGCGATAGGCCTATAATTAGTGACGTCGTTCCTGCAACCTTTTTTGTAAATAGGACTGATATAAGATTTTTTCCAAAAAAGAGGAAAATTACTTTCATTAATTGATTTATTAAAAAGTAACGAGAGAGGCTGACACAAAACGGAGCCGCATTGTTTTAACACTGCGGCAGGAATTCCATCTGGTCCAGCGCTAAAATCCTCATCGATTGATTCAATATACTTAAAAATATCCTCTGAGGTAAAAGATATATGCCCCAAAGAAACTCTGGATGCGTTGTTCATATAATCAAAATACGCTAAATCAGGATTAAAAGAATCTGAACAGAATGATTCTTTAAAAAGATTGGCAAATAAGCCACAAATAATGGTGGAATCGTCAGTAAATCCATCCTGAAATTTGAAAGAAGAAGGAAATCCATCAGTCTTCTTCTTAATATTAATAAATCCCCAAAATTTTCTTGGATCAGACAAAATACTCAGCTTCATATTATCCAAATACTCATTATATAATGCAGCTGAGCAATTCTCAAATTCCAGAAACAAACGTTTGTATGTTTCTAGGTCATTTGAGTCAAAACTACAAACATATTTCTTCCATGCCCTATTCCTATTGTTGCGAAGAGTCTTTAAATCCTTTGTGTACCAAGGGTACGCAGAATTTTTCGCAAATTTGAGACTATATGGTACAGACTGAGAAAACATGGCAAAGAGCTCCGTATAGAAATAATTTATTGAACTGTTAAGATTATTATTATTTATGTATTCTGTAATTATATTTAATTTACTATAAAGTAAATGATTCAACCCCAAAAAGTCAGCTTTTTTGAAATTGAATTCATAAACTGTGTCAACAGAGCTTGAATTTACCATATTATCCTTATCGGATTTATACCAAATACTCAAAGGTGGATGGTAATTATCAATAGTAGTCAAAGCATGAAGTTCCTTCTGAACAATGACATTGTTACTGTCTGTAGTTAAGACTAGGTCAAGCAGCCTTTCCAGACTATTATAAATACAACTAACTTGTTGTAAGTCAGAACATATATTGTCAACAAATATATGTTCTTGGCGTGTCTTCGAATTAGATGCACAAAAATGTGTTTCATCGTCAGAAGAATGCCATTTTAAGTCAGGCATATTAAAATCGCCCAACAATAAAATGTCGTCATTAACGTCAAGTAAATTTAATATAAATTCTATGCAATCCGCATTTTTGTTCAAAAGTTCAATAAAATCACTTCACAAAAATAAGTTGAACTGTACCGTTAAGTCAGTGTATATATGTTTTATGAGTATGCCAAAAAAGGTCCAAAATATTGACTTTTTACTCAAGAAATTACTCAAAAATTGTTGTTGTTGTAAAAATGAAATCAATTAAAAACAGCAAATCTGACTACCTTTCATATGACATAGCATTTATTTGCAAAAATTTTTCCAGCTAAGCGCAAAAATTATTTTACTGTTTTTGTCATCAAAACAACAAGGGTACCCCCTTTGATTTTTTTCGCGAAATTTATTTTTTCCAAAATGTTGTTTTTATATTTTTTACAAAAAATTCAAGTCTCAAAAATAATTTCTGTGAAAAAATTACCCCAATATCTCTTTCCAATCAAAAGTTATGGCTAAAAATCTATTTTTTCATACCAGACTATTAATAAAACTTAGTTTTGTGTTAAAATTCTCTATATAGTTTGAACGTCCCCCATTTATCTCAGAATGCAGTGTTGTGTCTAGAGTAATTACAAGCATTTTGGTTTGTATAAAATCTTCCTTATAGTAATCTACTTAGTTTTAGGTACACATACTAGGTACACATATTAAACTTATCCCAACTTAAAATGTTACATACTTAATTTTTGCCACGCCCCCTCTGAAATTTTTCAACTAACGGTAATTTTGTTATTATAAAAATTTTTAGTATCGGAGATTTTTGTATATTTAATTTTAAAATTTTTTTGTTATTTTGACATCAAAAACACTCACATATCTTCAAAATTGGAGAAATTTTCAGTACAACGACTTTTTCATAAAACATCGATCGTTACCTAAGAATTAGAAAAAAACGACATGAAAATCAAAGTTTGGTCTTTCGATGCAAATATCTCCGCTGTCCATTAATATATTTAATTCAAATTTTTTTTGTTCAAAAGTTCAATAAAATCACTTCACAAAAATAAGTTGAACTGTACCGTTAAGTCAGTGTATATATGTTTTATGAGTATGCCAAAAAAGGTCCAAAATATTGACTTTTTACTCAAGAAATTACTCAAAAATTGTTGTTGTTGTAAAAATGAAATCAATTAAAAACAGCAAATCTGACTACCTTTCATATGACATACAGCTATGGACATATAAATGGCACATATTGCTATGAGTTCTTTCTTATGCTATTATATTGCAAATAGCATTAAGAAAAATTTTATTTTTTTTTTCAAAGGTTTGTTATTAATATATATGATATGTTGATAAAAACTCAAGTTATTTATAATTCATTCTATAAAATAAAAAATATTATTAAGAAAAACACCTCCTGACTGAGCTGGACACATAAATGGCACAATCTCTAAATAAGAAAAAAATAGATGTAGTACTGCTATTGATACCTTTTTTTACTATGTAAAAACCTTTTAACATTAATATTTAGTGCTATGGCCTTTGTTTTTGATGACAGCCTCACACCTGCGACCCATACTTTCCACGAGTTTCTGGCATTTTGTTTTGGGTATAGCATACCAGGCTGCCTGTGCCGCCGCCCATAAATCGTCCATATTTTTATAATTTTTTTTGGAAATGTCAACCTTAACATCGTTCCACAGATTTTCTATTGGATTTAAGTCAGGGCTCTGTGCTGGCCAATCCAAAACGTCGATCTTTTCCGAACAAAACCAATTTTTCACTAGTCTTGAGGAGTGTTTCGGGTCATTATCTTGCATAAATTTGCACTTAACTGGCATGGAACTGAAAGCATACGGTTCCTTATGATTCTTCAAAATATCCAAGTACTGGAATTGATCCATTTTTCCATTAATTTTTACAAGGGGACCAACGCCATGCCAAGAAAAGGCACCCCAAACCATGATGCTGCCACCACCGTGTTTTACTGTCTTCTGGGTGAACCGAGGATTATACTCTTGGCCTTTAGGACGATGAACGAAGATTCTGCCATCCGGTCCAATCCTATTTATCTTCGTTTCATCACTCCATAAGACGTTTTTCCAAAAATTTATGGGATCATCTTTATGGGTTCTGCAGAAAACTAATCGTTTTAAAATATTTTTTTTTGGATAGGAGTGGTTTTTTTCTGGATAAGTGCCCAAACAAATTTGCCTCATTTAACCTTCTTCGGACAAGCCTGCTAGATAATTCCAAGCCCAAGGTTTCATTGATTTCTGCTGTTATCTGCCGAGATGACTTGAATGGATCAGCTTTAACCATTTTCACAATAGCTGAATCTGTACGCATGTCAGTTTTTGGGGGCTTTTGCTTACGAATTTTGCCACTACTCAATACCTCTGGATTTTCTTCAATTGACTTAATGGCATTGTATATTTTTTTCCGAGAAACTTTCAATAATTCAGCAATTTCCGAAACTTTTTTCCCATCCTGATGCATTCTCCATATAATCCGCCTTTCATCAATAGTGGTGTGTTTGCTTGATCCCATTTTAAATAATTTTTCACTCTGTTTGTTTTTTTTTTTATGTATGCAAAATATCAACCGATTACACCGAAATCCACGCAAGTTCTGTCCAACTAAAGTTTTTTGTGCCATTTACATGTCCACTTCTAATCAGCATTGTTTACAAAAAAATTATAACTCGACGTGTGTAGCAGGTCGTACCGGAGCCTGTTGAGACTATTTTGGAGAACAACAATCAGAAGTTCTAAAACATGCATGATCAAAACATGTAAGTAGCTAACGACTTCGGGTTTTTAGCAATTAAGTGAACAATTCAGGTGTGTGCCATTTATATGTCCATAGCTGTAGCATTTATTTGCAAAAATTATTTTACTGTTTTTGTCATCAAAACAACAAGGGTTTGATTTTTTTCGCGAAATTTATTTTTTCCAAAATGTTGTTTTTATATTTTTTACAAAAAAGTCAAGTCTCCAAAATAATTTATGTGAAAAAATTACCCCAATATCTTTTTCCAATCAAAAGTTATGGCTAAAAAGCTATTTTTTCATACCAGACTATTAATAAAACTTAGTTTTGTGTTAAAATTCTCTATATAGTTTGAACGTCCCCCATTTATCTCAGAATGCAGTTGTGTGTCTAGAGTAATTACAAACATTTTGGTTTGTATAAAATCTTCCTTATAGTAAAATCTACTTAGTTTTGTTTGTTTGTTTGTTTGGCCTTTATACAAATCTAAACGGCTCAACGGATTTTGCTCAAACTAGGTACACATATTAAGCTTATCCCAACTTAAAATGTTACATACTTAATTTTTGCCACGCCCCCTCTGAAATTTTTCAACTAACGGTAATTTTGTTATTATAAAAATTTTTAGTATCGGAGATTTTTGTATATTTAATTTTAAAATTTTTTTGTTATTTTGACATCAAAAACACTCACATATCTTCAAAATTGGAGAAATTTTCAGTACAACGACTTTTTCATAAAACATCGATCGTTACCTAAGAATTAGAAAAAAACGACATGAAAATCAAAGTTTGGTCTTTCGATGCAAATATCTCCGCTGTCCATTAATATATTTAATTCAAATTTTTTTTGTTCAAAAGTTCAATAAAATCACTTCACAAAAATAAGTTGAACTGTACCGTTAAGTCAGTGTATATATGTTTTATGAGTATGCCAAAAAAGGTCCAAAATATTGACTTTTTACTCAAGAAATTACTCAAAAATTGTTGTTGTTGTAAAAATGAAATCAATTAAAAACAGCAAATCTGACTACCTTTCATATGACATACAGCTATGGACATATAAATGGCACATATTGCTATGAGTTCTTTCTTATGCTATTATATTGCAAATAGCATTAAGAAAAATTTTATTTTTTTTTTCAAAGGTTTGTTATTAATATATATGATATGTTGATAAAAACTCAAGTTATTTATAATTCATTCTATAAAATAAAAAATATTATTAAGAAAAACACCTCCTGACTGAGCTGGACACATAAATGGCACAATCTCTAAATAAGAAAAAAATAGATGTAGTACTGCTATTGATACCTTTTTTTACTATGTAAAAACCTTTTAACATTAATATTTAGTGCTATGGCCTTTGTTTTTGATGACAGCCTCACACCTGCGACCCATACTTTCCACGAGTTTCTGGCATTTTGTTTTGGGTATAGCATACCAGGCTGCCTGTGCCGCCGCCCATAAATCGTCCATATTTTTATAATTTTTTTTGGAAATGTCAACCTTAACATCGTTCCACAGATTTTCTATTGGATTTAAGTCAGGGCTCTGTGCTGGCCAATCCAAAACGTCGATCTTTTCCGAACAAAACCAATTTTTCACTAGTCTTGAGGAGTGTTTCGGGTCATTATCTTGCATAAATTTGCACTTAACTGGCATGGAACTGAAAGCATACGGTTCCTTATGATTCTTCAAAATATCCAAGTACTGGAATTGATCCATTTTTCCATTAATTTTTACAAGGGGACCAACGCCATGCCAAGAAAAGGCACCCCAAACCATGATGCTGCCACCACCGTGTTTTACTGTCTTCTGGGTGAACCGAGGATTATACTCTTGGCCTTTAGGACGATGAACGAAGATTCTGCCATCCGGTCCAATCCTATTTATCTTCGTTTCATCACTCCATAAGACGTTTTTCCAAAAATTTATGGGATCATCTTTATGGGTTCTGCAGAAAACTAATCGTTTTAAAATATTTTTTTTTGGATAGGAGTGGTTTTTTTCTGGATAAGTGCCCAAACAAATTTGCCTCATTTAACCTTCTTCGGACAAGCCTGCTAGATAATTCCAAGCCCAAGGTTTCATTGATTTCTGCTGTTATCTGCCGAGATGACTTGAATGGATCAGCTTTAACCATTTTCACAATAGCTGAATCTGTACGCATGTCAGTTTTTGGGGGCTTTTGCTTACGAATTTTGCCACTACTCAATACCTCTGGATTTTCTTCAATTGACTTAATGGCATTGTATATTTTTTTCCGAGAAACTTTCAATAATTCAGCAATTTCCGAAACTTTTTTCCCATCCTGATGCATTCTCCATATAATCCGCCTTTCATCAATAGTGGTGTGTTTGCTTGATCCCATTTTAAATAATTTTTCACTCTGTTTGTTTTTTTTTTTATGTATGCAAAATATCAACCGATTACACCGAAATCCACGCAAGTTCTGTCCAACTAAAGTTTTTTGTGCCATTTACATGTCCACTTCTAATCAGCATTGTTTACAAAAAAATTATAACTCGACGTGTGTAGCAGGTCGTACCGGAGCCTGTTGAGACTATTTTGGAGAACAACAATCAGAAGTTCTAAAACATGCATGATCAAAACATGTAAGTAGCTAACGACTTCGGGTTTTTAGCAATTAAGTGAACAATTCAGGTGTGTGCCATTTATATGTCCATAGCTGTAGCATTTATTTGCAAAAATTATTTTACTGTTTTTGTCATCAAAACAACAAGGGTTTGATTTTTTTCGCGAAATTTATTTTTTCCAAAATGTTGTTTTTATATTTTTTACAAAAAAGTCAAGTCTCCAAAATAATTTATGTGAAAAAATTACCCCAATATCTTTTTCCAATCAAAAGTTATGGCTAAAAAGCTATTTTTTCATACCAGACTATTAATAAAACTTAGTTTTGTGTTAAAATTCTCTATATAGTTTGAACGTCCCCCATTTATCTCAGAATGCAGTTGTGTGTCTAGAGTAATTACAAACATTTTGGTTTGTATAAAATCTTCCTTATAGTAAAATCTACTTAGTTTTGTTTGTTTGTTTGTTTGGCCTTTATACAAATCTAAACGGCTCAACGGATTTTGCTCAAACTAGGTACACATATTAAGCTTATCCCAACTTAAAATGTTACATACTTAATTTTTGCCACGCCCCCTCTGAAATTTTTCAACTAACGGTAATTTTGTTATTATAAAAATTTTTAGTATCGGAGATTTTTGTATATTTAATTTTAAAATTTTTTTGTTATTTTGACATCAAAAACACTCACATATCTTCAAAATTGGAGAAATTTTCAGTACAACGACTTTTTCATAAAACATCGTTACCTAAGAATTAGAAAAAAACGACATGAAAATCAAAGTTTGGTCTTTCGATGCAAATATCTCCGCTGTCCATTAATATATTTAATTCAAATTTTTTTTGTTCAAAAGTTCAATAAAATCACTTCACAAAAATAAGTTGAACTGTACCGTTAATTCAGTGTATATATGTTTTATGAGTATGCCAAAAAAGGTCAAAAATATTGACTTTTTACTCAAGAAATTACTCAAAAATTGTTGTTGTTGTAAAAATGAAATCAATTAAAAACTGCAAATCTGACTACCTTTCATATGACATAGCATTTATTTGCAAAAATTCTTCCAGCTAAGCGCAAAAATTATTTTACTGTTTTTGTCATCAAAACAACAAGGGTTTGATTTTTTTCGCGAAATTTATTTTTTCCAAAATGTTGTTTTTATATTTTTTACAAAAAAGTCAAGTCTCCAAAATAATTTATGTGAAAAAATTACCCCAATATCTCTTTCCAATCAAAAGTTATGGCTAAAAAGCTATTTTTTCATACCAGACTATTAATAAAACTTAGTTTTGTGTTAAAATTCTCTATATAGTTTGAACGTCCCCCATTTATCTCAGAATGCAGTTGTGTGTCTAGAGTAATTACAAACATTTTGGTTTGTATAAAATCTTCCTTATAGTAAAATCTACTTAGTTTTGTTTGTTTGTTTGTTTGGCCTTTATACAAATCTAAACGGCTCAACGGATTTTGCTCAAACTAGGTACACATATTAAGCTTATCCCAACTTAAAATGTTACATACTTAATTTTTTCCACGCCCCCTCTGAAATTTTTCAACTAACGGTAATTTTGTTATTATAAAACTTTTTACCATTGGAGATTTTTGTATATTTAATTTTAAAATTTTTTTGTTATTTTGACATCAAAAACACTCACATATCTTCAAAATTGGAGAAATTTTCAGTACAACGACTTTTTCATAAAACATCGTTACCTAAGAATGAGAAAAAAACGACATGAAAATCAAAGTTTGGTCTTTCGATGCAAATATCTCCGCTGTCCATTAATATATTTCATTCAAATTTTTTTTGTTCAAAAGTTCAATAAAATCACTTCACAAAAATAAGTTGAACTGTACCGTTAAGTCAGTGTATATATGTTTTATGAGTATGCCAAAAAAGGTCCAAAATATTGACTTTTTACTCAAGAAATTACTCAAAAATTGTTGTTGTTGTAAAAATGAAATCAATTAAAAACAGCAAATCTGACTACCTTTCATATGACATAGCATTTATTTGCAAAAATTCTTCCAGCTAAGCGCAAAAATTATTTTACTGTTTTTTTCATCAAAACAACAAGGGTTTGATTTTTTCGCGAAATTTATTTTTTCCAAAATGTTGTTTTTTATATTTTTTACAAAAAATTCAAGTCTCAAAAATAATTTCTGTGAAAAAATTACCCCAATATCTCTTTCCAATCAAAAGTTATGGCTAAAAATCTATTTTTTCATACCAGACTATTAATAAAACTTAGTTTTGTGTTAAAATTCTCTATATAGTTTGAACGTCCCCCATTTATCTCAGAATGCAGTTGTGTGTCTAGAGTAATTACAAACATTTTGGTAACTAACGGTAATTTTGTTATTATAAAACTTTTTACCATCGGAGATTTTTGTATATTTAATTTTAAAATTTTTTTGTTATTTTGACATCAAAAACACTCACATATCTTCAAAATTGGAGAAAGTTTCAGTACAACGACTTTTTCATAAAACATCGTTACCTAAGAATGAGAAAAAAACGGCATGAAAATCAAAGTTTGGTCTTTCGATGCAAATATCTCCGCTGTCCATTAATATATTTCATTCAAATTTTTTTTTTAAAACATGCAATAACAATAGAGTTCAGCTACTACAGCTTTTTCACACTTTCTCCGCAATAGATCATTTTAAGAACCAATCCAATATCATTGAAATAACTCAAAGATATCGATAAAGGTGGTCCAATAAAAAACCAAAAGGGAGAAAAATTTATCCACCATAATATGGGTTGGGCTCAGGGACAACACAAGACATAACAACTAACCATGCGTTTACATAGATCTAATCATACATTAGTTTTCAATCTACTTTTGAGTTGACCTTTCGACAAGTTAACATCAAACACGTTACAGTTGTTAACAAAGGTACTCATGCGATTTAATGGAGCAGTTAACATATAATTTGTTCTACTAAATGGTAAATAAATCAAGTTGTTAGAGTTTCTGCTGCTTCTACGGTTAGTGTTAAAATTTATAAAAGAAAGAAGCTCTGGAGAGTCGAATACACCAGTTATGAGTTGGTGTAAGTAGACGATATCAGCAGATTTTCTTCTCTCACTTAAAGATTGCATCTTTAATAATTTTAAACGATCCTCATATGGAGGAAGGTTAAATGTGTCAGTTCCACTCAAGCCTCTTAGAGCAAACCGAACAAAACGTTTTTGAATTCTTTCTATACGATCAACATGCACATTGTAATGTGGGGACCATACTTGACTTGCGTACTCCAAGTGAGGACGCACGATTGAATAATACAGAGTTGTAGTTGTTATTAAGCTATCAAACTCTTTGGCCCACCGTTTTATAAAACCAAGCATAGAAGACGCTTTTTTACAAATTCTATCAATATGCATGTTAAACGACAATTTAGAATCCATGCATATACCAAGGTCTTTGACGGTAGTTACACGACTTAAAGCAGTATCTTTAATTTTGTAATCAAAAATAAAATTGTTCCTTTTACGCGAAAAGGTCATAAATTGGCATTTATCTGGATTTAAAAACATGTTATTTTTAGAACACCAAATCTCAAAGGAGTTCAAGTCTGACTGGAGCAGGTCTGAATTGTCATTAGAATCAATTGTTCTGTATATTTTCATATCATCTGCATAAATAAGCAAATGGGAGTGTTTAATGACGTGGGTAACATCATTAATTGCCAAAATAAACAGAAGTGGGCCCAGGTGGCTTCCTTGAGGAACACCCGATTCTGCAACAAATTCAGAAGACAACACGCCTCGGAACCGTATTTGATAAGATCGCTCCATCAAATACGATTTGATCCAGTTTACAAAATATTGTGGAAATCCCATTAATTTAAGTTTAAATAAAATTAGATTATGTGGTAATTTATCAAAAGCTTTGCTAAAATCAGTGTAAATACAATCGACCTGGTTACCAGAATCAATAGATTTTAAGCAGAATGTAGTGAAATCAAGGAGATTAGACACAGTGGATCTGCCAGTAACAAAACCATGCTGACGAGTTGTCATGACTTGCCCACAGTGAATTTTCACTCGATCGTACACTATTCGCTCAAAAAGTTTAGGAATCGAAGACAATTTAGCGATAGGCCTATAATTAGTGACGTCGTTCCTGCAACCTTTTTTGTAAATAGGACTGATATAAGATTTTTTCCAAAAAAGAGGAAAATTACTTTCATTAATTGATTTATTAAAAAGTAACGAGAGAGGCTGACACAAAACGGAGCCGCATTGTTTTAACACTGCGGCAGGAATTCCATCTGGTCCAGCGCTAAAATCCTCATCGATTGATTCAATATACTTAAAAATATCCTCTGAGGTAAAAGATATATGCCCCAAAGAAACTCTGGATGCGTTGTTCATATAATCAAAATACGCTAAATCAGGATTAAAAGAATCTGAACAGAATGATTCTTTAAAAAGATTGGCAAATAAGCCACAAATAATGGTGGAATCGTCAGTAAATCCATCCTGAAATTTGAAAGAAGAAGGAAATCCATCAGTCTTCTTCTTAATATTAATAAATCCCCAAAATTTTCTTGGATCAGACAAAATACTCAGCTTCATATTATCCAAATACTCATTATATAATGCAGCTGAGCAATTCTCAAATTCCAGAAACAAACGTTTGTATGTTTCTAGGTCATTTGAGTCAAAACTACAAACATATTTCTTCCATGCCCTATTCCTATTGTTGCGAAGAGTCTTTAAATCCTTTGTGTACCAAGGGTACGCAGAATTTTTCGCAAATTTGAGACTATATGGTACAGACTGAGAAAACATGGCAAAGAGCTCCGTATAGAAATAATTTATTGAACTGTTAAGATTATTATTATTTATGTATTCTGTAATTATATTTAATTTACTATAAAGTAAATGATTCAACCCCAAAAAGTCAGCTTTTTTGAAATTGAATTCATAAACTGTGTCAACAGAGCTTGAATTTACCATATTATCCTTATCGGATTTATACCAAATACTCAAAGGTGGATGGTAATTATCAATAGTAGTCAAAGCATGAAGTTCCTTCTGAACAATGACATTGTTACTGTCTGTAGTTAAGACTAGGTCAAGCAGCCTTTCCAGACTATTATAAATACAACTAACTTGTTGTAAGTCAGAACATATATTGTCAACAAATATATGTTCTTGGCGTGTCTTCGAATTAGATGCACAAAAATGTGTTTCATCGTCAGAAGAATGCCATTTTAAGTCAGGCAAATTAAAATCGCCCAACAATAAAATGTCGTCATTAACGTCAAGTAAATTTAATATAAATTCTATGCAATCCGCATTTTTGTTCAAAAGTTCAATAAAATCACTTCACAAAAATAAGTTGAACTGTACCGTTAAGTCAGTGTATATATGTTTTATGAGTATGCTAAAAAAGGTCCAAAATATTGACTTTTTACTCAAGAAATTACTCAAAAATTGTTGTTGTTGTAAAAATGAAATCAATTAAAAACAGCAAATCTGACTACCTTTCATATGACATAGCATTTATTTGCAAAAATTTTTCCAGCTAAGCGCAAAAATTATTTTACTGTTTTTGTCATCAAAACAACAAGGGTACCCCCTTTGATTTTTTTCGCGAAATTTATTTTTTCCAAAATGTTGTTTTTATATTCAAGTCTCAAAAATAATTTCTGTGAAAAAATTACCCCAATATCTCTTTCCAATCAAAAGTTATGGCTAAAAATCTATTTTTTCATACCAGACTATTAATAAAACTTAGTTTTGTGTTAAAATTCTCTATATAGTTTGAACGTCCCCCATTTATCTCAGAATGCAGTGTTGTGTCTAGAGTAATTACAAACATTTTGGTTTGTATAAAATCTTCCTTATAGTAATCTCTACTTAGTTTTAGGTACACATACTAGGTACACATATTAAACTTATCCCAACTTAAAATGTTACATACTTAATTTTTGCCACGCCCCCTCTGAAATTTTTCAACTAACGGTAATTTTGTTATTATAAAACTTTTTACCATCGGAGATTTTTGTATATTTAATTTTAAAATTTTTTTGTTATTTTGACATCAAAAACACTCACATATCTTCAAAATTGGAGAAATTTTCAGTACAACGACTTTTTCATAAAACATCGTTACCTAAGAATGAGAAAAAAACGACATGAAAATCAAAGTTTGGTCTTTCGATGCAAATATCTCCGCTGTCCATTAATATATTTCATTCAAATTTTTTTTGTTCAAAAGTTCAATAAAACCACTTCACAAAAATAAGTTGAACTGTACCGTTAAGTCAGTGTATATATGTTTTATGAGTATGCCAAAAAAGGTCCAAAATATTGACTTTTTACTCAAGAAATTACTCAAAAATTGTTGTTGTTGTAAAAATGAAATCAATTAAAAACTGCAAATCTGACTACCTTTCATATGACATAGCATTTATTTGCAAAAATTCTTCCAGCTAAGCGCAAAAATTATTTTACTGTTTTTGTCATCAAAACAACAAGGGTTTGATTTTTTTCGCGAAATTTATTTTTTCCAAAATATTGTTTTTATATTTTTTACAAAAAAGTCAAGTCTCCAAAATAATTTATGTGAAAAAATTACCCCAATATCTCTTTCCAATCAAAAGTTATGGCTAAAAAGCTATTTTTTCATACCAGACTATTAATAAAACTTAGTTTTGTGTTAAAATTCTCTATATAGTTTGAACGTCCCCCATTTATCTCAGAATGCAGTTGTGTGTCTAGAGTAATTACAAACATTTTGGTTTGTATAAAATCTTCCTTATAGTAAAATCTACTTAGTTTTGTTTGTTTGTTTGTTTGGCCTTTAAACAAATCTAAACGGCTCAACGGATTTTGCTCAAACTAGGTACACATATTAAGCTTATCCCAACTTAAAATGTTACATACTTAATTTTTGCCACGCCCCCTCTGAAATTTTTCAACTAACGGTAATTTTGTTATTATAAAAATTTTTAGTATCGGAGATTTTTGTATATTTAATTTTAAAATTTTTTTGTTATTTTGACATCAAAAACACTCACATATCTTCAAAATTGGAGAAATTTTCAGTACAACGACTTTTTCATAAAACATCGTTACCTAAGAATTAGAAAAAAACGACATGAAAATCAAAGTTTGGTCTTTCGATGCAAATATCTCCGCTGTCCATTAATATATTTAACTAGCTGAAACCCGGCGCGTTGCTGCCACTCTCCCTATTCAAACGCCCATAAAATGTTATCAGTTAAACAGCATGTCTAAATTTTGGTCAAATACTGAATTCCGATGCTGTGCGACCTATAACTCCAAAGCTATTTGATAGCACAAAGTTGGGTTGTATGGGAAGTGTCACTCCCCTTTTCCCTACGCCCATAAAATGTAAGAAATGAAAGTGCATGTATAAATTTAGGTCGAATACCGATTTCTTACGCTGTCAACCTATAACTTCAAAGCAATTCGATATTGCAAATTTGGGATGTAAGGGAGATGTCAGGCCTCCCTGTCCAACGCCCATAAAAAAAAATCATTGAAACTGCATGTGTAAATTGAGGTCAAAAACTGAATTCCAAAGTTGAATTCCTATAAATTCAAAGCTATTCGATGTCACCAATTAGGGTTGTATGAGAGGTGCCCCTCCCCCTTGTCCAACTCCCATAAAATTTCATCACTGAAACGGTACGTCTAAATTGTGGTCGAATACCGAATTTCTAAGCTGTGCAACCCATAACGCTATTCGATAACACAAATTGTTTTTATATTAATGGGAGGTAAAAGAAGGTGTGGCATTTCTTCTTAAACCATCTCGTACTCAAAGCAAAGCCACTTACAAAATTTGAGCTCAATCGGACCAATAGTTTCGGAGTATTGTGATATTTCCAAAAGTGGGCGTAGATGAAGTGTGACAACGCCCGTTTTTATTAAAGTTAGTGACAGTCATCATAAGAACTTATTTACCAAATTTTAATTTAATACGACCAAAACCTTCTTAAATATAGCATTTTTATTGATTTGTGGGCGATAAAAGGGGTGTGGCATTACTTTTTCCTAAACCTTTGCGTAGCAGTTACGAACAAACCAGTAGAAGGAAGTATCCTATTTGGTCTAGTCGTTTTCAAGTTTTAAGCATCCGAACAAATCACGATTCATTTTTATATGTACAGATATTGATTTGTGGGCGCTAAAAGTGGGCGTGAAAACATTTATGTATCGTGACTGCCTCTTGGAGCACCTACACAGCAAGTTTCAGTAAAAAAATGAGTAGAACTCCGGAATTGCCATGATTTCGAAAAAGTGGGCGTATATATATTGCGACGAAAAAGTGATTTTTGTACAGTTACTGACAGTTACCATCTGAACAAAATGATAATATCTTAGTTTTTACGATCAAAACCGTCTGATATATATCCCTTATTTGGTTTGTGGTTGAAAGCGCAAATTTGGCTTGTATGGGAGGAACCACGCCCCCTCGTCCGAACGTTACCAAACCTCACAGGAACAATCTATCTCCTCGGCAAACGTTGTTCTGCCACAGACCGCCTTACTACCATACACGAAAATGTCAAGAAATATCAAATATATTCACTATTTTCAGTAAAGCTGCCGAAAGTAGCCATGTGCACTAAATTACCACATTTTAGTCTAATACGATCAAAACCGTGCAAAATATAGTGTTTTTTTGGTGTTTTGAAAGCGGTAAAAAGGGGTGCGGTAAAATATTTCCCTTGAGCCATCTCGTAATCGAAACAAATCGACTGCCCAAATTTCAGCTCAATTTAGGTTAAGCCTGGCGCACTTTACTTCACTGGACGCTAACTCCCCGAAAAGTGAGTTTAACTAAAGTAGGGCAGGCCTATTTTAAATGCACTTGCCGAGAGTAACCATATGTACTGAATTACAAAATTTTTGTCTAATACGACCCAAACCGTTGAAATAAAACGTTTTCATTGGTTTGTGGGCGGTAAAAGGGGGGCGTGGAGACCAATTTTTAGTACAGTTGCTAACAGTAACCGTACAAACTAAGCCAACATTTTAGCTCAATCGACCCAGTAGTCAATTTTGATGGTTTCTTAAAAAGTGGGTGTGGCTATATAGCGATGACGCCCTTTTTTAGTACAATTTCCGAAAGTAACCATACAAACTTAAGTATCATATGTTAGTCTCATACGGCCAAAACTGCATGAAATATAGCATTTTCACTGATTTGTGGGCGCAAAAGGGGGCGTGGAAACCAATTTTTCGTACAGTTACTGTCAGTAACTTCACAAACCAAAGTACCAAATTTAAGTCTTATACGACCAAAACCGTCTGAAATAAACCATTTTCATTTATTTGTGGGCGGTAAAAGGGGGCGTGGAAACCCATTTTAAGGACAGTTGTCGACAGTAACCGTACATACTAAATTACAAAATTTTAGCCATATACAACCCAAGCCGACTGAAATATAACATTTTTATTGATTTGGGGGCGGTAAAAGGGGGTGTGGCAAATTTTTTTCCTCAACCATCTCGTACCTGAAACAAATCGACTGCCAAAATTTCAGGTCAATCGGTTCAGTAGTTTTGGAGTCTATAGACATCACACAGCCAGACACACATCGTTTTGCTTTATATATATAGATATTGATTTGTGGGCGTTAAAAGTGGGCGTGAAAACATTTATAAATTGTGTTCATCTCTTGGAGCACCTAAACAGCAAGTTTCACTGTAAAAATGTGCAGAACTCCGGAATTGCCATGATTTCGAAAAAGTGGGCGTATTTATATAACGACAACGCCCATTTTTTGTACAGTTACCGACAGTAACCATCTGAACAAAATCACCAAATCTTAGTTTTTTACGATTGAAACCGTGAGATATTTTTCTTTATTTTTGTTTGTGATCGATGGAGCAAATTTGGCTTGTATGGGAGGTACCACGCCCCCTTCTCCAATCGTTACGAAACCTCACAGGAACACTCTCAAGATGTGGCTTTATTTTCCCTGAAAATTTCATAAAGATCGGTTCAGCGGTTTTGGAGTCTATACGTGATATAGCACATACCCACACACATACCCACCCACATACCCACCCACATACCCACATACCCACATACATACATCCATTTTTATATATATAGATTCAAATTTTTTTTGTTCAAAAGTTCAATAAAATCACTTCACAAAAATAAGTTGAACTGTACCGTTAATTCAGTGTATATATGTTTTATGAGTATGCCAAAAAAGGTCCAAAATATTGACTTTTTACTCAAGAAATTACTCAAAAATTGTTGTTGTTGTAAAAATGAAATCAATTAAAAACTGCAAATCTGACTACCTTTCATATGACATAGCATTTATTTGCAAAAATTCTTCCAGCTAAGCGCAAAAATTATTTTACTGTTTTTGTCATCAAAACAACAAGGGTTTGATTTTTTTCGCGAAATTTATTTTTTCCAAAATGTTGTTTTTATATTTTTTACAAAAAAGTCAAGTCTCCAAAATAATTTATGTGAAAAAATTACCCCAATATCTCTTTCCAATCAAAAGTTATGGCTAAAAAGCTATTTTTTCATACCAGACTATTAATAAAACTTAGTTTTGTGTTAAAATTCTCTATATAGTTTGAACGTCCCCCATTTATCTCAGAATGCAGTTGTGTGTCTAGAGTAATTACAAACATTTTGGTTTGTATAAAATCTTCCTTATAGTAAAATCTACTTAGTTTTGTTTGTTTGTTTGTTTGGCCTTTATACAAATCTAAACGGCTCAACGGATTTTGCTCAAACTAGGTACACATATTAAGCTTATCCCAACTTAAAATGTTACATACTTAATTTTTTCCACGCCCCCTCTGAAATTTTTCAACTAACGGTAATTTTGTTATTATAAAACTTTTTACTATCGGAGATTTTTGTATATTTAATTTTAAAATTTTTTTGTTATTTTGACATCAAAAACACTCACATATCTTCAAAATTGGAGAAATTTTCAGTACAACGACTTTTTCATAAAACATCGTTACCTAAGAATGAGAAAAAAACGACATGAAAATCAAAGTTTGGTCTTTCGATGCAAATATCTCCGCTGTCCATTAATATATTTAATTCAAATTTTTTTTGTTCAAAAGTTCAATAAAATCACTTCACAAAAATAAGTTGAACTGTACCGTTAATTCAGTGTATATATGTTTTATGAGTATGCCAAAAAAGGTCCAAAATATTGACTTTTTACTCAAGAAATTACTCAAAAATTGTTGTTGTTGTAAACATGAAATCAATTAAAAACTGCAAATCTGACTTCCTTTCATATGACATAGCATTTATTTGCAAAAATTCTTCCAGCTAAGCGCAAAAATTATTTTACTGTTTTTGTCATCAAAACAACAAGGGTTTGATTTTTTTCGCGAAATTTATTTTTTCCAAAATGTTGTTTTTATATTTTTTACAAAAAAGTCAAGTCTCCAAAATAATTTATGTGAAAAAATTACCCCTTTCCAATCAAAATATCTCTTTCCAATCAAAAGTTATGGCTAAAAAGCTATTTTTTCATACCAGACTATTAATAAAACTTAGTTTTGTGTTAAAATTCTCTATATAGTTTGAACGTCCCCCATTTATCTCAGAATGCAATGTTGTGTCTAGAGTAATTACAAACATTTTGGTAACTAACGGTAATTTTGTTATTATAAAACTTTTTACCATCGGAGATTTTTGTATATTTAATTTTAAAATTTTTTTGTTATTTTGACATCAAAAACACTCACATATCTTCAAAATTGGAGAAATTTTCAGTACAACGACTTTTTCATAAAACATCGTTACCTAAGAATGAGAAAAAAACGACATGAAAATCAAAGTTTGGTCTTTCGATGCAAATATCTCCGCTGTCCATTAATATATTTAATTCAAATTTTTTTTGTTCAAAAGTTCAATAAAATCACTTCACAAAAATAAGTTGCACTGTACCGTTAAGTCAGTGTATATATGTTTTATGAGTATGCCAAAAAAGGTCCAAAATATTGACTTTTTACTCAAGAAATTACTCAAAAATTGTTGTTGTTGTAAAAATGAAATCAATTAAAAACAGCAAATCTGACTACCTTTCATATGACATAGCATTTATTTGCAAAAATTTTTCCAGCTAAGCGCAAAAATTATTTTACTGTTTTTGTCATCAAAACAACAAGGGTACCCCCTTTGATTTTTTTCGCGAAATTTATTTTTTCCAAAATGTTTTTTTTTATATTTTTTACAAGTCTCAAAAATAATTTCTGTGAAAAAATTACCCCAATATCTCTTTCCAATCAAAAGTTATGGCTAAAAATCTATTTTTTCATACCAGACTATTAATAAAACTTAGTTTTGTGTTAAAATTCTCTATATAGTTTGAACGTCCCCCATTTATCTCAGAATGCAGTGTTGTGTCTAGAGTAATTACAAACATTTTGGTTTGTATAAAATCTTCCTTATAGTAATCTACTTAGTTTTAGGTACACATACTAGGTACACATATTAAACTTATCCCAACTTAAAATGTTACATACTTAATTTTTGCCACGCCCCCTCTGAAATTTTTCAACTAACGGTAATTTTGTTATTATAAAACTTTTTACTTTTTACTTTTTACTTTTAACTTTAAACTTATCGGAGATTTTTGTAGATTTAATTTTAAAATTTTTTTGTTATTTTGACATCAAAAACACTCACTCACATATCTTCAAAATTGGAGAAAGTTTCAGTACAACGACTTTTTCATAAAACATCGTTACCTAAGAATGAGAAAAAAACGACATGAAAATCAAAGTTTGGTCTTTCGATGCAAATATCTCCGCTGTCCATTAATATATTTCATTCAAATTTTTTTTGTTCAAAAGTTCAATAAAATCACTTCTCAAAAATAAGTTGAACTGTACCGTTAAGTCAGTGTATATATGTTTTATGAGTATGCCAAAAAAGGTCCAAAATATTGACTTTTTACTCAAGAAATTACTCAAAAATTGTTGTTGTTGTAAAAATGAAATCAATTAAAAACAGCAAATCTGACTACCTTTCATATGACATAGCATTTATTTGCAAAAATTCTTCCAGCTAAGCGCAAAAATTATTTTACTGTTTTTGTCATCAAAACAACAAGGGTACCCCCTTTGATTTTTTTTGCGAAATTTATTTTTTCCAAAATGTTGTTTTTTATATTTTTACAAAAAATTCAAGTCTCAAAAATAATTTCTGTGAAAAAATTACACCAATATCTCTTTCCAATCAAAAGTTATGGCTAAAAATCTATTTTTTCATACCAGACTATTAATAAAACTTAGTTTTGTGTTAAAATTCTCTATATAGTTTGAACGTCCCCCATTTATCTCAAAATGCAGTGTTGTGTCTAGAGTAATTACAAACATTTTGGTTTGTATAAAATCTTCCTTATAGTAATCTACTTAGTTTTAGGTACACATACTAGGTACACATATTAAACTTATCCCAACTTAAAATGTTACATACTTAATTTTTGCCACGCCCCCTCTGAAATTTTTCAACAAACGGTAATTTTGTTATTATAAAACTTTTTACCATCGGAGATTTTTGTATATTTAATTTTAAAATTTTGTCTCTTGGATAAAAAATTTTGTCCCAATATCTCTTTCCAATCAAAAGTTATGGCTAAAAATCTATTTTTTCATACCAGACTATTAATAAAATTTAGTTTTGTGTTAAAATTCTCTATATAGTTTGAACGTCCCCCATTTATCTCAGAATGCAGTGTTGTGTCTAGAGTAATTACAAACATTTTGGTTTGTATAAAATCTTCCTTATAGTAATCTACTTAGTTTTAGGTACACATACTAGGTACACATATTAAACTTATCCCAACTTAAAATGTTACATACTTAATTTTTGCCACGCCCCCTCTGAAATTTTTCAACTAACGGTAATTTTGTTATTATAAAACTTTTTACCATCGGAGATTTTTGTATATTTAATTTTAAAATTTTTTTGTTATTTTGACATCAAAAACACTCACTCACATATCTTCAAAATTGGAGAAGTTTCAGTACAACGACTTTTTCATAAAACATCGTTACCTAAGAATGAGAAAAAAAACGACATGAAAATCAAAGTTTGGTCTTTCGATGCAAATATCTCCACTGTCCATTAATATATTTCATTCAAATTTTTTTTGTTCAAAAGTTCAATAAAATCACTTCACAAAAATAAGTTGAACTGTACCGTTAAGTCAGTGTATATATGTTTTATGAGTATGCCAAAAAAGGTCCAAAATATTGACTTTTTACTCAAGAAATTACTCAAAAATTGTTGTTGTTGTAAAAATGAAATCAATTAAAAACAGCAAATCTGACTACCTTTCATATGACATAGCATTTATTTGCAAAAATTCTTCCAGCTAAGCGCAAAAATTATTTTACTGTTTTTGTCATCAAAACAACAAGGTACCCCCTTTGATTTTTTTCGCGAAATTTATTTTTTCCAAAATGTTTTTTATATTTTTTACAAAAAATTCAAGTCTCAAAAATAATTTCTGTGAAAAAATTACCCCAATATCTCTTTCCAATCAAAAGTTATGGCTAAAAATCTATTTTTTCATACCAGACTATTAATAAAACTTAGTTTTGTGTTAAAATTCTCTATATAGTTTGAAGGTCCCCCATTTATCTCAGAATGCAGTTGTGTGTCTAGAGTAATTACAAACATTTTGGTTTGTATAAAATCTTCCTTACTTATCTACTTAGTTTTAGGTACACATACTAGGTACACATATTAAACTTATCCCAACTTAAAATGTTACATACTTAATTTTTGGCACGCCCCCTCTGAAATTTTTCAACTAACGGTAATTTTGTTATTATAAAACTTTTTACCATCGGAGATTTTTGTATATTTAATTTTAAAATTTTTTTGTTATTTTGACATCAAAAACACTCACTCACATATCTTCAAAATTGGAGAAAGTTTCAGTACAACGACTTTTTCATAAAACATCGTTACCTAAGAATGAGAAAAAAACGACATGAAAATCAAAGTTTGGTCTTTCGATGCAAATATCTCCGCTGTCCATTAATATATTTCATTCAAATTTTTTTTGTTCAAAAGTTCAATAAAATCACTTCACAAAAATAAGTTGAACTGTACCGTTAAGTCAGTGTATATATGTTTTATGAGTATGCCAAAAAAGGTCCAAAATATTGACTTTTTACTCAAAAAATTACTCAAAAATTGTTGTTGTTGTAAAAATGAAATCAATTAAAAACAGCAAATCTGACTACCTTTCATATGACATAGCATTTATTTGCAAAAATTCTTCCAGCTAAGCGCAAAAATTATTTTACTGTTTTTGTCATCAAAACAACAAGGGTACCCCCTTTGATTTTTTTTGCGAAATTTATTTTTTCCAAAATGTTGTTTTTTATATTTTTTACAAAAAATTCAAGTCTCAAAAATAATTTCTGTGAAAAAATTACCCCAATATCTCTTTCCAATCAAAAGTTATGGCTAAAAATCTATTTTTTCATACCAGACTATTAATAAAACTTAGTTTTGTGTTAAAATTCTCTATATAGTTTGAACGTCCCCCATTTATCTCAGAATGCAGTTGTGTGTCTAGAGTAATTACAAACATTTTGGTAACTAACGGTAATTTTGTTATTATAAAACTTTTTACCATCGGAGATTTTTGTATATTTAATTTTAAAATTTTTTTGTTATTGGGGGTTGGAATTAATTTTAAAGGTTTTTTTTTGGTTTTGAGCATTTATTTAGAAACAACGGTACAATGTATATTATTCAAAGTATTGTCCATCGTTAGCTACAACATTTTCCCATCTTTCTGGCAGCATATGGATTCCGTGCCGGAAGAACGATTCGTCTTTTGAGGCAATCCACGAATCGACCCATTTTTTGGTATCCTCGTAAGAAGTGAAGCGCTGCTCAGCCAAGCCATGCGTCATCGATCTGAATAGGTGGTAGTCGGAAGGGGCTATGTCTGGGCTATAAGGCGGGTGGGGTAGCACATCCCAATTCACCGCCTCCAACGTTTCCTTGACGGTTCTTGCAACATGTGGCCGTGCGTTGTCATGTTGAAAAACCACTTTGTCGTGTCTTTTGGCATATTCTGGCCGTTTAACCTTTAATGCTCGGCTCAATTGCATCAATTGTTGTTGGTAGCGTTCCCCAGTGATGGTTTCGTTAGGTTTTAGCAGCTCATAGTACACGACACCCTTCTGATCCCACCAAATACACAGCATAAGCTTGGCGCCATGAATATTCGGCTTGGCCCTCGATGTTGATGCATGGCCGGGTGGTCCCCACGATTTTTTTCGCTTAGGATTATCGTAATGGATCCACTTTTCATCGCCAGTGACAATACGATGCAAAAAACTCTTCCTTTTATGCCGTTGAAGCAGTTGTTCGCACATGCAAAATCGCCGTTCAACGTCTCTCGGCTTCAACTGGTACGGCACCCAATTTCCTTGCTTTTGAATCATTCCCATGGCCTTCAAGCGTTTGCCGACCGTTGATAAGTCAACTCCCAATGATTCTGACAATTCTTGAAGGGTTTGACATGGATCTTCATCGAGCAAAGCCTCCAATTCCTCATCTTCAAACTTTTTCGGCTGGCCCGGACGCTCTTTGTCTTCCGTATCAAAATCACCACTTTTAAACCGACGGAACCAGTACTCACAAGTAGAAATCGATGGAGCATAGTCCCCGTAAGCCTCAGTAAGCGTGCGTTGTGCTTCAACCGCTTTTTTCTTCAAATGGAAGCACAAAAGTAAACCTTCCCGCAAATTGCGTTTTGTTGGAACGAAAGTCGACATGTTCACAGAGAAAAAAATATATGTTGTTAACACTTCAGTGGAATGACACATACTGAAAAATGAAGCTTACACAATGTGCTTTGAAATGAATATAGTCACAGGTGTGCCCGATGCGATCTATTGATAGTTACGCCATCTCTTAGAAAACCTTTAAAACTAATTCCAACCCCCAATATTTTGACATCAAAAACACTCACATATCTTCAAAATTGGAGAAAGTTTCAGTACAACGACTTTTTCATAAAACATCGTTACCTAAGAATGAGAAAAAAACGACATGAAAATCAAAGTTTGGTCTTTCGATGCAAATATTTTTGTTCAAAAGTTCAATAAAATCACTTCACAAAAATAAGTTGAACTGTACCGTTAAGTCAGTGTCACTCTGAGCAAATCTTGAAAGCTCTCCTCAGGTTTGGTTAGATGTCGGACCCATTTGCAGCAGCAACACCACGTTCAGCTATATCACCACAAATAGCATAAAGTTCTTTGACTCCACTAATATTGGCACTGATTTTTTGAAAAGCGACCCAGATACTTAGAAAAAAAACCCCTCTTATTTGCAAGCCTTGAACATTATCAAATGTTTCTTCGTTGTGAATGATATAACTGAACGTGGTGTTGCTGCTGCAAATGGTTACCGACATCTTACCAAATCTGAGTAGAGCTTTCAAGATTTGCTCCAACTGGTTGAGAACGGCCGCAAAAAATATTTAAAACGGAACAAAAATTTCTAAAAAAAATATCAATTCTAAATGGTTTTTGGCCAAATTTTAATATGTTACCTTGCGATACATGGTAACCCTCATACCAAAGCCCTTATAACTGTTTTTTGTAAAACCTTTGCTCACTAATGGATAATGAATAATCTAAAAAGGATAGATAAATTATTGATTTGTTTTCTTTAAATTACTTAAAATTAAGTGTTGTTTGAAGCTGCATACTAGGATTTTTTTATCAAAAGCGAAAATTTTGAGAAATTTAAGGTGGAAATAAAAAAAGTCAAATTTTTTTAAAAAAAAACTCCTTTTTGTGACTGTCCTGTCCAGAAAAACAGTCGTAACTCCTCTTTCAAGCGCACGAAAGTAAAATTTGAACATTTTTCCTTCCAAATAAGATCTTTGAGACAGTATATTTTTCAGTTAGGCTCCCTTTCTGGGTAAAAATAGCAAGTGTTATTTTGAAAAAGTATTTTTTGTGGAAAAACGATCTTGAGCGACCTCTAAACCTTTTTCAAAAAATCTGAAAAAATTCTCAAAATTGTTTTATGTGACGAACTTCCGGATTCCGCTTTAGCCCCCCAAAATTTAAAAAAAAAGTAAAAAAGGTTTACGCCCTAGTATATATGTTTTATGAGTATGCCAAAAAAGGTCCAAAATATTGACTTTTTACTCAAGAAATTACTCAAAAATTGTTGTTGTTGTAAAAATGAAATCAATTAAAAACAGCAAATCTGACTACCTTTCATATGACATAGCATTTATTTGCAAAAATTCTTCCAGCTAAGCGCAAAAATTATTTTACTGTTTTTGTCATCAAAACAACAAGGGTCCCCTTTGATTTTTTTCGCGAAATTTATTTTTTCCAAAATGTTGTTTTTATATTTTTTACAAAAAAGGCAAGTCTCAAAAATAATTTATGTGAAAAAATTACCCCAATATCTCTTTCCAATCAAAAGTTATGGCTAAAAAGCTATTTTTTCATACCAGACTATTAATAAAACTTAGTTTTGTGTTAAAATTCTCTATATAGTTTGAACGTCCCCCATTTATCTCAGAATGCAGTGTTGTGTCTAGAGTAATTACAAACATTTTGGTTTGTATAAAATCTTCCTTATAGTAATCTACTTAGTTTTAGGTACACATACTAGGTACACATATTAAACTTATCCCAACTTAAAATGTTACATACTTAATTTTTGGCACGCCCCCTCTGAAATTTTTCAACTAACGGTAATTTTGTTATTATAAAACTTTTTACCATCGGAGATTTTTGTATATTTAATTTTAAAATTTTTTTGTTATTTTGACATCAAAAACACTCACATATCTTCAAAATTGGAGAAAGTTTCAGTGCAACGACTTTTTCATAAAACATCGTTACCTAAGAATGAGAAAAAAACGACATGAAAATCAAAGTTTGGTCTTTCGATGCAAATATCTCCGCTGTCCATTAATATATTTCATTCAAATTTTTTTTGTTCAAAAGTTCAATAAAACCACTTCACAAAAATAAGTTGAACTGTTCCGTTAAGTCAGTGTATATATGTTTTATGAGTATGCCAAAAAAGGTCCAAAGTATTGACTTTTTACTCAAGAAATTACTCAAAAATTGTTGTTGTTGTAAAAATGAAATCAATTAAAAACAGCAAATCTGACTACCTTTCATATGACATAGCATTTATTTGCAAAAATTCTTCCAGCTAAGCGCAAAAATTATTTTACTGTTTTTGTCATCAAAACAACAAGGGTACCTACCCCCTTTGATTTTTTTCGCGAAATTTATTTTTTCCAAAATGTTGTTTTTATATTTTTTACAAAAAAGTCAAGTCTCAAAAATAATTTCTGTGAAAAATGTACCCCAATATCTCTTTCCAATCAAAAGTTATGCCTAAAAAGCTATTTTTTCATACCAGACTATTAATAAAACTTAGTTTTGTGTTAAAATTCTCTATATAGTTTGAACGTCCCCCATTTATCTCAGAATGCAGTTGTGTGTCTAGAGTAATTACAAACATTTTGGTTTGTATAAAATCTTCCTTATAGTAAAATCTACTTAGTTTTGTTTGTTTGTTTGTTTGGCCTTTATACAAATCTAAACGTTTCAACGGATTTTGCTCAAACTAGGTACACATATTAAGCTTATCCCAACTTAAAAGGTTACATACTTAATTTTTGCCACGCCCCCTCTGAAATTTTTCATTTAACGGTAATTTTGTTATTATAAAACTTTTTACCATCGGAGATTTTTGTATATTTAATTTTAAAATTTTTTTGTTATTTTGACATCAAAAACACTCACATATCTTCAAAATTGGAGAAATTTTCAGTACGACGACTTTTTCATAAAACATCGTTACCTAAGAATGAGAAAAAAACGACATGAAAATCAAAGTTTGGTCTTTCGATGCAAATATCTCCGCTGTCCATTAATATATTTCATTCAAATTTTTTTTGTTCAAAAGTTCAATAAAACCACTTCACAAAAATAAGTTGAACTGTACCGTTAAGTCAGTGTATATATGTTTTATGAGTATGCCAAAAAAGGTCCAAAATATTGACTTTTTACTCAAAAAATTACTCAAAAATTGTTGTTGTTGTAAAAATGAAATCAATTAAAAACAGCAAATCTGACTACCTTTCATATGACATAGCATTTATTTGCAAAAATTCTTCCAGCTAAGCGCAAAAATTATTTTACTGTTTTTGTCATCAAAACAACAAGGGTTTGATTTTTTTCGCGAAATTTATTTTTTCCAAAATGTTGTTTTTATATTTTTTACAAAAAAGTCAAGTCTCAAAAATAATTTATGTGAAAAAATTACCCCAATATCTCTTTCCAATCAAAAGTTATGGCTAAAAAGCAATTTTTTCATACCAGACTATTAAATAAAACTTAGTTTTGTGTTAAAATTCTCTATATAGTTTGAACGTCCCCCATTTATCTCAGAATGCAGTTGTGTGTCTAGAGTAATTACAAACATTTTGGTTTGTATAAAATCTTCCTTATAGTAAAATCTACTTAGTTTTTGCTTCCCCACCCCCGCCCCCCTCCTGTTAAATTTGTTTTGTTGTGATTTGTCATTTTTCTCACTGTTGTTTCACCGTTGTCACTCAGTTCTTTATCAATGGTACTTTAAATGTTCTATATATATCACTATATCATCGAAAAGATGACTGTGAATAAGATTGCTGTAAAAGTTAATTCTTTCATGTTTAATGTGTTATTTGAACAATATTGTTGAAAGTCAAATTTCCACGCTAATTGAGTGTACCGACATATAAACGACAGCGAAATTTTGACATTTTAACTCTCCAATCATGGTTGTAAGCTTGGCTGCATTGAACAAATTGTTCGGTTCAATTGCGTGCTAACCGAAAGTATGCCGAAAAGTATGCTGGAAATTATTATAAATTAGAAATAAGTACTTCATTACTAAGGCCGCGTTCATAGTGGACGCTTTGGCTGAAGCTGATGCATAAAGCTGTTTTGTCAAGCTTTTTTTGATCATAGTGAACGCTTATTCAACGCTGCATAAAGTAGCTTATTGAGCTTATTGGTGTTCATAGTGCGCGCTTTATGCTTATGGCTGATATGCTTTGTTTTCATTTGCCTCTTTGGAAAATAATGCGCTCAATTGCGTTTTGCAAAGTAAATTTTTTTGTTTAATGAGTATGTAGATTCGCGATGATCACCAATGAAAGATCAAACCAATAACAAACAAAAGTTCAAAGGAACTTGAAAACACAAAGCATAACAACGGTGGAAAGTTCAGCACAAAAAGTACCCAAAAAGAAAGCAAGAACAACGAAAACTATGTAAACAAACGAGATAGAATACACAAGCGCATACAACTGAAAAGCACCACAAAAGGACCACAACGCAACAACAACACAACAACAACACAACAACAACACAACAACGGTTAAAACTTCAGCACAAAAAAAATCAACGAAAATATTGTTTACAGGCAAAATAGATAAACATGTGCCGAATAGCGTTTTAAAAATGCTCTACAACAAAGCATAAAAAACAAAATAATTTTTCTGTGTGAGCAAGCGAGATGGAAAGATAAGCGCTGAAAAGCATTTGAAATTAAGCTTTATGCTAGCTTTATGCTAGCACTATGAACGCTTTGAGCTTTTTTCATATGATTATACACAAAGCGTTTTCAGCTAAACCTCCCGGCTAAGCTAAAAGCGTTTACTATGAACGCGGCCTAACACGATTCCAATATTTTAGAAATTCGGTAACTGTTACTCAATTTAGTTCTTTTCGCACACAGCGTAAACTTGCAGCAAATAACATAATGGCAATTCTTGCACTCTTCTTGCAGATTTTTCAGCTGGATTTATGTCGATCAACTGTTAACGTCGATAATATTGTTACAGGTTGCTGTATATACTATAATAAATATTAAAAAGCGACTGCTTTCTTAACTTACACTTTTTTGCTAATTTACATTAAAAAGCGACTGTACAATTTTTCGTATAAAATAGGAATTCAGAAGATTTAAGAAATTACATACATCAACTATCAGACTCAATTTATATTAATTTTTTATTTAAAGACAATCCAATTGTTATTTTCCAACTGGAAAAACTACTAAAAAATTTTAGGAAGATTTTTATAAATTTGATTTTCATTAGCGAAGTGCAAGTAACATGCTTATCACTAACCAGTAAATTCAGTTTAGAACTAAAAAACAATGTTTGATTGTGAAAAAACAGTGATAAAATTATTTCTTCGTTAAAAAAGCTTGGTAAATTTTTTAACTAATATTTTTATAGTGGTCTCAAACTTAAATTCAACACGTTTTTACAAAATTCCAAAATTTACAAAAACATTTAATCGAAAAGTGTATATTAAAATGTTTATATAATTGACTCTCGTGTAACACCGGGTATATCAGCTAGTCTATATATATAAAACACTTCTGTACATGGCTTTGTCACTGAATTCTTAATAAACGGCTGGACCGATTTTGATGAAATTTGGTTAGTGTGTGCGGCTGGGTCTGTAGATGGTTAAGGTCTAAATTTTCACCAGGTAGGTGGCGCTGTTGTTTCTGTGGCAGTGTTTAAAGATGTATTTGAGAGTATAACTCAGAAACGAAATGAGTTTGAATCATGATTCTTTCACAACACCATTACTTTTTATGCAAACAAAATTACAAAATGAATAAAAATAAAAAAAAAAATCTTAAATTTGTATGTTAGGCTTGATTTTTTGATCTTATAATACGTTTTTAAATTTTACGATAGAAACTTTAAATCAACCCTACATTTATGCATACCATATAAAAGAACATTAAAAAAAGCTATTTTTGGTTTTGAATATTTTTTCAAGAACAAATATTTTGACGAAAGTTTTTTGCGAAATAAAGAAATTCTTTAAGGTTTTTTTTTTTGGAAATTATAAAAATTAGAAGGGAAACGAAAATGAAAAAGATTGAAACACGATTGGACGGACAATTAATCAAAATTAAAAAAAAAAAATTAATGCAATCCTGCGGAACATGGCCGAGTTATTCACTTTCAAATTTTGTGATTGATTTGTTTTTTATTTCACCAAAAAATAAAATTAGTACTAAAAACTTTTTAGGTGTGTTGTAGGTACCAGAGAACTGCATGAACGCATTCATTTGCAGTTTTTTGTCATTCACATAAAAACGTATGATGATATAACAGTACGCACCAAGCAGACGAAACGAAAGAATGCACATTTCGCTCAGTTGATGTTGATGCTTGTCGTGTGTAAATAACAGTAATAGCATCTTTCTGTAAAACGAAAGTAACGTGCATTTCACGAAGGCTTCGTTCAAAAGCCGAATGTCAGCTGTTTTTGCTTGATGTAAAAATAATTTCTTAGCCCAACGAAAACAGCTGATTCAGAAATGAACGACAACGTAACAGTAGTGAAAATTTGGCTTGATGTATCAAAAAAATTTGAAACGAAACGTCAAATATAGACGATGAAACTTTTCTTATCGTTTAGAAATTTGTAGACATGAAAGTTGCTGAAAAAAAATCGTAAGTACTCTTATATTAACAAATGCAAGAATTTAGAATCAATTAATTTATATTTAGCACAAAAAAAACCACAAGCGAGCAATTTGGAGTTCTGGTGCAAGAAATGGATAGAAATCCAGAGCTTGCAAGAGGAGTCCCAGTTTTTGGTGCCAGCAGGATAAAAGTTGACGAAAAGTGGAGTTTGATTGCTTCGAAGATCAATTCCTATGGCCCACCAAATAGAAGTGTTATGGAGTGGAGAAAGGTATTGTGCATTTTATGTTTATTTTAATTATTTTATATTAAAATCATTAAAGATTTGGGCAGATCTTAAAAGCCGTACCAAAAAGAAAATATCAGAGAACCACAAAAGCATCCGTGAAACAGGTGGTGGGCCATTTCGTTTTAATCCACTTACGGAAATGAAGCAAACAATCGACCGCATTCTTTTAATTTCAACTGCAGCAGACCCACGCGGATTGGATCTTGGAGTTTTACCTGCTTTGCAGCCGTCCGCCCTACCATGCGACCAATCGACCGATTTTGTAGCAATCGTAACTCCACCAAGGAGAGCTCATGCAGTTGCAGTTGTAACGCCAACGCGAGCAACATCATCAAAATCACCTATACAACAGCAACCTGAAAATTTAGGTAGTCACTCAAAGCCTATGAAGCGCAAGAGAAATATGTTGGAAGAGCAAGTGAAGTTGATTCGACTCGAAATCCAAAATCAACAGGATTCAATTGCAGAATTAAAAAACCAAAATGTGATTGCTCAAGCGCAGGCCGAATCAGTAAAGATGTTAGCAGGAGCAACTAAGGCAATTGCTGTAGCAACAGCTACGCAAGCAGAAGCTATTAAAGACATTGCAGTAGCAATTGGGGAAGTTCTAAACCTTCTCAAAAATAAATAATTTCTGTAATGCTGTTGTGCTATTTCAACAGTCTTATTTTTGAATTACTAGTCATTTTTTGCCATATGTTTTTTGCGTTAATATTTATCTTTTTTTAATAATTAATGAAATGTTTTCCTTTACTTTAGATCCTTTTAAGTATCTTTTGTTATTTTTTTTTTAAACTTTTTTAAATAAAGACTTTATCAAATCAATCTTTTTGTGTTTATGAACTCGAACAATTTATTAGAATAATGAAATTCTAGAGATAAGGTCGATAACTAATTATATGGTTATTTTAAACTGTCAGGACAAACTATTTTTTACTTATGTTTGTTTCTTTTATGTTGTTTTCTTTACATGTTTTATATAGACGTTATTATTATAGTATATGCAATCGGACTGAACAGCTGTTTCGTTGGTCGCTACACCAACTCGTCAGCAGTCTCAATGATTTGTTTTTTTTAGTTAGCAAATCAAAAGCAGACTGGACAGCTGTTTCGTTGGCCGTTTCACCAACTCCTCAGCAGTCATTTTTTAATGCACATCACGCTCTGGTTGAACTTAAATCAAACTTTCAGCTAGTTGTCTTCTTATCTGTACACCGACATTTGAGACTTCATCTGTTAGCACATTTTCCAAATTGCCGGTAGAATGGTGCTGCATACTGAAAGACGGATCTAGCGGTGGCCAATCATTTTTATAAAAAATGCATGCATTGTGGATTGCACAACAAACATTGAATATTTTTGTTGCCTTCTCTGCTGAATAATGCAGCCCTCTTGAACCAATAATGCAACGAAATCTATTTTTCAGCACGCCAAAGCAACGTTCAACGACACTTCGAGCTTTGCAATGCTTCTCATTGTAGAGAGATTCACAGACATCAGCAGGATTCCGAATTGGTGTCATCAAGTATGGTAGAAGAGGATAACCGGAGTCTCCTATTTTAAAAGTGAAATATATTTTTAGGTACGTTTCAATAGCTGCGTAACTTACCAAGAATCCAGGTATTTCTTTTCCCATTGTTGAAAGCTAATCTGAGCTGGCGTTCTGCTGCACTGTGCTGCCAAACAAAAGCATCATGGTTACAACCTGGATGCCTGGCATCAACTTAGGTTATTACCATATTATGATCACATATCTGTTAAATAGTTATAAACATCAATAAATCTACTTGTACTTATGTATGTCAACTAAAGGTTTGAGGTCGGCTATTGTATTATTATTGTTTATACTTACTACCATCGCATTAAGACTATAGTAACCTTTGCGGTTGTAATATAGGTGCTGTTTGTCTTCTCCAGGCGACTTAATGCGAACATGTGTACCATCAACGCAGCCAACAATGCCCGGTACACCGAAAGTGTTGAAAAAAAATTCTTTTACAGCATTTTCCTCTTCTGCAGTTCTATTCAGCTTAACCCATTTTTGGCAAAAATATCGCTCAAATATCTCCAAGCATTCTGTTATTACTTTGGAAACTGTCGACTCTGACATAGAGGAAAAGTATTCGTTTCCAACAGTCTTTTGGTAACTGCCAGTTGCAAGGAAGCGCAGAAATGTGGAAAGCTTCAGTTGTGGTGGTAAGTGAGTACTTCTGTACGTTGTTTGCATTTTTGGGCTAACCTCATCAAATATGTAACCGAAGACTTCTTTATTTATGCGAAAATTATCCTTGAATCTACAATTATATTATGACAAAACAATATTTTTCAATCGCAAAGAACTCACTCATCATTTGGAATTTCTAGGACGTTGGTATGATCGCGTATTTTCCTCCGTTTAACTCGCATTAGTTGCTCCTCATCATCACTATCACTATCCGATTCATTAAAATTGTAAAAAGCGATCGCGGAAAACATTATAATTATTAATTTTCACAAAACTTTTCACTTTGATCAAATTTGCAGCAAAAATTAAACATATACAATGTCAAAAAAAAAACAAAACAAACGAAACAGCTGATGCAAAAAATGATGCCACCTATTAAATATTGCTTGCAATAAGTATAAAATATTTAAGGTTTTTGTCAGTTTTACGCAAAATGATGAACTATAACAATCTGGTAATAATGGCTTTGACAAATACTCACGGTAAGAGTATTTGAGCAACGTAAGCAACGTAACAGTGAACGACGACGCAAGGAAAAAATACATCAAGCCAATTTTGTACGATATCGTCGGAAAACGAACGAAGCTTAAGACGAAGGCTACGTTTTACCTAAAGATGCTATAAGTGTCATCAAAAAAGCAACGAAACATTGGAAGTGAAGTTGATGCAATGATAAAAATCATAACCACAACGTAAATATGTGAGCAAGCTAAGTTGTCGTACACTTTTAATTGCTTTACCGGCAACACATTTACATAAAAATTATATCGATGGAAAGGTATTCTGGAGTAGAATTGTCTGAATATAGTTTTTATTTGTATATGTTAACTGCAAAAAATTCCATATAAAATAATAATAGATGGATTTCGATGTGGTTTTCACTGTACGATAAAGGAGTTATTTTAAGTTAGATTTTAAGCTATAAATATTTGGTTTTCGTTTTTTAGGCAATTGGCGTGGGCTTGAGTTGAGTCATAAAATTTTAATTTTGAGCTGCTTGTCAGCAGCGTTGTCAATCATTCAGTGATTAATATTTGCGGCAAATAACTAAACAATAAACATATAGGATCAACAAACGGGAAACCCCAAACCACTCTTCAGGCTAAAAGTGTGACGCAAATAATATTTTTCGAACACAATCCTTTAAAATATATTAAAGGAAGCAAAGCAAACAAACCATGAAAAAAATCTAACTACAGAAACTGCCTGCGCAGCTATAAAAAAGGATCGTGTTTTTCTTATTTTTTGTAGGCCGAGGTTTTTTTCTTTATTACTGCAATGCAATAAAAGAAACGAACGAAGAATGTAAATACACTTAGATTTTTAATTTAAATTTTAAATTAATATTTGTATTTCAGATATATATATTTATTTATAGGGCAAAGTAGGGTGACGTGTAACACGTTTTTATTTTCTCTAATAAAAGTGTTAAACATTTAGTTTGGATTGGTTTAAATTACTATTCCTTGCAGAAGAACCGATTTGAAGTTGGTGTTTTACGGCTGTTGAATACTTTAAGAAATGGATGAAGTAGAACAAGAATGTCAAACATCACTTTTTTACTTTTTCAATTCAGTGGGGAGATATGTAACACCAAAAAATGTTGGTTTTAGGACCAGACACTTTAATTTTTTATGTTTATTTTAACTTTTTATGTTTAGTAAATGTATTATTTTGAAAACTTAATTAAATTAATTAGTTATGTAGAGGTTTTTGGCCAGTAATTTTTAATTGCAATTTTTAATATAAAAAATATAAAAATTCTATTTTTTCCCGACGATTCGTCACTTGCTTGGCGACATCTTCAGGGGAGTTTTTGTTTATTTTTTTTTTATTTTTTTTTACATTAAACTTGACTTTACAATTTTTTAAATTACGAACACAAAACGTTACATTTCATGAACTTTTTACAAACAGATTATTTATTTTAACAATTCTTTAATAAACTAGCTTTCATCGCCTATGCGTCAATTGCAACTGCATAATTTCAATTATTTTTTAAAAATTTTTTGAATTACAAACACAAAACGTTACATTTCATGAACTTTTTGACAAACAGATTATTTATTTTAACCAATAAAATTTCAATTATGCAGTAGCAATTGACGCATAGGCAATGAATGCTAGTTTATTAAATAATTGTTAAAATAAATAATCTGTTTGTCAAAAAGTTCATGAAATGTAACGTTTTGTGTTTGTAATTTAAAAAATTTTAAAGTCAAGTTTAATGTAAATAAAAAATAAACAAAAACTCCCCTGAAGATGTCGCCAAACAAGTGACGAAACGTCGGGAAAAATTTAATTTTTATATTTTTTATATTAAAAATTGCAATTAAAAATTGCTGGCCAAAAACCTCTACATAACTAAATAAAAATTAAAATTGGCCCAAAAAATCAACTTAATTAAATTACATTTTTCCATTTTTTATTAGTTTAATGTCATTCATCAATTTAGTTTACTCGACTGTCATGATAAGCCTTTTCTTCACGTATTTTTGTGGCATAGTTTTTTCTAATAAACATTAAAAATATTACAAATAAAAAATAAATAAAGTAAAATAAAAGTAAAAAATACAAGAACATCAATATAACACACAAAATTATAGTAGCTGTTTTTTTCCAATTTGCTCTACTCCGAAACAAAGCTTTATATACAAAACAAATGTCCCAAATTTTTTTACTAAACGGAATATTCCGCTGTTAAGTTTTTCTAAAATTTCACAGTTATTCATAGTGCGTGTCAGTGCGTTTCTAATTTGAAATCTGCATACGTACTGAATTGATGAGGAACTCACCTTCGTTGATGAAGGAAAAGCAGCGCAAACAGCGTGTGCTCAAATTTTCAATGAACTCAACGAAATAAACCCGAAACAATTATGTCATTAAAATGGCAATATTGCCTTTACAATAACAAAGCATATCAATGCAGCTAGCAAGAGCGCACACTGCACAACATGACACGCAGTTCTTGCTGACGAACGAAAGCATAGCAGGAACAGTGAATTTTCGAACCTAAAGCAAAGACGAAGCATTCAATGCAGATCTCTGGTAGGTACGTAGGTACGAAAGTTTTTGTGGTGTCTATTTCTTCGAAATTTTAAGCAAATGGCATGTTCCTATAGAAAACGAAATTTTTCTGATAAAAGACATCTAAACATGTAAGGTGTTTGGTGAATCTGAGGACCTTAGTATGTTTGCCGATGACAAAAAAGGTCAAAAATTTGGGGTAAGGATATATAACTTGTCGATCAAAACTCGGGTATATCAGCTAGTAAGGACATAAAAAATAGTGCGATTACTTTGGTGTTTTTACCAAAAAATCGTCAAAAGTACGAAAATTTAAATGAAATAGTGAAAAATAACGAAAATTGAATACCAAAGTTATAGATGAGAACATTTTACTTTTTTATTAAATTCCTTAACCCTCTATTGTACGCATTATGATGCAACTTTTTTTATTGGATTTATATTTGAAATGGAATAATTAGATATGCAAAAAAAATTTTTTTCAGAAATGTAGTTCCGTTTCCGTTAGAAGTCATATATGACTGTTCAAAGGAATTCGTGATTTTATGAGTTTTACACGTTCAATTGAAAAACAATCAAAAACATTAATCAGTAGGCTATAAATTATATAAAAAAAAATTATATTAATAAGCTATGGCAGAATTATCCACGTAGTGTTGACAACTGCTTATTTTCCCCTCAAAAGGAAAACATAGCCTGTCAAAAGCAACTGTTAGTGAAAGAAAGCGAAAAAAAAAGCAAGAGTCGAAAACTAAAATCATAAAAAACAAAAAATAATTTTTGTGAATTAAATAAACAAATAAAAATTTAAAATCATGAAAGTTGTAAAAAAATCGTGTGTGATTTGTGCGAAAAGTTTTTCAGTTCGTGGTGCTCGTGTGCATCAAAAAGAAGCTCGTCACCAGAAGTGGATTGGTGCCTGCGGCGCACAGAGGGTTGAAATTGAAAAAAGTGGAGATTAATTGAAAAATGATAATTTGTTTTTTTGGAAATTTTTACTACTTGATTAAAGAGCACAAAATTGTACATCACTACTGAAAATTTCATTGTTATATGTTGTTTACTTTTTCTGCTGCATAGCTTTAAAGTTGAGAAATTTTTCGTTTTCTTGCGATCAGTTCAACAAATTGAAATTTGACATAGTTCAAAAATTAATATTTTTTTTGTACATCAAAAGTGATGTTTTTATTATGAAACCTTCAAATTCAGGTATTTTGAAGAGGAAAACTTACGTGCAAAATTTTAAAGCATTTTTTTAATTTTTGTAGATTTTGAAGAGATTTTACGTTTAAAAGAAAGTCACTTTGTATGGGAGGTAGGCGTGGTTTTCATCCGATTTAGCTCATTTTTGAACTTAATCTTTACATTTTAGATACAAGCTTAAATATCTAATTCTTGACGATAGCTTCAAAATTACGACGTTAATCATATTGAAAGACGGACAGACGGACGGACGGACATAATTTTTTTTTCTTATTTGTACCCAATCTAACTAAAACAAAAGTAAAAATGTCCCTCCGACTTCTATGTGAATTAATCTGAATTTTTTGGGATTTCAACCCACTGTGCGGCGTGATGCTGAAAGAAAAATCGTTTGTTTGCGAAAAACATTTTACAGAGCAAGACTTTTGTCAAAATCTTCATAGATTTTGCTATAGCATGCGTTATGTTTTCACTTATTGACAATGGCCGATTGAAACGCTCTCTTTTTGAGTAAATTTTTTGACAGTTTATGTTTTTCATAAAAACTGTCAACCCTTTTAACCCTTTATAAGGCAAGGCTGATATTTTACCATCAAAATTTTCGGTGATATACGCTGTGAGAATATGTTACTTATATTGTATACTTAAAATGTACCACTTATGTTTTTGAGAAAAATATTCCGTCTGCCTTATAAAGGGTAAATAACAGTTATTTTTCTTAAATTTGAATATCCGTTGGAAATGCGAATTTAAAACTGAAAAGCCATATATGGCTTCGTGTACAGTAGAGGGTTAAAAGGCCTTTTTCTGAACTTTCGAACTCTAAAAAATAGGAAAGCATATACATATTGAGAATGACTTCAATATTTTTTAATATATTTTTTATTTTCGTGAAAAAGTCATACATTTGACTCCTCTATGACATGAACTGTTCTCACGTTATTATTTTTTGTGTTTTTGTTAGGGGACATTTAGAAAAATTAATAGAATCTGTTTTTATATTTAGCACCTCTAGTGGTCACCCTGGAGAGCCATGTAGAGTAGAGTAGAGTAGAGAATATGCTACTTATATTGTGTAATTAAAATGTTTCACTTATGTTGTTGAGAAAAATATTCCCTCTGCCTTATAAAGGGTAAATAACTGTTATTTTCCGTAACTTTGAATATCCGTTGGAAATGCGAATTTAAAACTGAAAAGCCATATATGGCTTCGTATGCAGTAGAGGGTTAAAAGGCCTTTTTCTGAACTTTCGAACTCTAAAAAATTGGAAAGCATATACCTTAGTAAAGTATTTATATGTGCACAAATATTTTTTACTTTTTCTCCCTAGTTTATAACAACACAATTTTTTTGAATTTGCCAACATTTTTTATAGGATGTAGTTTATTTGTTGAACAGAGAATTCTTCTCTTCTTCGTATTCGTAGAACCTTTAGTTGAAAATAGGGTGAAATCTCGCTTGTGCAATAGAAAATATTTATATGTGCACAATTGCTGTTTTTGTGTTTTAACTGCTATAACGTAGAAATTACGACATTTTTTTGAAAGCCTTAGTAAGAAAGCCCATAAACATAGCGGTAATACATTTTTGCAACAAAATATGCGCACATTTTAGAGTTATTTTATTTTTCAAATAAAAATGCCAAGTGGAACCACTTTATCTGAAGAAAATCGTTGAAATATAAAAGGTTTAAATAAAGCCGGTATAAAAGTAGGTGCTATAGCTGCTAGGAAAAAACGTCATCGAAACACCATAACAAATTTTTTTAAATACCCTGGCAACTATGCTATAATCAAGAGTAGTGAAAGAAAATCCGTGATTGACCAATGACACAAAAGACGAATCCGACGTCTTGCAGCCGGATTCAGATACTTTGAAAGTCTCCCCTGTTATTAATTTCGTGCAAATCGAATGCACAAATGTAAATTGAGTTATTAGATTATGTGTTTATTGAGTTCACATGCTATAAATACCAGGATAACTGGACTTTTCAGCAGGAAAACGCACCAACAAATCCTTCTCGGACAACAAATGACTTTCATTACATCTGAAATATACCCGTACTGTAGTGACCTGCTGTTAGTCATGACTTGAATCCTATCAAAAACCTGTGGCGCATTCTTTCGGCCCAAGTTTATAAAAAACGGGCGCCAGTTCGAGTCGATGTAGCATCTGAAAACAGTTATTCAAGATGAATGGCAGAAAATTTATGGCTCCATCCTCAGGTCGTTGATGTATTTCATGTCTTTCACGCTTAACCAAGTTTTATATAAGAAAGGAAAACATATTCTTATATAAAATCTATGTACATTTATATTTTATTCCATAAAATCAATAAAAATAGGTTTTGCACATATAAATATTTCAGGGTTCAGAAACTCTCACTCATGTAACAGAAATCTCCAACATAAATGTAAATAAACACTATTTGAAGCACACAACACACAATTTTATTTTCATTTCATTTTTGTGTGTAACGTAGTTATCGTGTTGTTGATCATCCAACATGAATTCTTCGTTTTAATATTTGCTTGTGCGTCACAAACGCACACACAATTATAAAATTTTCGAAATTCGAAATCAGCGACCCCTTAACACTGATAAATGACGTTTAAAACTCTTGAAAAGACATAATATTAGGTGGCAACCCTATTATTTACAAATTTTATTATTTGGAAATTCTGCCCACGGATTCGGATTCAGCGACCCATTTTTGGTGTACCATTTTTTTTTGCCAGCCCCGAATTCATAAAACTACAAAAAATTAATGTGGGAACCCTATTCACCAACTTGAATTTTAAAATTCTGGTATTAGATTCGAAATCAGCGACCCCTTAACACTGATTAATGACGTTTAAAACTCTTGAAAAGACATAATATTAGGTGGCAACCCTATTATTTCAAAATTTTATAATTTGGAAATTCTGACAACAACGGATTCGGATTCAGCGACCCATTTTTGGTGTACCATTTTTTTTGCCAGCCCCGAATTCATAAAACTACAGCAACCCTATCCACCATCTTGAATTTTAAAATTCTGACTTTAGATTCGAAATCAGCGACCCCTTAACACTGATAAATGACGTTTAAAACTCTTGAAAAGACATATTATTAGGTTATTATTTTAATATTTTAAAATATTTTCTAATTGACGCCGAAATTTGCTGCACTTGGCCAAAAACCAGTTCAATAGGCTGCACAGCAACCAGAACAGCATTCGTTTTTAACGCCACACGACGGTAGTGATCGATCTTAATGACCGACACAAACAAAGACAATTTTGCAAACACCACTTATTCATGTTGGAAAAATTGTCTTTGTTTTGGTTTTGACAAAGGCCTAAATTCTCCAACATGAACATTTTGACGCAAACATAACTGTAAAACTGAAACACAGAGAATTGTTGAGATCGATCATTGTTTGAGTTTGTGACGCACAAGCAAATATTAAAACGAAGAATTCATGTTGGATGATCAACAACACGATAACTACGTTACACACAAAAATGAAATGAAAATAAAATTGTGTGTTGTGTGCTTCAAGCAAGTGTTTGTGAGCGAAGGTGTGTGAATATTCTGAACCCTGAAATATTTTCTATTAATTTTTTTAATACATTATAATTTTTTTAGTAGCAACAAGTTTTTTAAATAAGATATATCTTGTTTTACATATAATTCCTTAAAACAATTTCAATAAAAAAATAATACAAAAACAAATGAAGTTATTTTTGCTTAGAATTGCATTTAAAGTGTTGCACATATAATTATTTTACTGAGGTACGTACATATTGAGAATGACTTCAATATTTTTATAAAAATATGTTTTATTTTCGTAAAAAAAGTTTTTCTGTTCGAAATAAAGTCAAGTCTTTAAATTCCATAAAAAGTACTTTATTGACATAGAAACACGCACTCTGCGTTTGAAATTTGGCAAAATCAATCGAAAACGACGCCTACTTCCCATTCTTATATTATACTAAAATTCCACAAAATTACTTCAATGAATTGAGATTTTGCACAAATTCGAATTGCCTCGATCTCAAATACGCACTCAGAACAATGCCTACTTTTATACAAAGTAACGTCATAATTAAAGCAAAACCTTAAAAAATTCCACAAAGTGACGTCATAAATATTACATTATTATTATACAAATTAATGTAATGATTTGATATTTTAGACATACAGGCAGGTTCTGCATTTCACTTCCGAGTAAAAGTGAAATTGATTCATAATTGAATTCGATATTTGGTGGCGAACAAATCACTTTTTCGTTTTGTTTTAATTTATTTATTTAATTTATTAATATAATGAATTGTATGACCGACAAAAATGATACTTGGACCACCAAATACCAATTTCAATGATAATTCCATTTCTCTTTCACTCGGAAGTAAAATGTAGAACCTGCCTGATAATGTTTAATATTTAAAACAAACAATAAGTTTGATGACGTCGTTGTAATAACAAAACATTCATATCTTCGAATATACAAAAACATTAGTTTTAAATAAATTTTTTCATTTTCAACATAAAGTTTTTTAATTAAAAACTTGAAATAAATAAATACACATGAAATAAATAAATAAATAAATAAATAAATAAATAAATAAAAGTAACAATTATCAAATCTATCAATTATACAGTTTTAATTCTTAACAATTCTATATATTTTTTCCTGTAAGTGTCCCCTTATTTCAGCAAATCTACAAAAGCTACAACAACACTTGATATTTCATTAGAAAGGGTCCTAAGATGTAGACAAGCCAAACATTATAAGATTTTCGATAAGTGCTACCGATAGCAGATATCAGCTTTAAGGCTATGTGCGAATTGATCTAAATGCGACCTAAACTAAATTGTGTCGATAAGGGTGTTTCTTAATAATTTTAGCAATTCTTCTAAATTCTGGAGCACTGCCTTGCATTAGTAATTAAACAATAATTAAATAAATAATTTTATTCGGTAAATAGTTTCTATTTAAGTTTTTTATTTGATTAAAAAAAATTTGGCCGCCACTCAACTTTCAGAAATGCAATACTTGGGTGCAACTTAATTGACTATCTTAATGCTAGAAACTGCATCTTCCTTCATAAAATTATACAAAATAAAAACCAAACTGCAGTTCAGTATTTCTAGAAGATGTAACGTACTTATAGCTCCTAGGCATATCTCTCTTAATACCTCCAATCTGTTCTTCATTAATGCCGTAAGACTATGGAATGCTGCTTTACCACGTAGCATAAGAGAAATAACTCGGGATGAAAAATTTAGGCAATTTATTATGATTCACTTTTCTACTCCTTAAATTCTGTCTATTTCTTTGTTTTCTTTTTCAATATTTCCTCCTTTATATTTAAGTTTTAATATTTTAAGATTTTTTAATAACTAATTAATTTGATAAATTTATTTAGCAGGATACATTGGGGTATATGACCGATTTAGGCAGCCAACATTATTTTATTGGGTAAATAGTTTCTATTCAAGTATTATTCGGTTTTAACCCTGTACGACCCTGTACGACCCTGTACGACATTCAACACTATTCAACATTGCAAAAAATTGGTTTAGCAGCGAACATTGGAGTATTTGACGGATTCAGGCGGCAAAAGCTATTTTATTCGGTAAATAGTTTCTATTCAATTCTGTGATTCGATTTTAACCCTGTACTACCATTGGGACATATTCAACACAATGCAACATTGCAAAAAAAATTCGTCTAGCAGCGCACATTGGGGTATTTGACCGACTTTGGCGGCCAAAATTATTTTATTCGATAGTTTCTATTCAAGTCTGTTTTTTATTTTAACCCTGTACGGCCATTGAGACATATTCAACACTATTCAGCATCGAAAAAATTGGTTTAGCAGCACACATTGGCCAATTTAGGCGGCCACAATGTTTATATTCAACACTATTCAAAATTGCAAAAATTTTGTTTTTTGTTCAAATCTGTGTTTTATAAAATTGACTTTTTCAGCCCAAATCGGTGAAATACCCCTATGTGCATTTCGAAAGGTGTTCACACCCGAAGATCGATTCCACAAATTCCTTAATTGGAATAGTGTGATCCTTCTGGCATCCCTTATTAGGACATTAGGACAATTTACATCCCAAGCTTTTTCGATGAAATTTCGATGAAATAGGGCCTTCGGGGTTGAACAATTGATCTAACTAGGTCTATTTTCTGAGAAAATTCGTTTTCTCCATGTTTTCACGCAAATAATTTCTATTGATTTCCATTCATTTTGCTTTTCTTATGTATCGAGGCGTATAACTGTTTTTTTCATGTATTTTAATGTGGTAGCGCATAAGAAATTTGGCAGCGCACATTAGGGTATTTGACCGATTTAGGCTGCCAGAATTATTTTATTGGGTAAAAAGTTTGGTATAATTTAAGAATAGCGACAACTCTCGTTTTGAATATTTTTTGTTGGATCATATGGATTATGTCCTCCTAAATCCAAATCTGGAAAAATTTCAGGAATTTATGGGTATCAAAAGAAAGGTAATACGAGTACCTATTCAAAGAGGTATCCAACATGAAAATCCATGCATAACTTTTTAAGATATAACAATTCTTATATTAACAATTTGTCTGAAAAACTAGTGGTTTCCCTTTTACGAAAGCTTTACATTAAAAGTGGTTATATCTTAAAAAGCTATGCATGGTTTCTTATGTTTGATACCTTGTTGAATAGGTTCTGTCATTACCTTTCTTATGATACCCATAAAGCGCAGTTTTGTTGTAAAATTAAAAAACAGCTCGATTTGTAGGCCATTTCTTCCGAATTTGGAGGCCTATAGCTTCTAAACCATTGCGAGTGGCCTGCAATTTTTCAGATTTGGATTTAGGAGGTCAAAATCCATATAATCCGCAAAAAAAATATTAAAAATTAGAGTTGTCGCTATACTTGAAATGTTCCAAAAGTTTCTATTATACATCCAGCGACAAAAAAACCTCGCAGAGTAAAGAATTTTTTAATTTTTTACTAATTAGTTTTCCGTTGACGTTGCATTCGGTTCGGTCACTGATTAAATGGTGCGATGAAAATATTGTTCAGAAAATTCTTGATTACAGTAGCTTTAAAGAAGTTAATTCTTTTATCGATATACATTAAAAAAGAAAAAAAATTTAAACATGAGTTTTGGCGGGAAGCCGAGCTAAGCTCGGTCGCCCAGGTACTATAGTTTAAATAGAGCTATATTTTTAGAAGCGGCGGAATTTGAATATTCAGAAATGAAAATAAAAAGTTAGAAAAAAAATGCAATGCTCATTGTTATTTATATTGAAAAAAAATGTATAATTTATCAAATGCTCCCCACTGTGGGGCACATTTGAACATTTCAAGAGCACATTTGACTACCATATTTTTTGTGGAATTTTACATTCATTCATTTTACCTCCAGTCAAACCGAAAGACCCGTAAATAAAGTTGTTTATAAAGAATTTATAAGGAAACAGTACATGATTTCATACTTATTTTTATAAATAAATACTCAAAAATGAACTCATATAAATAAAATGTTTATTTTGAGATACGGAAATGATTATTTAATGTATACGTCGAAATACCATATATCTTCATGACTTCGCCAATTTAAAATAATGGTTTTTAGTTGTTACATAGTCCATTCGATCGTCCATTCGATCAAAGAGGTATCCAACATGAAAATCCATGCATAACTTTTTAAGATATAACAATTCTTATATTAACAATTTGTCTGAAAAACTAGTGGTTTCCCTTTTACGAAAGCTTTACATTAAAAGTGGCTATATCTTAAAAAGCTATGCATGATTTCTTATGTTTGATACCTTGTTGAATAGGTTCTGTCATTACCTTTCTTATGATACCCATAAAGCGCAGTTTTGTTGTAAAATTAAAAAACAGCTCGATTTGTAGGCCATTTCTTCCGAATTTGGAGGCCTATAACTTCTAAACCATTGCGAGTGGCCTGCAATTTTTCAGATTTGGATTTAGGAGGTCAAAATCCATATAATCCGCAAAAAAAATATTAAAAATTAGAGTTGTCGCTATACTTGAAATGTTCCAAAAGTTTCTATTATACATCCAGCGACAAAAAAACCTCGCAGAGTAAAGAATTTTTTAATTTTTTACTAATTAGTTTTCCGTTGACGTTGCATTCGGTTCGGTCACTGATTAAATGGTGCGATGAAAATATTGTTCAGAAAATTCTTGATTACAGTAGCTTTAAAGAAGTTAATTCTTTTATCGATATACATTAAAAAAGAAAAAAAATTTAAACATGAGTTTTGGCGGGAAGCCGAGCTAAGCTCGGTCGCCCAGGTACTATAGTTTTAATAGAGCTATATTTTTAGAAGCGGCGGAATTTGAATATTCAGAAATGAAAATAAAAAGTTAGAAAAAAATGCAATGCTCATTGTTATTTATATTGAAAAAAAAATGTATAATTTATCAAATGCTCCCCACTGTGGGGCACATTTGAACATTTCAAGAGCACATTTGACTACCATATTTTTTGTGGAATTTTACATTCATTCATTTTACCTCCAGTCAAACCGAAAGACCCGTAAATAAAGTTGTTTATAAAGAATTTATTAGGAAACATTACATGATTTCATACTTATTTTTATAAATAAATACTCAAAAATGAACTCATATAAATAAAATGTTTATTTTGAGATACGGAAATGATTATTTAATGTATACGTCGAAATACCATATATCTTCATGACTTCGCCAATTTAAAATAATGGTTTTTAGTTGTTACATAGTCCATTCGATCAGTCCAATTTTTTACTACTTTTTCCAATAAATCTGGCCGTATGGCGTCAATGGCTTCAATAGTTGCTGGTTTGTCGGCATAAACCAATAACAACATAGCCCCATAAAAAGTAAAATTTTCCACGTATTCGAAGGACATAGGCCAACAAGTTGAGAACGGCGACGAATCGACATTTCGGCGTCTTTTTCAACACTTTGCGCTACAGCAGCAATATTCTCTTCGGTACGCACATTTGTTTGTCTTGTTGATGGTTTTGAATCGAGAAGAGTAAAATTAGTGCGAAAACGATCAATAACTGCACGAATTGCTTGCTCACTAGGCCGATTAATAACTTGTTAATTACTAACCCCCGTATTCATAAACCTGTTTTAACGATAGTTATACAGTGAAAGACTTTTTGTTATGCATAAACGTATTTTAGCATCAACGTTCTAATAGTATTTTAACGATCGTCAAAATCATCCTGGACTTCGTTCCTACCCCAACAGCTAATTCCAAAGAGAACTTCAAACCCCGGTGGTACTTTCCACGCTTTTTGGCACCATCGACATCTTTTGCAAGAATATTTATTATTTATCGCATGATGTCTTTGCTGAATTTGTATTTTTTCCGGAACTCCTCGTCGTTGTTTTGTCCGAAGGGGTTTATCCTTTCTGCGCTTTGGAACAGAATCCTATATTCTACCAAAGCGCAGATATTCAAAATATTGATCATGTCCATTGTTGTTAAATTTTTGTTTACTTTTCACTTATCTTTATTTGCGTTTTTAGTACCTAACTTTTTAGTACCTTTTTACTGTTTTTAAAAAAATGCCCATATTGCTTAAAATGCTCTTAAAATACGTTTATGCATAAACAGCATTTTAAGGGATAATTTGTGTTCTAACCATGGTAGAAGAATAGAGGTAGTCGCACGGCTGAGAGCGAACTACCATAACTGTCAAAAGGCAACTGGCAGCTCATACAAAATCTGAATGCGATGGGAAAGGAAAAATTAATAAAGTGTCATGGCTGAAACTATTTTGCTTTCTTAATTTTTTATTGATCAATCAATTAAAATAGGATTTTGTAGCTGTTGAAGTAATTTATATGATTGTTATTAAATTTGGATGGTGGTGGATGGCAAAATATGTTTTCGTGGAAGTGTCTGTAGCAAACACGAGCATCTTCTTAAAATTTTTGGAACATGTTCCATCGTTGTCTTCTAGGCTAGTCAGCTGGAACACGAAAACTCAGCCCATTTTCCTTGCCCAAATATTTTTGGCACAACACACACTTCATTTCAATTAAAAAAAAAATAATTCACTTTTATTCCAGTTTTTATGCACAACACAAAAATATCCAATTGGAGTAATTTTATTTTTCTGTTATCTTTGTTTTCTTTAAAAAAGAAATGATTTTGACAATTCTGGTAGTATTGTCAAAGAGATCAGGATTAGCCACGAGACTACTTGTATTATTCTACCATAGTTCTAACTAAAACAGTTTTTAAAGAGTGCATAACAAATGTAATGAATACGGCCGTATATGATTACTGCTAGTTTAGAGATATCATATCTTGTAAAACTAAGAACTACAAATAATAAATAAATAAATAATACAGTAAAAACTGTAAATCCTATTAACATGTTTGCGTGGTTCAGTAGGTAATGCTTCCGGCAAAAAAGAAGAATGAATAGCGGTTAGAAATACTTTTATGTGATTTTTCTATAACGTCTTGTAATGAACCTTCACCCACTAGGCAACTCTTGTATTTTAACCAAAGCTCTTAATAAATATTCTTCATTTAATAAAAACCGAAAGATACAGTCCCTAAAGTCTTATTGTTTTTCTATTTTTCTTCTCTTCATTTTACATAGCGGATTTTGGAGTTTCTGCGAAAAACAAACACACTCTTCAAAAACATGATACATTTATTGGAACACCTTATTGGATGGCACCTGAACTAGTTTTGTGTGAAACATTTCGTGATAATCCATATGATCTTAAAGTAGATATTTGGTCGTTAGGAATTACGTTGATTGAGCTGGCTCAAATGGAACCACCTAATAGTGAAATGTCACCAATGCGCGTACTTTTAAAAATTCAAAAAAGTGATCCACCAAAGCTTGACCAACCTTCGAAGTGGAGTAAAGATTTCAACGAATTTCTTAGCAAGTCGTTAGTAAAGGTACCTCAGCTTAACGAAGAGCATTATATGAAAATCTTTAATATATTAATTTAGGATCCTATACAAAGGCCAACAACTGATATACTACAACAGCATATATTCATCAACCGCAACATAGATTCAAAACCAATTAAGGATTTGTTACTTGAGTACAAAGCAGAAGTGGTTGAAGAAGAATTGGTAGATGAAGAAACTGAGGTAAGCTACTGTATATTATGTTTCTATAACGTTCTGTAAAAATGTTCCTCATATCAATTAATATTAATTAACCTTTATTACACGCTGCATTTAATTTTGTCGTTGAATAAAATCCCCACTCAAAAACCAAATTTTTGTACTTTTCGCATATAGAAGTTAAAACGCCAAGCGAAACGTCGTTCTCTTTATCAGAGGGTTGGTAAGTCGTCAGACTAGTGTGCAAGTGCAAAATTGGAAGTATATTTGCTTTAACCTACCTTTTTTGTTTATAAAATTCATATACAAAATATTTTATAATCTAATCTTTACCACATATGTATGTATATGAATGTAAATTTATGAAATTTTCATTAAAAATATTTTCTTGAATCTTTAATTTTGAACTCAGACTAGTCTGGCTATTGCATTTTGGTCATATCCGAATCCCATTTAATCAATACATAGTAGAGACAGTTGAGTTGTTTTTATGTTTGTGATGTTGTTAAATATTATCTTACTGTGTATTAAGTGGTTAGAATTTTTATTTGCGTATATGCAGCGTGCGAATTGCTATGAGTTTACAATGCAAACATTTTCGAAATTTATTAAATTTTCAAATACAATTTAATAATATTCCCAGTCAACACATTTCAGTTTTTATAACCAAAGTTTTTAGTTTATTGCTTGTAACCTTTTAATACAATGAATATGGGTCGTTCCATGTCAAATCGGACGCTTTTTGAAACTCACATTTCTGTAAAAATTTGGTACTGTGCACTGGATAGTGCTTTAAAAAAGAAAAATAATTGCATATTTTTTTTGTTATTTAAAATTTTTTTTTTAAGTTATACACAGTGCAAAATTATAAAGAAAAACAAAAATTGTCATTCGGACATGTACACAAACAACTATATCTTCTAAACCGTTAGTCCTACAAGAAAATGTTAAAGACATATTTTAAAGATCTTGAATTGGTCTTTATTGTGGTGTCCTTCTTTACAAACACTTTCGTACAAAATTTTAAATTTTTTGACCACTAAAAATTTCATTCACATTTTTCATAGTTAGCACCACTATTATTTTGGCACTTTGAAAATATTATCGTATTGAGGCATTCATTCCTAATGCATTCTCAAAATTTGATGTTGGAGAATCAATGTTTACTATTTTTAACGAAATTTTCAAAAACTGACTACACAATTTTTAAGTACAAAATACTCTAATTTTTAATTAAAAATGGAAATTTTAGTATTTTTTGCTAAGTTAGGTACATATCGTCGCTGTGCCAACAAAAACAGTTATATGTATTTCAGTGACTTTTCAGGAGAGCAAAAAAACAAAATTTTTCAAAGCATTTCTAGCACTGCGAGCAATAACTGTTTTTGATCACTTCTAAATAAATATAAAAAACTGTAAATGTAGAAATGTGTGCAAAAGATAGTGTGAATAAAAAAATAGGCAATAATAAAATTTACAAAAATCACATACCTGTTTTTTCTGGCGCAGCTACGATATGTAAAATCAGTCACATTGAAAAATTTTATCAATTCGTTAAAAATACCATTCCTCGGCAGACACTCTATTTTTTAAATTTGCTAAAAATTTTTTTGGTTGTAATTCCATGATGTATACCTATATTAATACTAAATTATGTAAAATTGTTTTAACATTTTATTTATAATTTTTTGTTGTTCTTGCAAACTTGAACAATAGTTGAAAAAGTTGATGTGGATGTAGTGCGCAAAAGTTACGATGCAATTTCGCAATGCTTAAAGCACGACACAGTAGCAGTTTTTTTTATTCTAGCGTGGCTTAACTAATTTCCTGCTGAAAAAATTGCGAGAAGTAAACAAAATATTTTACTTTTCAGATGGAGCAGTCACTCAATATAAGAACAAAAAAAATTTTATAAATCTATGCAAGCACAAAGTCGATTTCAATATCCCCGCAGAATGGCACTTTTTCGCAACATCGCACGGCAAAGGGCCTTATGATGGTTTGGCAGGCACAGTAAAAAGACTTGCGGCAAAGGCTAGTCTGCAAACATTAATAATCCGACAAATACTCTTGTAGTCTTTTTTAATTGGGTATCAAACAACATGACAATTATTGAATCGGAATATTTTTCATCAAAGCAGTACAACTCTGAAAAACAATATCTCAAAAAGCGATTCGAAAAAGCAAAAATGATACGCGGAACTTTAACCCACCATTCCTTTATACCACGGGGCAAAGGGAAAATTGATATATGCGCATTACATCACATCATCTTTTTCAACTATTGTTTAAGTTTACAAGAACAAAAAAAAATTAAATAAAATGTAAAAGCAATTTTACATAATTTAGTATTAACATAGGGATACATCACGGAATTACAACCAAAAAGTATTTTAGCAAATTTCAAAAATAGAGTATCTGCAGTCGAATAGTGTATTTTAACGAGTTGATAAAATTTTTCAATGTGTCTGATTTTACATATCGTCGCTGCGCCAACAAAAACAGTTTTGTGATTTTTGTAAATTTTTTTATAGCATATTTGGTTTACATTATCTATTACACACATTTCTGCATGTGCAGTTTTTTATATCTCTTATGATTTAGAAGTGATCAAAAACAGTTATTGCTCGCAGTGCTAGAAATGCTCTGAAAAAATTTTGTTTTTTTGCTCTCCTGAAAAGTTACTGAAATACATATAACTGTTTTTGTTGGCACAGCGACGATATGTACCTAACTTAACAAAAAATACTAAAAATTCCATTTTTAATTAAAAATGAAAGTATTTTGTACTTAAAATTGTGTAGTCCATTTTTTGAAAATTTCGTTAAAAATAGTAAACATTGATTCTCCAACATCAAATTTTGAGAATGCATTATGAATGAAAGCCCCAATACGATAATATTTTCAAAGTGCCAAAAAATTTAAAATTTCGTACGAAAGTGTTTGTAAAGAAGGACATTACAATAAAGACCAATTCAAGATCTTTGAAATATGTCTTTAACATTTTCTTGTAGGACTAACGGTTTAGAAGATATAGTTGTTTGTGTACATGCCCGAATGACAATTTTTGTTTTTCTTTATAATTTTTTCACTGTGTATAACTGCAAAAAAAAAAAAATTTAAAATCACAAAAAAAAATATGCAAATATTTTTATTTTTTAAAGTCCTATCGACGTGGAAAACTTGAAAAAAATAGGAATCGTCAAAATTAGTTTTTGGACAAAAGCGTCCGATTTGACATGGAATGACCGATATATATCTTAGAGTTACGGCATTGAAGGTATTTATTTGTGCACCTAGCCTCAATAATTGGCTGCAGTTTTTGAGATGCCGGAAACATTGGCGTATATGTCGATAATTAAATCAAAATGCAAAAAATTTAGTACGAGTTCCATGTTCTTGTTTTCGAACATTTAAGAGTAAGAGTGCATGTTCTCGTATTCATGTGTATTAAGAGTACATAAGTTCTCGAATACGCCAAGGTCTGCTTCAAACCATTGGTATTTATTATATAGAATATGTAAGTATCGATGTCTTGATGTACAACAAAATCTTTTCGATAGGTTACGGTTAATATCTAAATTAACAAAAATACAGTCTTAAAACTTCAAGTAAGGGTGGATGCTTTAAAAAATAAAATTCTAAAACGGATGAATGGGATAAGAAACTATTCGTAGCACCTTTCATACAAATCCAAAACTATATATATGTTAACACCAGAATTAATCATCGAAAAGGCTTTAAACTGTTTTGTTTTAAAAAGGATTTGTTTTACCTTAGTACTAAAATTGACTTTACTTCAATCTTCGGTGTTAATATGGGTTGGATAGGATATCCCCATTCACAAAATCCCCAAATAAGAATCCCCACATAAAAATCCTCAATCCCAAATTTAAAAACCTCCAAAACTCCCAAGATCAAAATCGCATATCTAAAATCCCCAAATAATCCCCAATTGTTTCGGATGCCCAAAAAAAACAGAGAAAATTTGCAAAACAAAAATGCTAAATCACCAAATTTACTGCATTATTCCCCGTACATAAACTTCCCTTGTACGAAATGAGCAAAAGTTTCAAGGCCCATTTTAATTCAATGAATTATGCTTATAAATCCATAAAAATATTTCGTACAATGGAAATACTAATTCTTTTCGAAACAAGAAGTTGGTTTGGCAAGCAAAAAATTTCAGAAAGAAATAATTGACGGCGGAGAGCTGGAAGCGCGGGCGACTCGCGAGATCTGCGGGCGCAGGCCCAACTATTTCTTTTGACTTTTGTTTTGAAGTTTTGTTTTATTATAAAAAGGAATTTGAAAATGTAATTCTTCAAAAATATGTTTATTAAGAATTATACAAATAGAAATTGTTAATTATCATGATCTAATTACCAGGTTGCATAGACATTTGCTTGTTTTCTCTTCTGCAGAAAAACAGCACTCTGTCAAAAATAACTGTTAGTGAAATAAAGCGAAAATTGAAGCAAGTATCAAAAATAAACAAATATATATTGGTGAAAAAATCGAGTGTGATTTGTGCGAAAACTTTTTAATGAATATTTATTTTATTTCTGTTGTTCTGTTTTCACTTCCACATTTTCAACATTGTTTATGTTTTCAATTATTGACAATGGCTGATTGTGAGCAATCTCTTTTTGAGTATTTTTTCTAAACAAGAATAATTTTCTAAAATAACGGTCAATACTACCTGGTAATTATTGAATCATTGTTCATTAAAAATTAAGGTTCAACAGTAAATGTTTTCTTATAGAAAAATTTGTTCACTGCCATTAACTTCTGTTAAACAATATGGACAATAACACCGTACCACAAAAATATTCACACACGAACATTCGAATATATTCACACGACTTGAAGACGAATATATTCACACGAAGTAAACAATATACAGAAACAGAGGTAAGGCATAGTAAAACTGCTTTCTCACTTCTTCTCCAGAACGTCAGGATTTTTTTAGATGGACTTAGTTACAAAAAGGAATGGTTTAAAAAATTTATTTAAATACTTAAAACCGTCAAATCATGACAATATTGGTATCAAATTAAAGAGGACAATCTCTTTTATCAGAAATAGGAAGTGACAATTCATCCATATCAATTGTGTAGATTAGTTTAATTGACTTAAAGTGGCTCAACGAAAGTCGGGCATTGGTTTCAGAAATGAAAATGTAAGAAGAAACTTGAAGTAAATATTTTTTTCAAACCGTTATTTATTGGTGAGAAAAATTAAACAAAACATATTAAAAACATATTGAACATAACGGTAAAACAAAATTAAATCAAACCAAAGCCTTAATGAGCTCACATTGAAAGTCGAGCAGATAGGAAATTCAACGTTAAAACTAAGAATTTAATATTTTGTTGCCAATCCTTTTTCTTTTATGACTGCCTACAGCCTTTTTGGCATGGGTGCAACCAAATTTTTACAAACATAAGCTCTAATCGGATTCCACTCTTTACTTAGGATACTTTTTAATAGATCTTTAGTTGCCCATCTCTGATACTGCTCTCTGGGTTCAAGTTCATCCAATATGAAGGGAGGTGGGGAAAAACGACTTCAGTCCAGTTTTGTAACAAAACGAGCTTTTAGCGCCATCTAGTTGCATTGTGGAAGTACTATAATATGACTGAGTCGAAAAATGGCTACAGTGACTTGAGTCCATAGAAATAAGCATATGAACATCCACCCTGCTGGGGAAAAACGACGTGAGTCCGAGCGCGCCATGGGAAGAACGTCTTCAGTCCTTTTATTCCATTTTCATTTTGTGTGAACTACAGTGATTGGCGATTGCATCACCCACCCTGTTCTTCGAAAAAAAGAAAAAAAACAGGAAGGGTTAGAGATGTAATGAAAACCTTGCGAGCTACCACCCACGAACTTGGGCCTGACTGCCGGTGTAAACGATTTCACTGTTTCACTTCGATTTGTGAGCCAGAACGCCGAAGAATAATACGCGAATTTAACGATTTGGGGGACACCAATGCTCAAAATGCTTACCTTGGTGGTCTTATTATTGTTCTCCCAGTCATGCGACGACGTCCACGAAAGAATGAAGATGAGTCACGAATTAATACTGCTTCATTCAGCTATCGAGTTAGGATTAGTGAGAATGGAAAAGTCCGCGATGTAACAGTTTGTATAAAGGCTTTCATATCCTTGCACGGAATTACAGATCGACGAGTCAGATATGTGAGAGATTCCCTTGTTCGTAACGGAAAATCGCCAACTGACAAACGCGGAAAACATGACGAACGTCCACATAAACTGAGCGATGAGACCAAGGGAAAGGCGATTGACTTCATCAAAAGTCTGAAGGGCCGTAAATCCCATTATTCATTGAAGGAATCGAGTAAAGTATATTTACCTGATTCTCTAAATATATCTAAGCTACACAGAATGTATATTGAGCAGAACCCCGATCATAAAATGCAGTATGAATCGTTCCGCTGCATATTTGAAAACAATTTTACCATTTCATTTGGTTATCCGCGCAAGGATACATGCAGCACCTGCGATACAATGAAGGCTGACATTTTTTCTCTAACTGAGAAATCGAAATCAAATCTGGATGGTCCGGACAAAGAGAAGGCACAGCAAGAGCTAGACAATAAGCTAAGAGAAAAATAACTTCATCTGAAGAGAAGTGAGCGCTTCTATAAGCTGAAGAAATCCTATCGCAAACGCTGTATGAAATCGAAAAGCATGGAAGCGATCACAATGGACTACCAAAAAAACCTACCAACACCAAACATAACAACGAACGACGTATACTACAAACGTCAGTTGAATTTTATTAGCTTCAACATCCATGTTTTATCGAGTTCGCAAGCTGTATTCTACACTAACGACGAATCTATTGCTCGAAAAGGAGCTGACGACGTGTGTTCAATGATGTACCACTTCTTTTGCCACATTTTGCCAATGGAGGTTAGGGAGCTTGCAATTTTTTGTGACTCATGTTCTGGGCAAAACAAGAACTTTACAGTTATACGATTTTTACACTATATGGTTGTGCAAAAGAAACGATTCGAAACAGTGAAGGTTTTATTTCCGATACGTGGGCATTCCTACCTTGAATGCGATCGGAACATGTCTCTCATTAATCAAAAAACATATACAGAGACGCCAGATGACTGGAGGGAAGAATTCATAAGCTGTCGTGTAAAACCGAACCCATTCCAAGTAATCGACTGTGGACAAAATTTTGAATTTCTTAATTGGACGGCCTTTCTCTCTTCACTATACGCAGCAAAATGCCCCTTCCCTACCCGACCGGTCAGAATGCTGAAATTCGAAAATAAAAACCCCAGCAAGATTTTCCACAAGGGAACATTCACAGGCATTTACCAACAATCTCCGTTGTTTGCGAAAAGCAGATCAAGAAAGATAAAGACAAACACAGCTGTGATGTTGACCAAATTGTACCCTGACCAGATACCTATCAAAAAGGCAAAGTGGGACGATTTACAAGCTCTTACATCATTCCTTGTAAGACCAGAAGCTAAGGACTTCTACAGACGTTTGACATACATCAATCAACCAGAAGAAAGTGAGGACGAATACGTTTATGACCCACCGATTGACTCCTAATGCCAGGGAAAAGTGACATCAGTCCGTATATTTTAGAGAATATTTTGAAATTATTGTGGAAAATGTCATCTGAAACTTCTTTTGCTTTGTACGAGTTGTAATAAATATACAGTGGCTCACAGCTTATTTTATGCAGTGCATACTTTAAACTTTAGGGCTTTATAAAAACGAAACTAACAGGAATACAAAAGATAATATGGGGTCATTTAAAAGAGCAAAAAGTCTAGTTAAATAAAGGTTCTTCATTAATTGTGAATACATATATTTAGTTGTATAAAAAAAAGAGAACAGAAAATACTGCTTATTTCATCTCGCAGCTTATTTTATGCAGTCACTTCTCTGTGTTACGGTACTCTAATGCTGCGCTGTCTAACGGTACTTTCGTTAGCTATGCCTCCGTTCTATTTCTATAATTGCTTTGTGTTAGCTTTTTAGTCTGATTTTTTTGCTTCAAGTGTCTGTTTCTATGATTATTTAAAATAGGAGCGCGCACAACGCTACAACAACGAGAATTGGTTATATAATATTTTAAAAACAGCAGCTCGGAGCGAAAAATGGCTGAAACGGTTAATATCAATTCCTCTACAGTGCAAAAGATCATCGAGCGCTTCGTCCATAAGAATCGATTGCAAAATAAGAGCAAAGAAGTACCAAACAAAATTTTTAATGCAACCGATGAGCGGCATATTATACGGAAGATAAAGGCTAACCCGAGACTCTCAGCTCCGAAAATGGCTTTTGAAGTTCAAATTGAGTTGAGCAAACAGTGTAGTGCTGAAACTATTCGACGTGTCTTGCACAAAAAGAACTTTCATGGCCGAGTAACACGAAACAAGCCGTTTATTAGCCCCCAAAAACAGATTATGCAGACTCAACTACGACAACGAACATTTGTCCAAGGCCCCAGAGTACTGGACTTCAGTTATTTTTGCAGATAAATCGAAGATCAATTTATTCGGTTCAGATGGTATGTGCTATATGTGGCGAAAACCGAATACCGAAGTCAAAAAAAAAAAACTTAAAATAAACCGTGAAACATGGCGGTGGCAGCGTCATGGTTTGGGCCTGAATGTCAGCTGCTGATACTGGGAAGTTGCCGTTTATTGAAACAACAATGGACAAATTTAAGTACCTACAGATCCTGAAGAACAATTTGTTGCAGAGTGCAAAGGTTCTGGGTATAAAATTGAATTTCCGATTTTACCAGGATGACGATCAAAACCACAAAGCGGGTATTGTGCAAACCAGGCTAATATACAACTGCCTACAATTGATGACGCCGCCAGCACAGTCGCCAGACCGTAATGTTATTGAAAATGTGTGGAACATCAAATTTCAAACAAAAACCACCTGAAAGAGATATTGAAAACGAAGTTGGCGAATATTTCGCCAACTATTGCTCAAAAACTGGTCGCATCAATGCCAAACCACCTTAGATCTATTGTGGACAACAAGAGCTATCATACCAAATAATAAAAATATCAAATATCATTAATTAATACGAAAAATTTATAAAAAACAAGTGACTGCATAAAATAAGCTGTGATATGAAATTAAGCAGTATTTTCTGGTTTCTTAATTTTAAGCCAACTTAATATATATTTTTACAATAAATTAAGTTAATTTATTAAACTAAACATCTTTTTCTTTTAAATAATACTATATTATTTTTTCTATTCCTGTTAGTTTCGATGTTATAAAGCCCTAAAATTGAAAGTATGCACTGCATAAAATAAGCTATGAGCCACTGTATTTCTGATCAAATGCTGATTTTTGAATATTTTTTCATGAGTCTGAAGTACTTTTTTAAGTTGGGAAACTTTAAATTTGATTTTTCTCAAATTCCATTTGGCGTGACTTAGGTCGTTCTTCCCCAGCACCCTTCATATATGTTCTATAACATTTTAATCTGGGCTTTGTGTGTTTTTATTATATTTGGACAAATATCAAGTACACAATTCTTTACCAAGAGCGTCGTATGTTTCAGGTCATTGTCTTGGTAAAACAGAAAATTGTCTTCAATTTCCTTGTTTACCCGCACTTTCTTTTACGTGCGCCATGAGAATGTCAAGGAACATATTTTTGTTAATTATACCTTCAACAAAATGAATCCTTCCAATATCAGATGCAGCCCAAAGCCATGACTGATCGTCTACCATGCTAAATTTATGTTTAAAAATTTTATTGCAAAATCCTTCATTCGGTTTTCGCTTTCCATCTGAACCATTTAAATTAAATAAAATCTCATCTGTAAGAAATGTTTATTGTTTAAAATCGCTAAAGATCCTAATGTATTCTTTTTTATAAACCTTGCTCCAGAATGAAAAGTCTTTGGTCATTTGCTCATGCACGAAATTGGGGCGTTTTTTTATATATTTCGTTATATTATAGTGTACACTCTTTTTTAAATTGAGTTTTAACATGACCTCTACGTTTGGTGCAGATAAAAATGAGTTTTGTAATTTCTCTAAAAACATACCTTTCATCTCTGGAGTCAAGTTTATTTTTAGCTACTGTACGTTCTTTATTGCATATTCTCTTGTTTATAAAGCATGATTATATCGTGCACTGTTGATTTACTTTTTAAGACGATTTGTGAAATTTATCGCTGGGATTTTACTTTCAAATAATGATCTATAACCAGCCGCTTTCTGCCAGTGTTGATTGATTCACTTTTCGAGAAATGCTTATTTTTTTAGTTTTGCGTTTGACTGAAGTTATTCCAACAGTAGTAAACAGTTTTAAGCAGGAATAACGGTTTAAGGACCACGATTTGCATTTTTTCTTTACTAGCCCGACTTTCAATGTGAGCTTGTTCTTATAGGTTTGTTTCGATTGAAATTTATTTCACCGTTATGTTCTAATTTTTTCATTATGTTTTTGTTTAATTTTGTTCAGCAAAAAATAACGTCTTGAAAAAAATATATATTGAAATTTTCTTCATACATTTTCATTTCTGAAACCAATGCGGAAGTGCTAAGAAATGCCTGCCCGACTTTCATTGTGTCACTGTATATTTTATTTGAATATTTATGGAAATAATTTTTAATTTGTGTGAAGTAAAAAATTTCCATTACTTATGGAACCAAACAAAAAAAAAAGGCTTTTACAATTTTTTTTTTTGATAAAGACATTGTAGTTTTTTATTCGATGCAACAACTGCCAAAAACAGATATGCTTTTATTTTTTACCTCTGACTTAGCTGTGTTCAATATATGCGTTTCTTTTCATAATCTCAGCATGTCTGACTGTTGGTCAGATCCTGTCGACCATAATAGAACTGGCCATGATAGAATAATATTTACAGGTAGTCTCGTGGCTAATCGTGATCTCTTTGACAAAACTACCAGAATTGTCAAAATCAGTTTTTTTAAAGAAAACAAAGATAACAGCGAAATATTAAATTACTCCAATTGGATATTTTTGTGTTGTGTTTAAAAACTTGATTAAAAGTGAATTACTTATTTTTTTAATTAAAATGAAGTGCGTGTTGTGCCAAAAACATTTGGGCAAGGAAAATGGGCCGAGTTTTTGTGTTCCAGCTGACGAGTCTAAAAGACAACGATGGAACTTTGGAATTTTAAAAAAGATGCTCGTGTTTGCTATAGACACTTCCACGAAAACGATTTTTTAGAACCTCCTGGATCGAGCTTACCTTCTCGGCTCAAGGTAGGTGCAGTGCCGTTTCTGGCTAGAGAAGTTCCGGAGTGCTGTCCAGCAGAGGATTAATAAAATTATATTTACCATTGCAGCGCACGGCTGTTTCTATGCCGCTCCATGTTTATATTATTTTGCTTTTTAGTAATTTAAAACGTAGTTTACCATCCATCACCATCCAAATTTAATAAAAACCGTATAAATTACTTGAACAGCTGCACAAAATCCTATTTTGATTGATTGATCAATAAAAAATTAAAAAAGCAAAATAGTTTCAGCTATGACAGATTCTTTTTAATTTTTCCTTTCTCATCGCATTCTTATCGGTTGCAGATTTTGTATGAGCTGTCAGTTGCCTTTTGACAATTATGGTAGTTCGCTCTCAGCCGTGCGACTACCTCTATTCTTCTACCATGGAACTAACCAAGTAGCCGCACAACTTTATCTGCGGATGACGAAAGTCAAACAAAAGAAAATCAAAACGAGAGCGTGCTATGGCAGCTGATGCAAAATGGAGATATCAAAAATGTTTTTTGTCGCACAAAGAAAATAAATAAATAAATTTTAAACAACACAATATTGAAAAAGAAAAATTTTGCTTAACGCTCGTTTTGTATTATGAACACAATTTTGAAAAATTTTCAAAAAATAACGTTTGTTTTATGTTCTCTTTTGTTTGACGTTCGTCATACGCAGCTCATGAGAAAATAGGTTGTGTGCGCGGCTACCTGATAAATTTTTGTGTCATGCTGTCGACGAGATCAGAAATTTTTTACTGAGCACTAAGCATCGGCTGCCAACGCATACATAAAAAAAAACAAGAAGCAAAAAATGGCTGGCAACAATTCAGAATGCACCATTTTTTATTAAATTTAGCTATTTATCTAATAAATTACATATTTTGACATTTAAGTGAACGAAAGATGCAAATGTCCCCAAAATGTTTCATTACCAAATTAGACAATTTTTTATTAAATTTTGCTATTTATCTAATAAATTACATATTTTGACATTTAAGTGGACGAAAGATGCAAATGTCCCCAAAATGTTTCATTACCAAATTAGACCAATTTTTGTTTGATCTGATGTTGTCAGCTCACCAGAGCCTGAAAATAACTCTTAAAAATTTAATTTTTTAAGTTAAGTCCAACTGTTAAGTTTTTATTTATTTAAAAAAGTTAAAATTACTTATTACTTTTATTTATAAAAAATATAAGTTAAGAGTTGACTTTTTCTTTTAAAAATAAAAATGTTTCCTCACTTTTAACTTTGAAATTTAAATGTAAAATTTAATAGTCTCCAAAAACTTTTATTTTAAAAAAAATTTTTATACGTTATTTTTAAGAGTCTTTTGGTATGTTTATTTTATAAAAGTCTCAATAAAAGTCTTTAAAAAAAAACTGCGAAAAAAATTCAAAATATGTTCATTTATTGGTTGACAACAGTAACCAATTTATTTAACCGATTGATTCTTTTAATCTTGTCGACTCTTGGGAAGATTCATATTCAACAAATAAATAACAATAAATAAAAAGACTTTTAAAAAGACTTTTAAAATAAAAGTCTCGAAAGACTCTTAAAATAAACTTTTTTAATTAAAAATCTTCAAAGACTTTTAAAATTGTTTTAAAAATGTGAAAGTCTTTTAAGACTTTTAAGTCTGATTTTGTTTTATAAAGGTTTAAAATAAGTTAAAAAATAAGATTTTTAAATTTAGCTATTTTTTTTTAGAGAGTTAAAAATAAAAGTTATAAATAACTGTTATTTGCGTACTCCTGCTTTTGACTATTAATAATAACTTTTCTAAAACCAAAGTTTGTTAAGACTCTCATTTCCGAGACTTTTTGGAAAAAAGTCGTAAAAGTCTTAACCTCTGCAGCGCAGGTTATGGTCGGTTTGATCAGTATTTGCTTAGTTCTGTGGTCTGATATAAAAAAGAATAAGTATTTAAATAAATTTATTAAAAAAATAATTTTTAGTCATTCTTTTAAGTCATTAAAAAAAATCCTGACGTTCTAGAGAAAAAGTGAGAACGCAGTTTAACTATCCTTCGTGTGTGAATAATGCTAACGGTGTAATTTTTGTTTAAGTCATCTGCTAAAATTTCAGCACTAAAGGCACTCATCACAAATATTTCAAATGTTTGCAAAACAGCAAAGCAGTGTTGGCTGGCAAACTCATCCAAATGATGTATTTTGGAACATTTTCCGTAAACCGGACTCTTTGATAATAATTTAAGCAAAATTTAATGGCTTTTTATATATAACAATACCAATTGAAATCACTCCAAAATAGCAAGAAATAAAAAAAAAACAAAAGAAGAACCGCTGCTTTTACTTTGAATAACCTTAATTTACCTTTTCGTTTTATTTTTTTTTTTCTTATTTTATGGACCTTCGACTCTTAACACAAAATCCTAATACAACAGTGCTTATGAGTTTCTGTTTACAAGCTAGGATAGTCGATAAACTTTAATTTTTAAGACGAAAAGTAAAAATACAGTGTAAAAACAGAAAGCAAGAACAAAATATGGGGAAAAACATGGAGAGAGCGAAGTTCAAACTTAGTTGAGATGACAGCTTTTAATGTTTTTGATCGCGATGATGTTTTGTTATGAATACACAACGAGCAATACTGTTGGATTTTGAATTATCATTCAATATTACGAATCTGCTTAATTTTTATTTGAAGCTTATTTTTAGAATTAATGCCTTTATTAATATATTTTTTGTGATTGCATTTTTAAGTAACAGGGCACCAAAGTTTTTTTCAAGTATATTTCGTATAAGTTTGCATTTAGAATTTTTTTGCAATGTGATAAACATTTTTTAATACGTTGAATTAATATTTGTATTGTTTTTAGGAACCCCGCAACTCGGTGCACCCACTCGACCTGGACGATGATTCCTTGTCACAAAAGAGTCAAGAAATGGAAAAAAGTAAGTGTTTAGTTTAACAATTTTATCATAGTTTTGAGTTTCAATCGGTTATTTTAGTTCCAGGTATTTCAACATCCGTTTCGCAAATATCTGGGGATTATAAAGAGTCCTTACAAATATTACCAAACAATTCTACAAAAAATAAACAACCAATTGCAAAATCTGAAGCCATCTTGCCAACTAAAACAGATTTGCAGATTTCTGATATCAATAAACAACCAAAAATATCCAATGTAGTTGAATCTAATGATTCAAACATTCCAATTCCTACCCATGCCCGTGAGAAGCAATTAACCATTCCACCACAAAACCCAGAGTTTACATCAAAAGATGCAGTTGAATCAGAGAAAAAGGTAAATAATTTATTGAATGTAAATACAATCTGTATATACTAAAAAAGTTTTTGTATGCACCTTTAACTTAAAAGATCATAAAAAAAGAAAAGGGCAAAGCGCCTCAACCGCCAAATGTAGAAGTTCAAACTTCTTCACACAGCATTGCGCAGCAAAAAATAAAAACAGTACCCGAAAATAACATAATAAAGCCGCCACCTGAATTTGAAGAAAATATTCAGTCTGAAGACAATATTCAATCTGAAGACATAATTACTGTGGAATTTAAACAAAAACCAAGTGAAGAAGATTTGGTATCTAAGATTCCTATCAGCCGCAGTTCATCAACTGAACTGGAGATTAAGCAGCCACCATCGCCCTCATCATATTCTGTTGTATCGGTCACTTCTGAGTTGTCATCTGTAAAAAGTGCTGGTCCAGCTATCTCCAATTCAAATGCATCATTAATAACTATAAACAGCGATATGACGCGTTCCCCAAATCATACACCTCCATTGGAAGATCAACGACAAAGAGTTCAAAGTAACGTCATTCTACCTAATAGTTTAGCTGCTAACGTAAGCCAAATAACGGTAGTAACTAGCATGCATCCACCAGTTATAATTGATAACTCTCTCTCTCATTCGGCACTTCATCAAAGTGAAGTTATAATTGTATCGAACGAACTAAATAAAACGACACACGTGAAAGAATCTTCAACGGATGATGACTATCCCATATTAGACGATACTTTGGATTATAGTACACCTCCAAGAAAACAATCGTCAATGATTGTGACAATAAATGAACTCGATGAGGAAGAAACAGATCGAGGAACAACGAAGAATCCAAATAGTCGACAGCGACTACCGGCGGAGACAACAACTCCACGAAAGCTTGACGAAAGTGAGGTACTTATTATAAGTCCTTCATTTGTTGATAATGACTCTGCGTATAACACTGCATCCGTGGAGCATGAGCACGAAGATCGCATTCTTGACACGAGTCACGTTTCGGTTGTTACTGTCGGCGAAGAAATTAAAGTTAAAGACAGCAGCCATATTCGATCTATAGACGCAAACAGCAATATATCATCAGTAGCTGGTAGTGCTTTGCTAAATGAATCCTGCGACGAATTACAGAATAACAACTCTCCATCAAGAAATAACAATAGTTATGGTCAACAGTCCTTACAAGACTCGCATGAAGATGTTAACATTATAGTTAATCGCAAGAAAGCTCAAACACCAATAGTGCTGCCCAGTGTTGGTGTTGAAATACGTAATTCACCTGACAACAGTGTTGGTTCATTGAATTCGCGATCCCAAAGCGAATGCGAATCCGTGCGATCCATGGGAGGAACACCCATACGCGGCATGGGAATGAAAACTCCCGGAACTGATCGTAGTGACTCTGAAAGCGTTACAACTACAACTAGTCACGATAGTCACAATGATGGGTTTATTAATCACAACGCAAATGTTGCTGTAGAAGAGGAAGTGGTCATACGACAAAAGACAGTTCCTGTTATACCCAAAAGCGTTAAAACAGTTCCAGGTCCAACTAAAGAAGAGATTGAATTGCGTAATCTACGCAAAAAAACTCGCAAGCGAACTCGAAAATTTGAAATTGATGGTGTTCAAGTTACGACCACCACAAGTCGCGTTATCTATGGTGACGAAGAAACAGGCCGAATTTATGACGATCATGCGTTGCGAAAACAGGAACTAAGAGAACTGAAAATGCTTCAAAAACAGGAAAAAAAGCAACAAAACGATCTTCAGCTTAAAGAACAAATGGCCAAAGAGCAGCAGGAACGTCGATTTGAACAAGAACGAATATCCTTGGAAAAAACATATGAATCGGATATGGATACACTGACACGTCAACAGAAGCAGTTAATTGAAAAAACTGAACAGTCCCAAGAACACGAACTTCGATCGTCATCTAAGAGAATTCGTTCAGAGCAAGAACAAGAGTTGAAAATTTTTCGAGAAAATCTCAAGCAAGAGATTCGTTTGCTTAAACAAGAAATCGATCTTCTACCAAAAGAAAAGCGGAAGGATGAATTTAAAAAAAGACGTGCCGCTATGGAACTTGACCACGAAGAAAAAGAACGTGCCTTTTTGGATTCGCTTAAGGAGAGACATGAGATGTTACTTCGTCGAATAAGCGAGAAACATCGCGACCACCTTTCCACGATTAATAGAAATTTTTTGCAACAGAAACAAAATGCAATGCGTACACGCGAGGCTCTTCTTTGGGAGTTAGAAGAAAAGCAATTGCATGAACGGCATCAGCTTTCAAAGCGTCATGTAAAAGAGATTTGCTTCATGCAGCGTCATCAGATGATAGTTCGTCATGAGAAAGAGTTGGATCAAGTTAAACGGATGCTCCAACGTAAGGAAGAAGATCTACTTAAAAAGCAAACTTTGGAAAAGAGAGCGTTACCTAAGCGGATACGAGCCGAACGAAAAGCTCGTGACCTAATGTTCAGAGAGTCGTTGCGTATATCGACAAACTTGGATCCGGAAGTTGAAAGAGAGAGACTCAAAAAAGTAAGTTGAAACTGGGTATCTTTAGGATTTTTAAAAGCAATATTGATTTAGTTCCAAGAGCAAGAAAAGAAGCGATATACTCAGGAGGAACGTCGATTTGAAGTTAAACATCAGAAACAATTAGAGGAGCTAAGGGCAACGCGAGAGGGCGCTATAAGGTAATATTGATATTTAAGAAAAATTTAGAAATTATTTAGCTGGCATTCTCAGCAAAAGTAGAGTAAAAGTCGTTTGTTCACGGAATTATACATTCATAATTCGTTTTTTAACGGCTTATGTATCTAAGATGAAATTTTTTATTTTTGGCTATAATTTTCTGTCCAATGATCTAAACTCAGAATTTTTTCATTGCTTAAAAATAATTGTAAAATGTATTACAAGGTTATTTCTTCCGATTTATTTGAAGGATTATTATCTGTTTCGAATCTAACTTTACGTTTTGACCGTCGAACGAAAAATTTATCGCAAATAATTTATAGCAATAAATTCTTCGTTCGGAGTACTGTTTAGACCGCACGAACATCAATCGCGAACAAAAATTGGCCGCCATCTTGTTCGTTCAGGCGGTGTAAACAGCAATTTGGGCATTTGGCCGAACATCAATAAATGCTGGGTTGATGATAACTAATTATTTTTATATTAGTACTAAAACTTATACTCCGTTTCTCAACAACAAATGGCTTGCCACTCCATAACAATATATTACTCGTATTAGTTATTATATAAAAGAATTGTATTTAATATTTAACTTAAGGACCCATTTAAGTTTTTCGACGTCCAAAAATAATTTTTTTTTTACAGTTTTCGTTTGTATAGCATCGTAAAAATATTCTCAGAAAGTTTTAATTCGATTAAATAAAAATTATTGCAGTTATAAGCACAAACTTAAGAAGAAAGACAATGAAAACTTTAAACGCGTTTTTCTCGAATAGTGCTGTTTGAAACCTATGGATCGCTACCAAATTGTTTGCACTTGTAAAGCAAATACAATTGGTACTTTTAATCGTTCGATTTTTATTTTAAAGAAAAACTTTTTATGTTATAACTTTAAAAAATTGCTTTAGTCAAAAATCGTGTTTTCAACTACTATTTTAGTTAACATCAACAACATTTTTCTAAAATCTTCGATTAAAAACTCAAAAACTTTTCAATAAAAGTAATATAATTATTATGTAAAAAAATTACCTCAAATAAACAGTCGCGTTAAAATGAAAGTTTTGATGCAGGGTTTTTTCGCTTTAACAACTTAAATGGGCCCTTTACACAAAACAAATATAATGCAGCGAAAATTAACAGAACACTTTAAGAAACATAAATTACAACGTACTTTTCATCATTTATTCTCTTAAGCTACTCCTTTTTGCTACTTTTCTATTTTTAAACACCGGATTCGCCCAAAAACATCAAACGTTGTTCGATCAGAGCGAACGAAAGAATCTTCGTTCGTTCGCCCTAATTTAATGTTTACACCGGGTAAACAGTGTTCGCTATAAATTTATAGCGAACACTGTTTGTTCGGGCTTACTGCATTAATCTGTATCACGAAGCAGCACACCAACGACAAGCAAGACACGAGAAGCAATACTTTTTTCTATACGAAATTCTATTGCTTCTCGTGTCTTTCTTGTCGTTGGTGTGCTGCTTCGTGATACAGATTAATGCAGTTAGTGTTTAACCCGAGCGAACGAACGAGGTTTCTTTCGTTCGTTCAAGCGGTCTAAACACACAGTAAGTAAAGAGGTTTACAACAGATTTTCTGATTTTTCAGACAAAACTGTAAAAGCAATAAAAAAATCCTTCTAGCCCTTTAATAATAATATATGAAAGCTTATAAAAATATTTTTATTTTACATATATAAAACAAAATGGCGGCGTTTAGCACTTAGGCCTAAGCCCGTTGTTTCTTTAGCTACCTAAATGGTACGCAGTAGAACTTAAAAAGTTTTTATTGAATTGACTTGAAATTTGAACTAAAGCTTATTTTATAGAATGTCACAAGAATTACACAAGCCCCTTACGATTAATTAACAATTACATTTTTTATAAACAAATTAAAGAAATTGTTCCGTCGAAAAAGTTATTTTTATTTTAATGCCAAATTTGCATTAGTTTTTCTAAAACAAGTTTAGAATAGCACTACTAACTGTTCCATCACTATTTGAATAATTGAAATTGTTGATTTTATATGATTTAAATACAAATTCTAAATGTTTGATAGTTTAAATCATACTTGATTTTAAATACAAATTCTAGTTGTTTGATAGTTTAAAATCTTTTATTGAGCTTTAGGTCAAGGCTAGAACAATTCGTTGTTTTAGTGAATCTTTTCAAAGAAACAATAACAACAACAACAACGTTTTCAATATGAAAAGGAAAACATCACTAGCTAATTTTATTGAAATTTCGGCCCTGCTAAAGGCTTCATCAGAAATCTTTGTGAAACGCCGGGCAAGCGCGCATTAGCGCACTGCACCACAGAGGCGATTCGTTAGAACAATTAATTGTTCTAACCTTGACCTAAAGCTCAATAAACGATTTAAACTATCAAACAACTAGAATTTGCATTTAAAATCAAGTATGATTTAAACTATCAAACATTTAGAAATTGTATTTAAATCATATGGAATCAAAATAATAAATAAGGTCATTTAGAAAAAACTTTAATCAAATGGTAGAGCACGACCAAACAGAAACAGGCGGAAAATATATCATCAAAATCTAAAAACAACTTCAGTAACCATGCTTTGCTAGTGGAAGATTTCCAACAGACTGTTTGACTCCATAATAATAACATAAGCATAAAGACTAAAGTAAAGCAAAAAATACAACAACAAACATTAAAATATGAAATGGGAGAAAAACTGAGAAATTGACACTTAAAATCTCATCGCTTCTGTGGTGCAGTGCGCTAAAGCGCGCTTGCACGGCGTATCACAAAGATTTCTGATGAAGCCCTTAGCAGGGCCGAAATTGCAATAAAATCAGCTAGTGATGTTTTCCTTTTCATAGTGAAATCGTTGTTGTTGTTTCTTTGGAAAGATTCGTTAGAACAGTTAATTGTTCTAACCTTGAACTAAAGCTCAATAAACGATTTTAAACTAACAAACAACTAGGATTTGTATTTAAAATCAAGTATGATTTAAACTATCAAACATTTAAAATTTGTATTTAAATCATATAAAATCAACATAATAATTAACAAGGTCATTTAGAAAAAACTTTAATAATTAAAATTTTTAAAATACTTACCAACCGACAAAATGAGTATTTTTTTTTATATGACGCGCTTTTGAAATTTAAGTTCTAAAAACAGCTTGTTTTTTACCGGTTATTAAGTGTAAAATATACGATGTTTTTGAATTAATTTTGATTTTAGTTAAAGCGATAGCCGATGTTGTGAATACCATATTAAAATTTAAAATCATTCAGCTGAATAGTTTTTTTTCTACAACACCATGCCGAAAAAGCAGTCGCGAGAAAAATGAGTATAAAGAGAATGCATGTAGATGAAACACTGTGGCTCGAAACCCACTAAAACGGCTGTAGAAGTGGAAATAACGTCAGTATCCTTACAAAAATTTAATAGTATATATTCAAAAGACTATACTTTTGAAATCGATTTCATAAAAATTTTGGACCACCGGCCTGCCTTAAGAGGGTATATACCCCGAAACAAGCCACTGTTATCAAATAATATAAAGATGCGTCTGGAGTATGCAAAAGAGTATGTCAGGAAGCCATATAGTTTCGGAACTCAATGAAATTGAGTTTCTGTTTAGTCAAAATTGAACATATTTGCATGGAATGGATGATGTTTTAGTGGAGAAATAAGGGTGAAGCATTGAACCCTAAAGATGCTAATAAAACGTCAAACACGGTTTTTTTGGCTTCATGAAATGCACCTTTTTTGTTCATTTGTTTTAAGAACATGTTATGTTCACAACTTTTGTTGAAACGTGAAAAGTGAATAAAACTTTTGAAAATTGTTGTTTGAAAAGTGAAAAAAAAATAAAGAATATTTTAACATATTATTTTGTATGGATAGTGTACATAGTTTCAAAGATAAATCAAAATGAACATAAGTAATTATACTGTACAAGTTTTGTTTTTTGGTTCACTGTATAGATTTTATTTTTCACGTCCCTTTACATCGCCTACTAAAGGCATTACAAAAGTTTAAGATTACTTTGGCCTTAATACAAATCTAAACGGCTCGACAGATTTCGATTTCGCTCAAATTTAGCAGGGGAAGACGGGGTATATTTGACACTTTTAATTAAAAGACCTTTATTTTCTACAAAATATATAATTTTAAAAGAGTTATATTTTTAGAAGCGGCGTATTTCGAATATTCAGAAATGAAAATAAAAAGTTCGAAAAAAGACAATGCTCATTGTTATTTATATTTAAAAAATAATACATAATCAGCCCGATTCTGAATTATTTTTGCCGGAATTTTTTTCATACATTTTGACGGTTGATAAACAAATTTGGTTTAAAAATTTCCAAAATGTTCTCAAAATTAAAACTCCCTTTTACGATTCCCCGGGAAAAATTATTCAGAATAGTGCTGAATTTTTCAAATGTTCCCTATTGTGGGGTACATTTGACTTTCTGAGGAGCACATTTGACTACCATATTTTTTGTGCAATTTTACATTCATATATAACATTCGACCTTTAGCCAAACTGGAAGACCCGTAAATAAAGTTGTTTATAAAGAATTTAATTAGAAACAGTCAACGATTTCATACTTATTCATATAAATACACAAAAATTAACTCATATAAAAAAAGTTTATTTTGAGACAAGGAAATGATTATACGATTAGGAAATGTATACGTCGAAATACCACATATCTTCATGACTTCGCCAAAGTAAAATAATAGTTTTTTGGTTTTTCTGTTTAAGGCGTATTTTTCTGCCGCTGCTGAAGCTCATCTTCATTAATGTCTCTAATGGTTTTTTTTTATAATTACCAACCATTTCTAAAGCAACAATTGATAATTTCTTTATTTAACCTTATTTATTATATATTGTACTATAAAAGAAATTATTCTTAATGTACTAATTACTATCGAATAAATCAAATCAAATCAACCTATATGCCTTAAGAACGACAATGTCAAATCTACCCAATTTGTAAAAGTCAAATGTGCCCCCAAACGGCGAACCTTTTTTTTTTAAATGTAATTAATTGTGTTGAATTTGTAATAAATTAATTTTTATTTGCTTAACACATGACAATAGACTTACAAATTCTGTTAGGCGCTGCCAAGAAATATGTTGTACTGTTTGAGAAAAGGCTTACGTAACTGTAGCTAAAAATTACGTGAATGATCGCGAAAATTCAAAAACACTTGTTGCTCTGCCCCGCATAGAGATAGAATGTCAAAATTCGTGACATTTCCTTAAATCAAATGTGGGTTGGTTCTGGATTTTTACATTTTCGATAAAAGGGCCCAGTTCGCACTGAACATAGTGAAGTCAAATGTGCCCGTCTTACCTTATACGTATTGTGTGCATCCTAGATTGGATTCATACATACTTTGTTTTGACCACGCCCCTTCCGTCTTTTTTAATAATGAGAAAAAAACGACGAAAAATATCTCCGCTGTTTTGAAATATATTCCATCGAAATTTTTGTTATTCATAAATTTAATAAAAGCACTTTTGAACTGTATCATTAGGTCAGTGTGTATATTTTTTAAAAAAAGATCCAAAATATTGAATTTTTAGTCAAAAACTGACTCAAAAGTTGTTTTTGTTGTAAAAATAACAAAATGAAGTTAAAACAGCATTTTTGACTACTTTCTATATGGTATAGCATTTATTTGAAAATTCTTCTGGTTTTGCGTAAAAGTTATTTTACTGTTTTTGTCATCAAAACAACAAGGGTTTCGCTATGAATTTATTTTTTCCAAAACGCTGTTTCTCTATTTTGTACAAAATAGTCAAGTCTCATAAAGAATTTATGTGAAAAAATCCCTATAATATCTATTTCCAATCAAAAGTTATGTATAAAATTCTATTTTTCCATACCATTGACTATACAGTCGAATCTGTGAACTAGTTTTTCACATTTTTTTCACTTTTTCGATTGTTTGCATTTTCAAGATTGAATTTTAAAAAAAAATTTTTTTTTTCTTAAAACTTTTTTTTTGCTCTTATTCTTTGAAATGTCAGTTACTATTTTGCTCACTATCGGTTGTTCACTATTAAGAGTACTCCGTGTAAAAAAACTAACGTTCACTATTTCGAGCGTTCACTAATTCGGGGGTTCGTTATATCCAGATTTGACTGTATATATAAAACAATGTGGCTGTTTCTCTCTGCTGACCGTAACGTTCAACCAATTTAGTTATTACATTTAGATAATTAATAAATGTAACAGACAAAAATAAAATTTAAAAACATTTAAAAAAAAAAGAAACAGAAATTAAATAATTTTGCTCACACTTATATGTATGAGCAAGAGAGAAATGTTCGTATGTACGTCTAATTATTGGTTTTTCCTCAGCGAACTGAGAACATGCAAGCTCGCGTAAAAAACTGTTACTTTGTATAAGCTACAGACAGAGGTTTCTGTATAGAAAGCAGTTTGTTGTACACATAGTGCAAAAATTATGCAATACGTGAAGCTTAACAATGAAATTTACAAAAATCTAATAATTGGACACATATGAAAGCTAGGCTCTTGAAATTTATATAAAATTTGTTATTAAAGTGAATTCCCACAAATAAAATAAGTGGTATAAGGCAACGGGGCGTGGCAACTTCTATACAACTTCAATACCTTAAACACGATATTTTGAGTTTTGGGAAGAACGATGAATTTATAAAAACTAATCACCAAAAAAATGATTAACCGTCGGATTGAGTTCAAACTTTCCGAAAATATTAACCTCGGTGTCTGACTATTTCGATATAGACACACAAAATAAGCTGAAAATTTATAGATATAGTATAAATATTAGCTGAAACCTGGCGCATTGCTATGACGCTCCTTTGTCCAAAGCCCATAAAATAAAACCAATGAAACTGCATGTGTAAATTGAGAGCGAATACTGAATTCCAACGCATTGCAACCTATAAATCCAATGCTATTCGATATCTCAAATTGTATATATAATTGTGGGCGGTAAAAGAGGGTGTGCCAATTTTTTTCAGAAACCATCGTCTGACTATTTCGATATAGACACACAAAATAAGCTGAAAATTTATAGATATAGTATAAATATTAGCTGAAACCTGGCGCATTGCTATGACGCTCCTTTGTCCAAAGCCCATAAAATAAAACCAATGAAACTGCATGTGTAAATTGAGAGCGAATACTGAATTCCAACGCATTGCAACCTATAAATCCAATGCTATTCGATATCTCAAATTGTATATATAATTGTGGGCGGTAAAAGAGGGTGTGCCAATTTTTTTCTGAAACCATCGTACTCGAAACAAATTCATTGCAAAAGTTTGAGTTCAATCGGACCAGTAATTTCGAAGTCTTTTGATGTTTTCTTAAAAGTAGGCGTAGCTATAGTGTGATCTCGCCGATTTTTAGTAAAGCTACCGACAGTTATCAAACGAACTTATTACCAAATTTTTTTTAGTACGACTAAAACCGTCTTAAATAGATCTTTTTATTGATTCGTGGGCGGTTAAAGGGGGTTTGGAAAAATGTTTCTTACTAAAACCTGCGAACAACCACTAGCTGCAACAACCACAGCCGTATGAGTCTATGCGAATATTCGCCCAAGTTGCAATCGCCCAATCCTAAAATGAACAATCACCCCAAAAAATTTGCCCTTGTACTGAATGTAGTTTTTAAAATTCCGTACAAGGGCAAATCATTTTACGGCCAAAATGTCCATCCCGAGTAAGACATAACGAAATAAACAGTCGCACAAAAAATATTTTTGGGAAATTATTCATTCTTCAAAATGGCTGTGTAAATAATCGCCCAAGTTTCAATTGCCCCAGCCCAAAAATTAACAATCACCCAAAAACAGTCGGGAGTTTGTTCATAATGTACAATCGCCCAAAAAAGCTATGAACAATCTCCCAAAACTGCGAACTTTCGCCCAAATCGTGAAATGAATAATCGCCCAAAAAAAATTGGGCGTTCGTTTATAATGTTCAATCGCCCAAAAATTGCAAAATTCATATTTTTGGGTGATTTTTCATTCTTTGAAATTTAGGCGTTTGTTCATTAAGAAAAATCGCCCAAAAAAAACAAAACGTACAATCGCCCAAACCCGAAATGAAAAGTCGCCTAAAAATTTTTGACGATTTTTTGGGCGATCGTTCATTTTTGTACTTTTGGGCGAATATTCGCACATCCATATTAGCCTGTGCGAATATTCGACCAAGCTGTAATCGCCCAAATTTTTTTGGGTGATTGTTCATTTTGGGCTTGGGCGATTGTAACTTGGGCGATTATTCGCACAGCCGTATTAGTCTATGTGAATATTCGCCCAAGTTGCAATCGCCAAATCCCAAAATGAACAATCACCCAAAAAATTTGCCCTTGTACGGAATGTAGTTTTAAATACGGATAGATATAAATACGGAATAACGGCAAATCATTTTACGGCCATAATGTCTTCATTCATTCATATATAAATTATTAATTCTTCAAAATTTGGGCGAACATTCATTATAAACAATCGCCCAAACTTAAAATGAAAAATCGCCCAAAAATTTTAGCGTTTCTTTTTTGGGCGATTATTCATTTCACAATTTGGGCGATTGAAGCTTGGGTGATTATTCGCACAGCCGCATTAGTTTACGCACGAATATTCGAAAATGAGCAATCGCCCAAAACTGCAAACTTTCGCCCAAATCATGAAATGAATAATCGCCCAAACAAATTTGGGCGTTTGTTTATAATGTACAATCGCCCCAAAAAAAACGAACAATCTCGCCCAAACGCAAAATGACAAACGCCCAAAAATTTTAACCGGTTTTTTGGGCGATTGTTCATTTCCGAACTTTTGGGCGATTATTCGCACAGCCGAATGAAGCTACTTCAGTTATAAGGCCTGGTAAACAGAGTCACAACCAAAACAAACTAAAAAAAAGTCTTTCAAATTGTATAGAAAAAAGAAAAAAAAAGAAAAAAGAACAGGGTGATTTCGATAATAAAATAACCATCGTTTACATTAAAGTTGCTTTTATAGTTTCTCAAAATTTTCATATTTTCTTGTTAATAAAATCCCGGGATTTAGGATTTGGAATTCCGGAGTTTCGGGACTAAAATATGGATCGGAAACCCGTTATTTCGGGATCCCGGGATTCAAAACCCTAGTAAATACCCGTATTTTTGTACCAAAAACAGGTGTTTCAAATAAAATAACCATTTTTAGTAATTTTATAATTTTTATTTAATGACCTTGAGAACAATACATATAATTTTGTATTTCAACATCATTAGTAGTTGCTAGAATTCAGTTTTAGTTAAAAAAAAAATTGCGTTATATTATGAAATTAAGCTTGTTCAACCCTCAAGCTTAAAACTGACTTTTCACTTTTCCAAACACCATTTATCAGCGGTCTGTTTTTTCGTTTTCTCGTGAAATTTTCACATGCTGTAACTAATATGACAAAATCTCTTGAAATGAGTTTTGTTTTTCTCTACAAATGCAACGACGTAATTTACAATCTGTTACAACAACAACGCCAACGATGGCCTTCTACGACTGACATCAGATGAGATCATTTAAATACGCCCCCTGCTCTAGTTTACGCTACCCTAAACAAATTTTCCATTGAAGAAAAGCAAGTAAAAAAAACCAAATATTTATTTTCATGATGGGAATTTCACGGTTTAAGCAATTTAATCATTATTTTCAAACCAACAACAGTGAGAACTCGCTATGTATGTAAAAGCTGCTAAAATGACACACTTTAGAATGTTCTAGTTAAATAATAAGCTAATAATTTCGTGATAATGAGTATTGATCATATATGCATTTGATATGAACGTACTTTAAATAATTTTTGTAACCGAACGATTTATGTTAAATTAAAGAAACAAATAAAAACTTTATATACAGAGTATTCATAGACTACAAGCATTTTTTTCATTGCAAAAAAGCAACCCTGCATAGCGACTCAAACTAATTAAAATTGTCTAATAATGTGGAACATTATGTCTAAGATAAGATCACATGATATCATCCTTACACTAAATAAAAAGATAAATATCTAATTTATTTTTTCTAATTTTAAAGAATATAATTTTTTAGAATAATATTTGACCTTAAGCCAAATATATTCATATATATCTTAGAACTATAAAAAATTAATTGCAATTAAAATATGCCATCATTAATTTTTCATGTAAAAGAAATAAAGTTCAAAATCATCGCGGAACAACTCTGAGCATAATGTGGATTTTTCACAATTTATCAGCAGATAACTTTATGCGATTGCACGATTGCCCTTTAACTTCTTAAACTAGCGTCTCTTTAACACTCATTTCAAGTCATCACTGTAAACGCTTAAAACGTGAGTTGACAAGTTTATACTATATATAGAAATAACAAATAGAAATAACAAATCACACCCTATAAAAGTGACGTCATCAAAACAATACAACATAAAAAACTTAGAATATATTAAAATACGGCTGAGGGATAATTTAACTTCGATCTAGTCGCAGATATTTCCTTACTAGTTTTATATAAGCTTAGACCCTTTGGGAGTATTTAAACCTCTAAAACACCCTTTGGCTACGGGCCTGATTAACAGTATCAAACTTTATGTGTAAAATACTAAGTCAAAACATTAATTTTTGTAGAGTTTATTAAGACTTTTGAAACTGGCCACCAACAAAACAAATCCAACCAAGCTATTAAGATTTTGTTATTTTGATGACGTCACTTTGTATCAGATGTAAGTGGAGTTTTTATTCCATTGTAAAAAATAACAAATTCATTGGTTTGGTAAAAATCAAAGCTTACGTTCAAAATTTTAACTTGTTGAATTGATTTATGTGGAATAAAAAGAGATATAACCGTTTTCATAAAGGCGCTTTAAATAGGAGGCAGACGGGTACGTCTGATCGGGCTCTTTTTCGAACTTGTAGACGGATTCGATAATCTAGATACTATTATCCAAAACGATCGAAATATAGCATTTGAGGTTTTTGAAATAATTATTTTTGTGCAGCGTGTTAATTAAAAAAAAACTAAACAAGTAAGGTTCTGAATATTGAAAAAGTCTAGTGTTAATGCAAACATTATATAGCCAATTTAGAAATTTAGTTACGAACTGTGATACGTTCTTGTAAAAGTAGATTTAATAGCTGTAATATAAGCTGTAGTCGTTTTACATTCGTTCTGTTAGTTCACGAGTAGGCTTCCAGACCGTGTACATTTTGAACTTTGAAATATTTCATAGTTTTCGGGTTATATTCTTAAACTGATCTAATTCTTAGAAAGTGCGAAAAAATTGTGGTAGCTGAACTCTGTTATTATTGCATACACAGCCATACATACAGATAGACATGGCTAATCGACTCAAGTGGTGATACTGATAAAGAAACTATCATAACTCTTGTGCACACTTGGTTTATTTTATTTGTTTGTTTATCCATAGTACAATAAGAACTCAGTTCTTTTAATGTACAGTTTCACAATAGGTACAACAATTTATGCTTAGTGATAATTGAAAGATAAAAACCTTTTAATTACAAAGTATATATTATTCTTAATTTGAACTTAATAAATAGCTATTATTAGTTTAAAGTTTCCTTAATTAATAAGTAGAGATAGAGTGAATTAAAACAGAGTGCAGCAGAAAAAATATAAAGAAGTTGGAGAAGAAGAAATAGTAGAAAACTGGCTAAAAATATTTAATGACTCGAAAAATATTGAAATACTGCATGCCTAAACATTTTCGTCTGCCTAATACATCTTACATGGCTTGGTAAGGAATTCCAAAATCGAGTGGCATTAATAAAAACATTCTTGTAGAATTAAGATAGTTAAAGCTTGGTGGAGTTAGCATGCAACTTCTTGTTGATTGACCGAATTGAATTTTTTCAAACAAGTAATTAGGTGTTTTTTATGCAGGAAAATACAATTTCTAGCATTTAGATAGCTTATAATATCACATTCAAGGATACTTTTTTTGAACTGCGAAATATGGTAAAATTTGCGTAGCCCATAAACATATCGTGTGATTTGATTAAATGCTAAATTTAATTTTAATTGAGATCTCGAATCTAACTTACTATATACACATTCTGCATAAGCTATTATAGGAAGCAAAAGTTGAACAACAAGTTTACGTTTCATTTCAACAGGCGTCAATTTCGCTGAAACCCTGAGGTTACGTAAGATGAAGTCAATCTTTCTAACAACACTGTTGATGTGGTCAATGCAAGTTAACGCAGAATTAATGTGAAACCCAAGATTTTTAATTTTGCTTACGATAGCAAGCTTATTGCCACCTAAAATCAGGTCCGGTATATCTTAATGCAATTGGCGACCGTGGCCTAGTGAGTTGAGTGCGTAGCCGCTAAGCTAAAGAACCGCGGTAGCCCGGGTTCAATTCCAACTCAGACGGAAAGTTTTTTCAATCGAAATAATTTTTCTGTTCGGTCGTCACCTCTCTGCAGACAATGGCAAACCTCAGAGAGTAAAAACTGCCATGTAAAGTTTCTTGAGAACATAAAAGCCGTTCGGAGTCGGCATACAACATGTAAAGAATGATTCACCGTATCAAATGCTTTAGAGAAATCAAGTAAGCACAGCAAAGTTGCTAGTTCATTATCATACGAGTATCGTATATCATCTAAAATCTTGAGCATTGCAGTTGAACAGTTATGACCGACGCGAAAGCCTGATTGAAATGGAGATAAAAGTTTTTTTTGAGATATATGGTGTGATATTTGATTGGCCATTGGGGATTCGAAGATTTTTGATAAGGACGATAGTATGCTGATTGGTCTGAAATCATTGGGTTCGCTCGCTGCTGTTTTTTTTTTGGGAACTGGAAAACAGGAAAAATGAGCTGGGAAAACAGGATGTTGTTAAACAATGATTTAAAATATGAGTTAGTGGACTAAGAACAAATGCAAGAATGTGTTTCAAAAATCTTATATGTATTCCATCTGCTCCAGCTGCATTTGATTTGATTTTTTGAACGCATTTTCCAACATCGATTTCATTTACCGCAGAGAACTCAAATGATTGTTCAACATGATATCTTGTAGTTTCAGGATTAATATTGCCGAGGTTCTGCGTGCTTAGCAGGAAGTAATTATTAAGCAAATCAGGGTCAATAGGACATTCAGACTTAGCACTGCTGCCAATACCAAGTTTCTTGACATTATTTCATAAAGTCTTGGCTGGAAGAAATGTTTTAAGTTTGGATAAGTAATGCAGTTTTTTAAATTGCCTAGTAATAAGAATTGATTCATTTTTTGCTGCTCTATAATTTTCCCAATTTTCTACTGTTTGGTATTTTGTCCATTTGATGTTATTTTAATTTTTGAAAATTGTTTGCGTTAATTTACCAGTTGTATACACGAACGACGATATATACTTTTCTATATCTGCTGCGTCTCCTTTTGGGAGCTACAGACTTAAAGTTAATATACTCTTTACGAAATATGCGTGTGAGTATAAAAATATAAATCTGAACTAGTTTTTTTATTTAATTATTTATTATACACAATTATAAGTTTTATATAACAAGTGGTGCAACAGCGCCACTAGTAGAGGCTAAATACACCTCATAACATTTTCAGATGCATTCATTCATATTTTTAATATAATTTTATGACAAGGGCTCGTTTTCATAACATTTTAATTTGCAGGGAACTAGAACAGTTACAAAATGAAAAACGTAAGGCTTTAGTGGAGCATGAACATGCCAAATTAGCCGAGATTGATGACAGACTCAAGGCAGAATTGAGGGAATGGAAAGAGCAATTAGTTCCACGCAAGCAGGTATGATTTGTTGTAATGTCTTTTTAGTTTAAGTATGCTTATATTATAACAATTGCATGAAGATGCTGGGCACTGGTGTTATTTTGATTATATTATATTATGGTACATAGTGTTAAAAAACTACAATAAAGTAGGTGCAATGTATAAATATTACATAATATTTTTTTTCCTTTCTTCTACTTATTACAAATGCATCTATACTTTGGCCAATTTATGGAAAATTAAACCTACTACTACTACTACAAAACTACTACTTTAATCATACTAACTTATATAAAATATTTGAATCATATCTACTGCTTTGCTGAATTGGTATACTTGGTACTTAATGCTAATATACAAAATAAACCTACGATATCACCAGATATTGTTAGATCAAATTAATAAAATGCTTAATCAACACGAACAAATATATGGCACAGTGTCAGATCGATGGCAGTTCGAGGTGGATGATATAGTAGTGCCTTCACATTTACGTAATGGTAACGGAGGCTCGCGCCCTCTTTCACGTGGTGGGTTCTTAAGCAGTTTTCAAATGACTCGTTCACGTACATTCCTTACACCCTCCGCTGATTATTCAAGGATGAATTTCCGAGGCTCTGCACCCGATTTAACACAGAGTGTTCCGAACACGCCGATTTTTCATAAACAGCAGCGCGTCAAAATGATACACCCGACAACATCTGTGGAATCAGTGCTGGAAGAATCTCCAATTAATGCTGATAACAGACCATTTAACAGCAATCGTGAGGTATTTATACCACCTCCGCCCTCGCAAACGGGTGAGGCACCGCCACCATATGGAGCAATTGAGGAACTTGTAGAGCTACGTCATAAGCAAGGAGCTTTACTACCAAGATTGTCATCAACGCTACCAAATAAGAAGCATCCCCGCTCTGACAACACCATAACCAACGTGCGAATTTCAACAAATACCACAAAAAATAACCTGTTAGATACGCAGCCAGTGTTGAAAACATTTCGAAGCTCACATTCTACGCCACACCCACCAGAACGACAGAGCTCTATTGCAGATGTCAATGTTGTGGTAGATCGTTTCAAAAAAAGTTTGCCATCATCTTCCACAACAGCATTTGCATTGCAGCCACAAGTACACTCGCTTCTTCATTCAAGTTCATTTGCCATAAAGAGACCTTCGCTGTTAGAAGGACACAGAGAATCAATAAATTCCGCGCAATCTTTGCACAATATACACGAAGCATCTACGTACTTTAACAATAGTGATAAAAATGTGAACTTGGCAGTGTCGACAAGGACAGCTGCTGCATCTATTCTTGAAAATGTAAAGCCATTGCGTGCTTCCAGCAGCTGGGGTACTGTCCGCAGTACGCAAATCTTTGCAGATGGTGTATCTTCTACTATATCGTCACCCTATACTATTCCGAGGGTTTCTTTGGAGCCCGTAGGAGAAACTGGTGTATTTAAGAAAGGCAAAAGGGATTGCGATGATTTCAAATTCGATTCTGCGGCATAGTTTTTCCTTATCCAAATATCCTTGTATTTCCCTTCTTTTCTAAGCATTTTCATTAACTGTTATCATTGTTTTTGTTTATTTCTGTTACGTTATGTAATTTTGAAAAAATATTTTTGAAAATTTTCAATAATACGTAATTAAATTAATTGGCCCATATTTTTATTTTATAGCACTTATGTCAATAATAAGAGATAAACTATTAAAGATTTTGAAAAAACGTAGGTTTGATTAGGTTTAATTAGTTCAGGCATGTTGGCTCAAAAGCATGTTTAGAAAGATGACATCTCATTGGTGTTGGGTATGTTTCTTAATTTCTTGTAAAACCTTCATCGGTCGCTTGTTAAAAACAGATTAATAAATTTATTATCTTCGTCTAACCTAGTAAATGCTTTTATTCTTTAGTTTGCATTCCTTTATTTAAAGCATTTTTATTCTCTGAACAGTGAATTTGTTTTGCTTTTTGCTATTAATAATTTGTAAATTTGAAAATAATTTGAGGTTATTCAAACAATTTATTTACTATTTGCATTTTATTATGAGTACGAATGAGTTACAATATTTAAAAGAGCTATCTTTAAATAAAAACAATGTACTTTTGAATAATTTTGCTAACGCACAGCATCAGTTTCATTTAATGTGCGATAAGTCAGTGTAATTTTTGTTGATCGCGAATCGTGAATCGCAAGAATTTTTTATCGTCGTGCTTTTATCAGTTATGAATAAAATTAATTTCCATCGTATTTCATCTGCATATATAATTTATTTCTTACAATCTTTCTTCATTTATACCTTCATAAGCTTATAGCTATTCCGTTGTCTTTCATTCCATTTGCTGAATTTGTTTAACTCTGTATTTGGCTTAACTTCATTAAGTTAGGTTATAACAGTTTATAACTTTTATAACCTCTTTGTGAATCGGAAAATTTTTTGGTAGTGGTGCTTTTATCAATTATGAATAATAATACATTTCCTTTTAATTTCATATGCATATATAATTTATTTTCTACAATCTTCCTTAATTTATACCTTTATTAATATTATAACTGTATTCCTATGTCCTTCAATCCAATTGCTAAATTTGCTTAACTCTGTGTTTGAAAAATTTTCGAATATCGTTGCCTCTGGATAAAGGGTTAGTCGAAATAATCTCAATAATATTTAATAGTATTCCTAAATATGAATTTACTTATATTATAATAGCGAGGTTTCGAAGTTTTTTTAAATGCTGGTTTGAATTCAATTGGTTTTGCGCACAATTTGCGACGCAATTTTATACTAAACAATATTTTCATGAAATAAATCATATTATCAAGATTTAATTTATCATTATATGAATTAACCAGAAACGTTTAAAGGGTTTAAAACTTACAACCAACAACACAAAAAATATATTCAAAATGTTGATTTAGCCGAATTATACAAGCAACTTTTTGTGTTTGACCGATTAGTTTGGAATAGGTATCGATAAGAAATTAAAGCGTCATTTGAGAATTAAATTTATTTCTGCCAAAAAAGTCACTATGATTCAATGATTAGTTTAGGAGTTTAGGGATGTTTTCCCGATTGCAGCTCCACCTACCGGGTCCAATTGTGAATTTAAACCATCCAAAGACCCATTCAACAACACGGGGTGTTGTGAGACACGTCAATATCTGCCATATTGGTAATATAATGAAGGTTTAAAACAACTGTCCAGTTTTTTCTCGACGAAATCTTACTTGCTATGCACCGTCATTGCATCAACAGCTGTTGGAAGTGTCTCTACCAATATTGATTTTTAGTCGTATTCTAAAAAGTTTTTTACAATTTGTGATTGTGAAATTTTCAGAAATAATTCCGAGATAAGTGCAGGTAAATACATTTAAAATGATCCATATTCGATCGCATTTAAACCCACCCAAGTAATTTTGTAAATATATTGTATGTGGCGGTGACGCAGTGGCCATTTGAAAATGTCGAATATGGGGTGTTGAAAGACACTCGGTTTTCAACATTTTCAGATCACAACGAACGTGTTTGGAGTTGAATAACATTGAATCAACACAACGCAATATCAGAATCGCGTCAAGAATATAAGACATTTTTCATAAGATCCAGATAAATTCACGGCAGAAGATGTAACGGCGTCTGATCTAAGCGGTAAAGTCCAATGCTTTAATGGGGGTCTCCTCAATACCGCTGCACATGAAGAGATATCATCAGATTCTGGAAGAGCCAGCGCATCATCAATGCCGAGCATATCTAGTGGATCACTTCACAGTTCATTAAATGGGTTAGTACTCTAAAGTTCCCAAAAAATCAAAGCGCGCCCGGAAACTGATGGAAACAACCATATTAACTTCGGCGGAGAATGTGACGTTATTGGACCAAAAAGCCGACGAAAAGAAGAAAAAAATGTAGAGGAATCATAAAGTCGAATCGAATCAATTGGCCGAGCACATTAATACGATTAATTTTTTTTGAAGTGAAAACTTCTTTAGGCGCATTGAACGATTTTGGTAGAGGGTAAATCATTCGTTTGCATCATCGTATTTTTCCAAGGAATTCGTCATTCGGCCGCAAGCTCACAAAGAAATCACTTGGCAACTCCTTAAAATAATGCATATAATCTGTTTGTTAGTATATAAATACTTAAGTTAGGTTGCAATAAGATGTTTGCAACCAAAACTTATTATTAATTCGGTTTATATTTATATATATGTATGCCTTTAAAGTTTGGCAATTTCTTCAGTTGTTGTATTTGTCAACATTTTTGAAAAATTTGCTTTTACTCAAACAGCTGCTATTCATGGTGAGATTTAAAAATGGATCGATCCATCTTCTTCTTTTTCTTCTTTTTCTGCTGGAACTTCGTTTGCAAACAAGAAAAATAATGTATGGATTGAGTGTTTTAACATTTTAATCTTTAAGTTGTGATAAAAGCATATGTTGAACATTCAAATAATTACATGCATGCTCTTATTTTATTACATATCGTCAAACAAAGTTTGACAATTTTCACACTTGTTGTATTTGTCAGTGGCTTTTTATTTTCACCACTGCGGCATTTTATATTCAGAGTTGTCAACTATGGCTGTGTGTCAATCAGTCGTGGTAGGATAGAAAATATCAAGTTGAATAAAATTTGTGTGTGTTGAAATAAATTTGTCTTTTTTGCTGTGTCAAATGGACGATGAAATTTTGACAATTACAAATTTTGACATTTCGGTCGTGTTTTAGCGCAAATATTTTATTTTATTTGCATTTTATCAATTTGCGACATATTTAATTCGAGAGCTTGTACTTGCAATATATTTCGTAAACTTGTAATATTGTAAACTTAAAAAACTGTTAACAAATTAAAAAAATTAACGAAACAGCAGGCAAACAGAAAATATAGCATGCAAAGTGCTGTATATTTTACGCCGCCAATTCTGTTCATCCCCTCTAACGCTGCGCAACCGCTGGGATCTTGTAATTCTCTTTGCGTTGTTGTTGTAAATTTGCTAAGTAGTTATTGTTGTACAGTAAGCTTTAATTTTTTGTGGATGTTTATTTGTAGCTACAGTCAGCATATGACATCGAACTAATTTAGAAAACAGTTTATACATATGAATTAAAGAGTATATATAATATTGGTAAATCTATTTGTTTTTAGTAAAAGTGTTACCGTATCGGAAATACATATATATATATGTATATATATATATATATATATGTATATAGGGCGGGTCAAATTTTTTTGGTGGTCTGGCTCAGCGAAATTCGTAAAATACATGTAATTTCAAGACTTTTTCTCCACTACAGCATATACAAATTCTGAAAAAAAGCTGTGCGGACTTTCGTAAATAGATTTTTTTCTCAATTATAAAATATGAATGTATGAAATTTGAAAGAAGTGTATAAAATGTGTATAAAAAAGATTATTTGTGCTGTCATTTCTAAGGTAAATTTGGGCGCTGAATCTGAATATGGCATTAAAAATACATTAATTCCAACTATCAATAGAAAAAATCGTGATTTTTTATCAAAATATCGTGATTTTTGGTCAAAAAATAAAAAAAATGTTGGAAAATTTGGCGCTGAATTCAAATCTCCCATTTAAATTACTCCAATTCTCGTTTACTATTTAGTACTATTTAGTACCAATTCTAGTACTCCAAGTCTCGTTTGCTCTTAGTTTTGGGCCTTTTTTCTCTCGATTCCATCGATGTCGCAATAAAACCACTTTTGTGTTTTTCAGTAACGTGTTTGGATGCTCTAGTCATCTCTTGGACATTTCGTTCGGTGCTTTGAATGTGGCATGGTATTTCGACGTTAATCATAACCTCATCAGAATCATAATAATCTTCAGTCAAATGTTGCAATGGAATGTCTCTTGTGTATGGCGGCTCGTGTAGAATATCATCATCATTCAAATCTATCATGTTGGAAAAGTGGGTGCAGTCAAAATTGATTTTCGGTTTTTTGTATTCTCTCAATGTTGTCCGATCGAGATCACTTCGGATATGTTTTATTTTGTCGATTGCCATTTGACGTATAGGTTTCACATTGTGACAAACCATTGCGAGCAAAACATTTTCAGAGCTAGCAAAGTAGCAATTGGCTGACATTACACTATGAACAACGGAAAGTAAATTCGGTGGCAGATAATTCGTCCATTGTATAAATTTGAAGAACAAAACACTTCCGTATGCCATTGAATTGTATGTAATATTTAACGTTGAAGTACATTGGAATGTACACTTTCATCACGTATGTGGCCAAAATTCGCAAGTTTTTTGACGGTTTGTCCGTAGTTATGTACGTACGTAAAATTCGAGCAGCTTTTGTTATCCACCTAGCATGATGTATTGGTCCCAACTTGATGTTTGCTAGATCAATTGACACTGAGCGAGTTGAAATCGCGTTTGCTAATTTGAGAAGATTTCTTGCATCTGTTGAGAAAGAACGTTCATCAAAATCTGGTGATGATGGTGGCATATTTTGGAGTGAAATTATCTCAAAATTATTGACAACCTGAAAAGCAGAATTTTTTTTTAATTCGTTAAATTATATAATTTATTTACTCAAAATAATCGTATTTTACTTGTATCGTATCGCAAATGCCTAAAACCGCTGCTAATCGTCCTGTTGACGTAGTTGGCCCTTTCGTGAAACTTTTTTCTAGTGTATTGTATAAATGACGAAACGGTAACTCATTGAAATGCAGCAAACATACACTGCAATGTAATGGCCTTTGTAAATGTTGTTCGAAAAGTCTTATTATACCACTTCTAATTCCAGTGTTAACAGGTTCACCGTCAGAACAGATAGCTACCAAATTATCTAATGACAAGCCGTTTTTATCAAAAAATTCAATAAGTTTATGCGTTTTTGCTTCTGCGGTTTCTTCTTCCACAATAATATGGCCCAAAAATCTGGAATCTGGCTCTCTTACAACAACTATATGCGGTTCTTTAATTTTGCGTGTATGAATTTTATTGTTGATAAATTCGGTAACTAATGTTTCGTCTGTTCTGCCATCGAAAGCAAATGCCAATAACGTGGAAGTGTCTAATCGTTTTTTCAAGACCTCATTCCTACAACGATTGCGTTCTCTTTGAACTTTATTTTTATCGATAATTAACGTTTGATCATTTTTATCTTTTACGCTTAAATCTTTCAAAAGTGCAGATGCGAGTGCAGCCGCAGCTCTATTTGATATACCGTATCTATCGCATTCCATAGCAAAGTTTGATAAGGTTACGTTTTGCATATACGGCCCTCGAACAGCACCTGGAGCTGCCACTCCTTCTTCAAATTCAAAATCCATACTACTTGCACCCATTGATAATTCAGGTTGCCAAATCACCTCTGATCTAGTCACTTCTGTAGTTGTTACTGTTGTTAAACTTGGTTGTGGTAGCGTTTGAAGAAATTCAGTAATAGTGACATTTCTGTCATCTGGTCCACAAAAAATGTTTTCATGAATAGTGGTAGTGGTGTATTTTGACATCTGCAATCCGTTGTTAATAAATTGCAATTACATGTTGAAACCCAAAACAAATTTCCTAGCAAACCACGAAAATCAACAAGAACATCGGGTGATTTGGATTTGTTTTTTGATGCTTCTCTATATTGAGCCATGAATCGGTCTAATTTGTTGCAAATGGATTTTCTCTGAATAATTGGCGTTGGAAGATTATTCCAAATTTCAACAATTTTATCCGCCACATGACGAGTAATTGATTGGAATGAAATGTGTGGGTTGTCTTCGAAATAGTGCTCTTGCATGAAAAAATAATGTAACAAAATATCGCCATACGTCGGTAGACGTTCAACGTTCAATTCTTTCGCTTCACCAAATAAAGTTTTATCATGCTGCAATATTGAAGTTATTTTACGGTCCAGCTCGGGTTGTGATGATGACGGTGAGGTTTCCATGATATAGCTTGTATTCTGAAATGTAATATTAAAAATAAAATATTAAAAAAAAAATAATTTTGAATACAAAGGATAAATTTAAATGTGTTTACCAAGAAAATTAAAGATAAAATAATTTGGATTTTAGAATTTAAAGGAAAAAGTTTATGATAAGTAATTAAGACAAAAGAATTTACACAAGCGTGTTAAATATAATTTTACTAAATGAATTTCCTGCCATAAATCAAAATAAAACGTGTTTAATATTTAATCAAGCCTTGAAAATGAGCTTACATTTGAAATAAAGACAATTTTCCAACATTTTTTTTATTTTTTGACCAAAAATCGCGATATTTTGATAAAAAATCACGATTTTTTCTATTGATAGTTGGATTTAATGTATTTTTAATGCCAGATTCAGATTCAGCGCCCAAATTTACCTTAGAAATGACAGCACAAATAATCTTTTTTATACACATTTTATACACTTCTTTCAAATTTCATACATTCATATTTTATAATTGAGAAAAAAATCTATTTACGAAAGTCCGCACAGCTTTTTTCAGAATTTGTATATGCTGTAGTGGAGAAAAAGTCTTGAAATTACATGTATTTTACGAATTTCGCTGAGCCAGACCTCCAAAAAATTCGTCCATACAAATTGACCCGCCCTAATATATATATGTATATATATATATGTATATATGTATATATTTACATATTTACATATACATAGTTCATATATATGAACAATTTAGCTCATTGAGAAAATTTAAAGAATATTTATGTATATTTATATAATAACAATTACGTATTAAACCTGCAAAATAATTAATATTTTCAGTAGTAATTGAATAACTAAGGTCTGCTTATCCTAAGCATTCTATTTTTTAAAACTGTTTAGCTTTATTTCTTATATGGATTATATATATTTTATAAGCTAGAGATATTTCTTAATTTCAATATTCTAAATTCTATTTTTAATAAACAACGCAATATAGATATGGTGAACATGTATATTGTGTTAGTGTTATGATATACATTGATATAAATAAGCTTTAATTTTTTATATTAATCAATAATGAAATAATTTAAATAAATTACTTTAATTATATGTATTTTTGATATGGTAACACTTTTGCTTAAAAGAAATAGTTTCAGCAATATATAAAAAATTAAATAAATTGTTATAAGCTCTTAACAAAAATAATTCTAATTTCATATGTCAACTGTAGCTACACGATTAGAATTCCAACACCTACAAAAAATTTCCGGCTAACTGCGCCAACAACAATTACCAAGGAAATCTACAAACAAGGACGCACAGAGAAGAACAAGATCAGAGCGGAACTTTTAAAACTTTTTGATATCATCCTTCATGTAGGACGGGCTGCAGTATGAGCTTTCGCACATCCTACATGTCCGTCCGACCTATCAAATCCATCCTACATGTAGCATAGTCCGAAACCCCCTATTAGCATGAAAATTCTTATATAGCAGTAAGGCGGTCCGTGGCAGGACAACGTCTTCCATTTATATTTTATACATAGGTTTTCGCTTCGGTCGGCAGTCCTCTCACTGCTATACTTTTTTTTTAATTCAACAGTTTGTCAAAAAATGTTAGTGTGTGCAATTTATATTAGTGCCTCACAACACCCCACAATTTTTAAAAGTCCAAAATTCATTATTGATATATGATGATATGATGTAGAGGGTCTACTTTCGATCACATTACGGCATATTTGGGGCTCTATCTCGGCAATTTCTTGCACAATGTTGTCTTTCAAGTTTTAGTTGTTTGTGGCTTATTTGCACAAAACCCTATTTTTGAGATGGCCCCACAGAAAATAGTCCAGAGGCGTTAAGTTGGGTGGTCTTGGCATCCAAGTTGGTTCAGAATTTTGTGAGATTATTTTTCCCGGGAATTTGCTGAGTTGCTGAGGCATGCATGTCGCACCGTCTTGTTGAAACCACATATTGTCAATATCTATACCATCAACAATAGGCAAAAAAAAGTTGTTAACATATCACGATATAAGAGCCCCAAATATGCCGAAATGTGAAGAAACATTTCACCAAAAGAATCAACATCTGTAGATGTGCACTAAGGGGACATTAGGAAGATATCATTTACCATTACTTAATTGTAGACCTACATCATATATGTACCAATAAACAGACGATGAATTTCCATTCAAAATGTGTCTTTTATTTGAATTTCAAAAAGAACTTAATCTTGAAAATTAAATTTAAGTAGAAAGAAAGAAGCTATATAAACTAAAGAAAATGTTTCCAGTAAAAAATATTTATTTTTGAGGAGGTTATCCTACAGAAACAAATCCTGTCTTAGAACACCCCACTATGCCTTAGTAAAAATTGTTTTTTCATTAATCTTTAAGTGGTGACGTGAAATCTCACAGGCCCCTCCCGAGTCGCGATTTCTGAGAAACACATGAAGACCCAAAGTTCCTTAAATGTTTATTTTTGATTAAAATTTGAAAATAAAAAGAAAAGACTATTGCTTAAACATTTATTATTTTAATTTTACTTCTATAAACCAACGTTTGTAGTTTTTTCAAAAGATGGATTAGTGTTTACTGAATAATCAAACAATGAAGTAAAGGAGCCTGTGAGACCCCACGTCACTGGTAGTGCAAAAAAGTTCACGTCACTACTTAAAGGTTGACATATCTTTTTTATATATAAATATGGCGCTGAAGTTGGTGTGCTTAGAAAAAGGTGAAAAGTGGGCCACACAATAGCTCGGCTCCAGATCGGTTGAAAAAAAAAAAAATAAATGCATTCGAAAATAGACCCTTGAATGGACATCTTTTACCAAATTGGAATGAAAATATTTAAAATGAAGAAAGTTATGAAGCGTGGCAAAATAGTCGAAAAATTTACGTTATTTTCGACCATATTGCTGCATGTAAAAACTAGAAAAATTTTCTGAAGACGGTAATTTTGATAAAAGTTGTGTAGAAAAGAATACAAACGAATAAAAAAAAAATAAAATTTAAATCGGTCGATTAGTTTGTTTGCAGTAGTGTGGCAGGTTTTCAAAAAGTATGCTTCGATAAAAACACGTTTCAATTTTCTCTGTATTATAAGCGGGATTGATTTGAAATTATATATTTTTGAATAGTTGTACAACAATAATCAATTTTAAAAATAAATTCAATATTCAAAGAATTGTTTGCCTAAAACCTCCCTTAAATAAACGGAATTAACTTTTTTATCTTTTGACTATACCGGCTAACGAATTGACAAGCAGCCGTTACATTTGTGTTCTCCATATCAACATTTTCCGCAACAAATATTTTTGTTCCTTTTTTTCCCTCATTATTTCAACCTTGCGAGTTAGAGGGTTAAAGTTAAACAACAAATTCAACGACTTAAAATACGAATAGTAAACATCGGTGTCAGCATTTGCTTTAGTGCAAGAAATTTGAACCAGACAGTCTATCACTTATATCACAATTATGTAATGGAAATTACTTAAGGGCGTTGCTCTGAATTTTGCGATTTAGAACAAAAATCGTTAAACTTCGCGATTAAGAAACAACGTTTTAACATTTTGACTTAAATCTATTTTCGGCAATTATTCTTGTGCAAAAATGCATCTATGGCAAATAAATTTAAATTCCCAAATTATGCTTTAAAAGATCTTCAAAACCTCGCTTTTCTTCTTTTTTATTTATGCCCATTTTTTAAAAAATTTATTTATAATAAATAATAATGAAACTGTGCATGCTGATTTTCTTTACTTTGTTCAATGTTTTTATTTGCATTATTTTGTAATTTACTCGTTGATTTTTAAAAATGAAATCTGGTTTTTACTTAAAATTGATATTTATGTTTTTTATTATTAACTTTTTCTTCACACCAAATAGCGTTTGGAAGAGACATTTTTACAGCAAATGGATGAAATGGAATCGATGTATGGTGGGACTCTAATAGTTTCTATACCATCTGAGACATTACAGCGGGATCATTTTACCGGATCAACCCGGAGCAGTTTATCTTCGTTTTCCGAAGGTTGAGATTATACTTAATGTATATCAAAGGAGAGCTTTAAAGCTAAAATTGTTAACGATCGGATGAAGAGAGCCATCCTTCAAAAATACAAAAACACACAATCAAAATACATGTTAGCAAAAACAAAATATGCAGAACATTGTAAATGACATTTTTGTAATAAAAATAAGTAATTGTTATGAATTTAATTGCAATGGATTGTAATTAATTTACTGTAATATGTATTAAATTTATTTGTAAAAGTTTTATGTTACATAATATTATAACCTTAAATAATAATGTTCTATTAAAAAATATGCCGACGGAAAAATTATCATAATATTATTTGTAGAATTTTAAAACAAAACAAAATAAAGATCTTTTAAGATTATAATTGAAATTGGAACATCTTTAAATAGAAACGTATTCCAAAATCAAAAACGGTCATGTGGAATAATTACATAATTGGTATAAAATTCCAACTGAAATATTGTCAAAACTATTTAAATACACAACAAATACCAAAATTGAAATGGTTGATAAAATTGTATCATCGAACTATACGTGTCGGCAAAAGTTGGTAAATTAAAAAGATTGTCAATAATTATTGTAAATGACCAATGAACTAGAGATACAATAAATGTTATATTATTATTATTTTTTACTGTCTAATGCATGCCTTCGCATATTAATCATTTGAAGAAGTTTTCTTTTGGTCGAACTATCCCCATCGGAATGTACTGGAACACACATTCGACTAAAGTTTCTTCCATTCGGCGAAATAATATAAAAATATAAGGTATGTTCGGCGTTGCGCAATATTCCGCATTCTATGCATCGTTATTGGTTTTCTGCACTATACATGCATTGCAACTCTATTGCGATGCTTTGAAAATCGCAGTAAAATAGTTTTATAGTTTATCAATACGATTTCTTCATAGAACGTTATGCTTTAATATTGCAGCAGTATGCGCACGCCGAACAATCCCATAGTTAAGGGGGTTATTGTAAAAACACGACTTTGAAAACATGGAGTTGTTCCAAGAGAAGTGCATTAAGCTCCTCCTTAGCGGATGTTGGTATAAAATCCAGTTAAGGAATGGAAAGAGAATGAGTTTTGGAACTCGTGTGGCTTATCATGTTTTTTCAATGAACTCTTCAATTATATTGCTTATTAGGTTATAATAGAAATAAGAACAGCAACACATTGTAAAAATATATTTTTATATTAACTTAAAGTTATAATTAAAATAAAATACACATAAATTAATTGCTTGTCTATTTATTCATACATTGAATCGTGAAACGTTATTGCAGTATTTAAAAGGTTGTTTTAAAATGAAAAGAAAATGTAAATGATTAGTTTTAGCCTGTTTCATGGCCAAATTCCGCGTAAACAGCCTCGTATATCCATAAGCATGAGTAAAATATTTTCTATCTACCTTTTTTTATTTACAACAAAAAAATCTTCGTCTGGTTCAGAATTAAACTAAAAAAAAAAGTATCGACGTAATATGGCAATTTAGTAGGAAAAAGTTACTGAGTGAATAGGCTCTCATTAACCTACTGTAAGCTAAGCATTTCTCCCGCTGCTTGCATCATAGCGAAAACATATGTTAGATGAGTTCGAGGGTAAAAGTAACGAGGGACATGCACAAACAAAATAAGATCGAGCGTAAAGCAAGAGGTACGCAAGAGCGATCGTGAACATGAGAGTCTGGCGCTTAACAGTATGTCCAGTGTGGCATGCATAAGTATGGATAAGGTTGTGACACTTGAAAGCGAGCTTATTGAAACTTCGAATGGATGAAAATAAATTGTCAAAATGAATGTATAGAACATAGAAAAGGTACTGCCCGCATGTAAAAATTTGTCGGTGATGACGTTGTAATGCAGAACTATAAGCGGAAACAAAATATTGTTTGTGCTCACTTCTTGTTTGTACTCATGTTAGTTTTTTTTCATTGTTCAAGCAACAGTTAGCTTTATTCGTTTCTGTAACAACATCGTGTTGTCTAACAGGAAGTATTGCAGTGAAGTGTTTGTGAAAATTATAAATCTTTATGTGTAATCCACATCAAAGATTTATATATAAAATAACTAAGTGTTATTTAACATTTATTCTGAAATGCTAGTTAAAAGGTAATAAATGCGTTCATTATATTGTAATACTGATTGTAAAAATAATTTGTGGCGTCATTTGCTTTTTTTTGCATCTTTTCGGTGTGTATTCTTACGTTTTTGTTGAGTTTTTGGCGTAGAGAGGATTTTAATTCAATTTGTTTTGTTCTCTCCAATTTTGTGCGTAATTTTTTTGTTTTTCCTATCTCGTGCATACCAAAGTATAATTATTATAAAGTAGGAGCGACAAATTTTGCTGCGGTCAACGTATGTCAAACAAAAGAAAATCAAAACGAGAGAATGCTATTGTTGCTATGGCAGCTGATGCAAAATGGAGATATCAAAAATATTTTGTCACACAAAGAAAATAAATAAATTTCATGTAAGTTTTAAAAAAACAACTGTTATTGAACGCTCGTTTTGTGTTTTCTTTTGTTTGACGTTCGTGGACCGCAGCTCGTGAGAAAATAGGTAGTTGTCAAGGCTACCTGATAAATACCTTTACCATACTGCATTCCTACTCCCATCGTAGCTTAATGTGTAAGGTAGATGTCATCAGTGGCTTAGCGGCCATGCTAGAACCAATGTAATTGAGAATTGTAAACAGAATTCGGGGGCCTCGCGGCTATATTGTATTTAAGAAATAATTGGTTACGTCATGTGTCCATTTACCACTGGCAGTTGACAGTTTGACAGCAAAGGCGAAAAGTAGCGCGCTTCTCTCAAGTACCACAACCTTATAAATGAACCATGGACAAGGCATGCATTGTCATAAAAAAACAAAAATTCAAAATTGCTCAGATGTCTCTTTTACCGCTATTTTTACCGAATTATTGATTAGTTATAAAGTTATCGAAGTTTGGCCGATCTAAATGATTTGGCTACCATTCGAAAGAAAATTGATATATTCTCAAGATAAAAGATCACACAAATTATTTCTTTCTAACCCGGTCACGCTACACACGATCTTTCTGCATATTATTATTTTTGTTTGCATAAAACCGTTATTTCCTCTAGAAAATCTGCTATTAAGGGGAAACAAAAACATAATATATTAGAAGCTGCAACAATGGCCTTTCGTTTGATGCACTGATTAAATTGCTGCAGTCAAAGAAGCAAAAGTCGTAAAACATTGCTTTTTAAATCAATCACTGTTTCCATAAATTCAAAACTTACAACTGCTTTAACTTGCGCGTGAGACAAATCAAACAGTCGCAGTCAAAGCAAAAGCAAAAAAAAAATATCTGATAGACTGCCAAGCATTTCAGCAGTCGACAGTTTCAGCAGTTTTTATTTTGATTGACTGAAACTGTGAATAAAATCGAAAGTCGAAGCAACAGCAACTGTTCAACTTTTGAAAGTCGAAGCAGCATCAGCTTTTCAACAGTCGTAGCAGACTGATTTGCTTTTATGCTTTGTGCTGATACATTTGTTTGATCGCAAATAACTTTTTAATAGGGCACTAGGGTGGACCCTAAAAATGTGTTTTTTGGCTTATGCTATGTATGCGCTGGCAGAATCTGATGTACAAATTTCAAAAAGTTTTTTGACACGTTTTACACAAAAACACATTTTTTGACTACACCTGTGTCAAAAAAAACTTTAAAATTTTTACATCAGTTACGAAATCAGCGACCCCTTATATATTGCGATTTTGTTCACAGTTTCAGTCAATCAAAATAAAAACTGCTGAAACTGTCAACTGCTGAAGTGCTTCGCAGTCTATCATTTTTTTTTGCTTTATCTTTGAATGCGATTGTTTGATTTTTAGAAGCATAAGTTTCAGCAGCAGCAATGAAAAATATTAGAAGTTTTTAAACGCTGGTTAGATGCATAATATCTTTAACTTTTTTCTCCATTGTTGCTGTATTTTTAATTTTTGTATACATACTAGGTTGAACAGTACAATAATATAGTTTTTTGTTTTTAACAAATCATTCATTTTGAGAATGCAGTTTTGATGTACTCTTGGTTAAAATAAAATTCACCGACGGAATTATCGATATATCGATTAATTATCGATGTTTTTCTTGCTAAAAATTCTGTTTAAAGCAGCTTCTTGACGACTCGACAATTAGGTCTATTCTGCCAGATCTGTTATTCTGTTATAAATTTTCCGTTATGAATATATCTTTTAAAATTGGTATTCTGCCATTCGATCTGTTATGGCACCCTGTTATCAATCTTCGAAAATAAAAATCTTTTAAATTTCTGTTAACTTCTGTTATGAAACCTGAAACTTGGGGCCAAATTGCAGCATCCGTGATTGAGCAAAATTACGAAGGGCACGACGAGACAAGTGCCTCTCAGTCTTGTACAATTTTGCTCGATCACGGATGCTGTAATTCGGCCCCAGATTGTTGTCAATAAATTGAAAAGGAAAACAGATGCCGAATTACAGCATCCGTGATCGAGCAAAATTATGAAGGGCACGACGAGACAAGTGCCTATCAATCTTGTACAATTTTGCTCGATGTAATTCGGCCCCAGGTCTGTTTACGTACTAACTTCAAGTAAAGTTCAATCTGTGAGAGTAATGTAATTATCTGGCAAAATGTTATCTGTCTCATTGACAAAAAATTGAAGCAATTGAAAGAAGAAGAAGAAGATTCGTGCTCGAAGAAATTTTTCAAGTAAAGTTGAAGCATGATAAAAGGATAGAGGTAGCTGCAGCGCTGACTGTGCTCTCTTTCCATACTGCCATATCTGTCAAATTCAGCTGTGTGGCGAATGGAAACAAAAGAAAAGAAATAACAAGTTTTGCTTCGTTTTGACATTTCCGGCAGTGCATCTACCTGTATCCTTCTACCATGAAGCTAGTTTCGGGTAATTGTAATAGAATAGAGAGTGTTGTTCTTCTCCTCTCACGAGCTTGAAAAATGTGTAAAGAAGCGCTTTCAAGCAACTTAAAGATACTTAAGTGCGTACGGAAACAGACCTAACTTATCAAATCAAAATGCAGAGCGAAAAAAATAAGTTATATTGCTTTGAATAAATTTGTAATTTTTATAGGACAAAGAGAGAAAAAAACCACAGTGGAGCAGAGGGAAATATACTGCTCGTTTTTGGAATTGACCAAGTGCGCGTTGATTAAATTGGTTGCGTGATCAATTGACCTCGATGTGCTGGGCTGAGACAGTCCAAAAATATTGTTGCCTCCTACTGAGGCCTGGTAGGATTCATACCCATAAAAATGCAGAGTTGTTAGTAACTATAACAAAGTATTGGGGGTTGGAATTAGTTTTAAAGGTTTTCTAAGAGATGGCGTAACTATTAATAGATCGCATCGGGCACACCTGTGACTATATTCATTTCAAAGCACATTGTCTAAGCTTCATTTTTCAGTATGTGTCATTCCACTGAAGTGTAAACAACATATATTTTTTTCTCTGTGAACATGTCGACTTTCGTTCCAACAAAACGCAATTTGCGGGAAGGTTTACTTTTGTGCTTCCATTTGAAGAAAAAAGCGGTTGAAGCACAACGCACGCTTACTGAGGCTTACGGGGACTATGCTCCATCGATTTCTACTTGTGAGTACTGGTTCCGTCGGTTTAAAAGTGGTGATTTTGATACGGAAGACAAATAGCGTCCGGGCCAGCCGAAAAAGTTTGAAGATGAGGAATTGGAGGCTTTGCTCGATGAAGACCCGAGTCAAACCCTTCAAGAATTGTCAGAATCATTGGGAGTCGACTTATCAACGGTCGGCAAACGCTTGAAGGCCATGGGAATGATTCAAAAGCAAGGAAATTGGGTGCCGTACCAGTTGAAGCCGAGAGACGTTGAACGGCGATTTTGCATGTGCGAACAACTGCTTCAACGGCATAAAAGGAAGAGTTTTTTGCATCGTATTGTCACTGGCGATGAAAAGTGGATCCATTACGATAATCCTAAGCGAAAAAAATCGTGGGGACCACCCGGCCATGCATCAACATCGAGGGCCAAGCCGAATATTCATGGCGCCAAGCTTATGCTGTGTATTTGGTGGGATCAGAAGGGTGTCGTGTACTATGAGCTGCTAAAACCTAACGAAACCATCACTGGGGAATGCTACCAACAACAATTGATGCAATTGAGCCGCGCATTAAAGGTTAAACGGGCGGAATATGCCAAAAGACACGACAAAGTGGTTTTTCAACATGACAACGCACGGCCACATGTTGCAAGAACCGTCAAGGAAACGTTGGAGGCGCTGAATTGGGATGTGCTACCCCACCCGCCTTATAGCCCAGACATAGCCCCTTCCGACTACCACCTATTCAGATCGATGACGCATGGCTTGGCTGAGCAGCGCTTCACTTCTTACGAGGATACCAAAAAATGGGTCGATTCGTGGATTGCCTCAAAAGACGAATCGTTCTTCCGGCGCGGAATCCATATGCTGCCAGAAAGATGGGAAAATGTTGTAGCTAACGATGGACAATACTTTGAATAATTACATTGTACCGTTGTTTCTAAATAAATGCTCAAAAACCGAAAAAAAACCTTTAAAATTAATTCCAACCCCCAATAATTTAAAAAATTAAATTTGAATTAACTCATCAAATACAGACCTGGGGCCGAATTACAGCATCCGTGATCGAGCAAAATTATGAAGGGCACGACGAGACAAGTGCCTATAAATCTTGTACAATTTTGCTCGATCACGGATGCTGTAATTCGGCCCCTGAATTTCAAAAGGAATGTTTGTGGCTACAGAAAATTGTTTCATCTTGTTCATGAGCAGTCGAGCATTCACCTTGTCCAATCGAAATAGCTGTACGAAGCGCACGTCAGGAAGCTCGTATGGTTTACTTTTAAGGCGCAACGCTAGTAGAGTTGCTCGATAGTTTCTTCTAAAAAACATTAAATTGAACAAAAACATATGCATATCTTTATACTTAACAATTAGGTTACTTACATTTGTCGCCTTTTAACAGCATTTCTTATTGAAATCCATTTAACAGACCAAAATGTTCACTATTTAAAAATTTGTTACGATAAGAGACAGAAAAATGCATCTGTTATTCTGTTGTCTTTCATAACAGATTTCATAGCAGATTTTGTCATGCAGAATACCAAACAAAAGATTTTTTTAAAGTTCGAAAAATCTGCTATGATTAATAACAGATTTCACAAAAGATTGTCGTGTAGAATACGAATTATGGTCTCGTAACAGATTTTTTGACACATAAAAAATTTGTTTGGGAAATCCATGGTATAAGGATAGATGTAGCTGCAGCGCTGACTGTGCTTTCTTTAATTTCATTTTGACATTTCCGGCAGTATGCTCTCATCTGGTGCATCTACCTGTATTCTTCTGCCATGGAGAAATCATAGCAGAATAACAGAATTTTTTCATAAAAGATTAAGCAAAAGAGGCCCAATTGTTTTAAAACAAGCAATTTGAACAAATCGGCAATGCTAGTTTGTAATACTAATGCACTTCTTTAGAGCTAATTTTGTAAAAATATTTGCAATTTACATGTAAAAAGCGATAACTAATTCAACTTGCGTTAATTTACTGACAGCAATCAGCTGTTTCAGTACAGAAGTTAACGGAATTGTAATAGATTTTTGTTTTCGAAGATTGATAACAGGGTAAAATAAAAATTCAAAACGCGAATACCAGTTTTAACAGGGGCCGAATTACAGCATTCGTGATCGAGCAAAATTGTACAAGATTGATAGGCACTTGTCTCGTCGTGCCCTTCGAAATTTTGCTTGATCACGGATGCTGTAATTCGGCCCCAGATCTTTTATGGTCGGCATCTTTTATGATTCATTACGGAAAATTCATAGCAGAATAACAGATCTAGCAGAATAGGCCCAAATGTCGGACTGGGAGGACGACCCAGAACAGAAGCTTAAGTTTCAATAAAATTCGTGACTGACACAGTTATGGTGAAGGTGAAAGCGGAAGAGACAGAGGTGACCGCGAAGGTTTCAAATATGAATTAACAACGTGGAGACGAGCATGTGTCGGTGGCCAAAACCGCCATTCGCATGACAATCGTCGTTGCGGCGATAGTGGCAGCTCATCCTACCAATGACAAGATGTTGAATGCAAAAGGGAGCGAACTATTAACTATGATGGAGGCAATCTTGGAGATTCCTCTTACTATCGACAGGATAATGGACGCAGCAATAAACATAGTAACACACAGAATAAAATTTAAATTTTGATAAAAGGCAGAAAAATTTATCTGTTATTCTGTTGTGTTTCATAACAGATTTTGTCATGTGGATTACTAATTCAAGAATTTGTAAAGGATTTTTTGACATTTCGAAAAATCTTTTGTGATCTATAAAAGATTTCATAAAATACTGTCGTACAGAATACGAATTTTGATCCCATAACAGATTTTTTGACAGCTCAAAAATTTGTATGGGAATTCATAACAGAATAACAGAATTTTTTTACCTTAGCCAAAGTTATGGCACAAAAACAAAACAACCTTTCATAGAACTCATATGGCATTAAAATAATTTTTAACCGAAAACTTAAAACCTTAGCGCGCTTGATTGACTTTTAAAGGCTCGCATTGGATACTTTTTCGGTATCCGTCTCGGTCCTAGGATTTTGACTATCTATTCTTAAAATAACCCACAGTTAGCAATATTGTGGGAATTTGTGAAGAAGATTTTAATGAAATTGAATGGGTTAAGGCAAGACCATAACACTGGCCTATTATTAATAAAGAACACAACGAATATCAAAAATTAAATGTAAATCCAAATCACACCTAAGTAACTCGTGGCGCATAAATTCTTAGGCTTACGACGATCGAAAAAATGTTTAACGTCTAGAAAATGTTCGCGTTGACTCGGATTCAAAAACTTTCTTTTGTTCATTTTTCCTGTACATATAAAACTAAAATTCTCTTTTTTTTTGCCACATATCTATCTTTCATCGTATCTGCGTATTTCAACAATTTTTTAATTATTTTAATAAATGATTTTTGAATAATTGTAGGAAATACCTATTCTGTTTTAGGTATATTCTCGCTTGGTCTTGCTAATAAAAAATAATGAAAAGAAGGAAATATTAATAATATATTAGTTGTATTGTGGGAATTTGTGATGATTTTAATTAACTTGAATTGGCTAAGACAAGACTATAATTCGAGCATATAATACATGTGGAATAAAACGAATATCAAAACATGATTGTAGAACCAACTCAAACCTAAGTAACTCGTAGCAAACGATTGGAAAAAAGTTAGATGACAGGAAAATGTTTGCGTTGACTCGAACTCAAAACCTTTTTAATTTTTCCAGTATATTGAAAAAAACTAAAAATATTTCATACTAAAAACTTGAGATTTCTTTCTTTTTTTTGCCAAAATGTCTTTCATCGTATCTGCATTTCAGTAGTTTTTTTTTATTTAAAAAATAAAACTTGGTAAGGGCTTTAATTTCTTTGAATAAATCTTCTGAAAACGTAGATATTTGCCTTAGAGTAGGCTTAAAATTTGAGGGTGTGGTTTTTGAATAATTTTACATACATTTAATAACATATATTTGCCTTAGAGTAGGCTTAAAATTTGAGGGTGTGGTTTTTGAATAATTTTACATACATTTAATAACACACACACACACACACACAGACACACACACACACACACACACACACACACACACACAACGCAATTGATCAGAACAAGCTCGGGTCATTCAAGATAAACTCTAATTATTTTGCTTATACCTTGATTGGTTTTTGAATAATTTTACATACATTTAATAAGCTGGTAATAGACAGTCAGCAGTGGATCTCACGTTTGCGCACAATTCCATTGCGCGTAACAGCACATGGAATGTTGATGATTATTATACGCACAGTGATCATCGTGCGATCGTCATTGAACTGCAGCATTTATTTATCCCGAGAAGGATAATTAAAGCACAGACGCAGGGATGGAAGCAACACGCTTTCGATGTAGTGTTTCAGATTGTTTGGAATGAGGGAGAAACAGTGGATGAAAGAGCGACAAACATGGCGGCAAACATCCGACAGCGAATAATAACCTCATGTGACGCAGCAATGCCGAGAAGGAAAAAAGCGCCAATCAGGAAACCGGCCTACTGGTGGAATGACGAAATTGCGGAATGTAGAAGACGATGCATTGAGGCGCGAAGGAAAGTAACGCGTGCTCGAAATCGCCCAACGTGGCAATCGTTGCATGAAAACCTTAAGGAATGCCGAAAACAGCTAAAGAAGGCGATCGAAAAAAGCAAAGAGTCCAGCTTCCAAAGGCTTCGGGATATGGCGGATATTGACCCGTGGGGCAAGGCGTACAAAGTGGTGATGAGCAGACTACGTGGACCTAAAGCACCACAGCCATCGGAACCAGCTATTATGAACAGCGTGGTGTCTGAACTCTTCCCACCACAGCTAGCACAGTTACAAGGCTATAGGCTACCTGAAGACATAGGTGATATCCCTCCGGTGACACCGGAAGAAGTGCTTCTGACATTGCAGAAAATTTCCGACACCAAAACGCCTGGGCTGGATGGCATCCCTAACGTGGCGATGAAAACCGCCATACGAGCAGATCCCGGCGTGTTTGCTAGAATGTACACAGCGTACCTTAACGAAGGAACATTCCCGTCTTTCTGGAAAGTCCAAAGATTAGTGTTGCTGCTTAAACCAGGGAAACAGCCCGATCAACCCTCTGCATACAGACCACTATGCATGCTTGACTCGCTGGGCAAAGTACTAGAGAGTATCATCGTCAGAAGACTCCAAGATACCCTTGAATCACCAGGCGGACTATCTTCCAAGCAATTTGGTTTTAGACGAGGAAAATCGACCATCGATGCTATCCAGGCAGTTCTGACTATTGCTCGCGACGCTACAAGTGGCATTAGGTGGAAATGGGGTGATAAGCAGTACTGCGCAGTGGTAACACTCGACATTAAAAATGCTTTCAATTCGGCTAGCTGGCCACGCATATTGCAAGCGCTAGGCACATTCGGTATTCCCGGATATCTTCAGCGAATTATCGCCGATTACCTTAGCAACAGAATGCTGCTTTACGACACTGACGATGGCGTCAAGCGATACAAAGTGTCCCGGGGTGTCCCACAAGGCTCAGTATTGGGACCAACCTTGTGGAACGTTATGTACGATGATATTTTCCGTATTGTTCTCCCTGAGAATACTTCATTGGTAGGCTACGCGGATGATATCGCCCTGGTGGTAGTAGCAAAGCAACTTTACACTTTAGAAGCATCATGCAGTGAAGCGATTTCAAGAATTACGACGTGGCTGCGAAGTGTTGATCTTAAGCTTGCAGCGCAAAAAACAGAGGCGGTTCTTCTGAGCTCACGTAAAGTGAGGGAGTGTTTCACCTTCAGAGCAGAAGAACATATTATAACCTCACAACCAAATTTGCGATATCTTGGTGTTATAATTGACACACGCATGTCTTTTAAAGACCACCTAATGTCCGTTAGCGAAAAGGCATCGAATGTCAATGGTGCACTCTCGCGCATCATGCCGAATATCGGTGGCGGTGGACCTAGATCCAGCAGAAGAAATCTCCTAGCAAATGTTACGAGCTCCATCATGCTTTATGCAGCACCAGTATGGGCGGATGCTACGCAAAGGACGTCCTTCATATCTGGCATTCGGGCGACTTATCGTCTCAGCGCATTGAGGGTCGCTAGTGCGTTCCGCACAGTGTCAGATGACGCTATTGGTGTAATAGCAGCTATGCCACCGATCGATATACTGGCATGTGAACTGCAGCGCTGCTACAAAGCTGGTGAAAATGCCTCAAAGGCTGACGAAAGACGGCGCAGCAATGAGTGTTGGCAACGTCGCTAGGAGCAGTCTCAAAACGGAAGATGGACCTTTTCCCTTATCCCAGACGTGGAAAAATGGGCCAATCGGAAGCACGGAGAAGTGGACTTCTATGTGACACAACTTCTTAGCGGTCATGGATGTTTCAAACACTACCTCCACCGATTTAAGCATGAAGAAGACCCATTTTGCCCAAACTGTCCGGGTGAAATTGAAGATGCTCGGCATATCCTCTTCAACTGCCCACGCTTTAACGCAGAGCGAGCTGAACTGACAGAAGCTTTTGGTGTGACCCCCACTTTAAGGAATATTGTTCACCACATGTGCGATACTCCCCAAAAATGGAAGGTGTTTCGGGCGGCAGCAGCGAGAATTATGACCGAACTTCGCCGCATCGAACGGGTAAGACATGATGAGCGTACAAACCAACGCAACGCAGGTGAAAGCAGCCATAATCCCTCTTTACCAACGACGGACGACCGGACTGAGACGATCTAATGATCACCACTGACGATTGAGCAATAATGCTCTGACGGCCTCCAGACGTAATACCCACCGGTGGTTCCTGGAGGAACCAACCGTCCGACTGAGGAGATTTTTAGCGTGTTAAAGTCGCGCACTGACTAAGGCTTTCGATGCTTTTACTCCTCGTTAAAAAAAAAAAACAAAAAAAACACACACACACACACACACACACACACACACACACACACACACACACACACACACACACACACACACACACACACACACACACACACACACACACACACACACACACACACACACACACACACACACACACACACACACACACACACACACACACACACACACACACACACACACACACACACACACACACACACACACACACACACACACACACACACACACACACACACACACACACACACACACACACACACACACACACACACACACACACACACACACACACACACACACACACACACACACACACACACACACACACACACACACACACACACACACACACACACACACACACACACACACACACACACACACACACACACACACACACACACACACACACACACACACACACACACACACACACACACACACACACACACACACACACACACACACACACACACACACACACACACACACACACACACACACACACACACACACACACACACACACACACACACACACACACACACACACACACACACACACACACACACACACACACACACACACACACACACACACACACACACACACACACACACACACACACACACACACACACACACACACACACACACACACACACACACACACACACACACACACACACACACACACACACACACACACACACACACACACACACACACACACACACACACACACACACACACACACACACACACACACACACACACACACACACACACACACACACACACACACACACACACACACACACACACACACACACACACACACACACACACACACACACACACACACACACACACACACACACACACACACACACACACACACACACACACACACACACACACACACACACACACACACACACACACACACACACACACACACACACACACACACACACACACACACACACACACACACACACACACACACACACACACACACACACACACACACACACACACACACACACACACACACACACACACACACACACACACACACACACACACACACACACACACACACACACACACACACAGAATTGATCAGAACAAGCTCGGGTCATAAAATAAATTAACTTTTTATAAAAATTTAAGAAAACTGTGTTTTTTTAATTCCTATGGAAAATTTTTTATTAAAAATATATACTTTTATACCTTGCACTCGAATTCTTTTTTTTTGTTGAGAAAAATTACTTTGTATCTGCTTTTCAAATCAAATCTCGGGACTAATCACGGGATCCCGGGATTCTTAAATATCAATCCCGAAATTGCATTTGCGTCCCGAAATTGGAACTCCTAACCCTTACGCATGGCTATAAAATCAATTCATAATGTAAAAAAAACACAATTGCTTAGAAAAATTTACACCACTCAACTTTAAAAAACTTAAAACATTAACTTTTCTATTTAAAAAAAATGTCATCGAATTAGTAAAAAAACTCAATTTATCATAAACGAATGTAGCGGCAAAAATGTGTGCATAATCTGCTGATCGCTCTCACTATAGACAGCTCAGTAGTTTACATAAAAAAATAATCATCGCGTATAAAAAATGTCTACCACTGTATCATACAGTGTTGGGCAAAATAATTGCAACAAAATCAGTGCGCTGCTATAAAAGCGTGTATTTTTTTTTAATATTAGGGACATACAAAAGTTATTACAGGAGTCAAAGCATATATTCATACACCATATATAAAACAAATCATATTCAAATTCTGTTTTGTTTTTTTTTTTTTATTAAATTTAAAATTAATGTGACGGCATTCAATTTGTCTGAGAGCAAAACAAAAGCAGCAAACTTGAAAATGTAAAAAGAGAACAGAAGTTCCTAGAATTATCGGTAAAAGTTGTGTTATTTTCAAGAACGTGTTGTTTGTGAGTCATAAACATTTAAGATTAGTTTTGTTTTTGCGCTAGTTGTGATATTGACTGTTCCATTTATAATGGCACGTTATAAATACTGCGAAGCTCTAAAATTACAAATTATTTTCGAATATAAAAAGGGAGATTCGCAAATATCTAACGCGAAACAGATTGATATTGATCGGTCAATAATTTGCAGATTAATAAAGAAGTATAACATCACAAAAGACGTAACAACAGTACATTTGTACAGGAAAGACATCGCTGCGTGATGACAGGAACATTTGTGGCGTGTTCAAACGAAATCCATTTGCCATATCCAAAGAGATTGTTTGGACTCTTGATTTAGATATCCATCACAGCACTGTTCGAGCAGCACTCGAGCCGTTGAGAACGATTTAAGAAGATACAGACCGGCAAAGAAACCTTTGCTTACATCTTAGCATAGAAAACAAGGTGAGGTGCAGCGTTGCCATATGGTCCGATATATCGGATATGCTACGATTTTAATACTTGAATCCGACGTTCCGATATTTGACCAAAAATCATCAAAATGTTACGATTTCAGAAAAAGTAGATCCGGAGTCCGATTTTGCATATATTTTTATATACATATATATATGAAAAGAAAAAATTAGTACCTATAATAAAATTGATGGCAACTTTAAAATAAAAACATGCGATGGTACTTCTGCAATTCCAATAATGGAAAAAATTATTTTTGAATTGTTGAGCTTACCGAATTCCTCAGCTAACGTTGAGAGAACTTTTAGTCAAATATATATTAATAAAACTAAAGTTCGCAATAGATTACAGTTAGATACAATGGAAGGAACTTTGCATACAAAAGATTATGTGCGTATGAAATATTTTAACTGCTTTAGTCTTGAAACTGATAAAGAATTGATAAACATATTTATTAAAGCAATGAATATATGACTAAAAATTAAATTTTTTTATACATATTTTTTTTTTTCTCTAAAATCTAATTTTTTGTAGTTTTTGCTTGTTTAAAACAGCATTTTTTCGTTAATTTACTTGAAGCAAAAGCTCTACATTTATAGAGTTAAAATTGAAAAATTATGTATTGTAGCTCTATGACTTTAATTTTTACCGATTTAAGAGATCTACATTAAACCAAACTGTGTTGCAAATGTATTTAATATGATTTTTACTCTTCGTTTGTGTGTTCAAAAATATTTTCAAGATGTAATTTATTATAATATATTTTCTATATTTATAATGATTATTGAGTTGACTTTTGAAAAAAATGTGATTTATTTAAATAAATAAACCTTAAATATACGTCATACGTCTAATAAAATGCAATATTTTATTTGTCTTCTTTGTTGTAAAATGCGACTGAAAATTTCTTAGTTCTTGTTATCAGAGTTTCACAAATCCGATGAGCAGAGTGCAAAAGTTACGCTGTAAAATTTTTTTCATGACAACACTGGTGAGGTGTAATAATTTAAACAATTCTGTCTGAAATTGTGACAAATTGCAATTTATTGTTAAAAAAAGCTAAAAAGCCTCAGTCTTGCAAAAGAGTACCTAAATGGGAAACCGTTTTGTTTAGCGATGAATCAAAGTTCAACTTGATTAATTCAGATGTGATTCGGTACAGCCCTGCCCAGGTACACGACTTGAAGTCCGAAACTGAAAAATAAATTTTAAGCACGGATAAGTAAGGGGTCGTCCATAAACTACGTTGCTGATTTTCCGGTTTTTTTTACCCCCCCCTCCCCCTGCGTTACTTTTTGTAGTGCTTTTCAAAACCCCTCCCCCCCCATAAAGTAACGTGACATATGAAATTAATTCATTCGAATGATTATATATATTGACTAGCTCTGACAATTTTCACTAGTATTAGTGACTAGTATGACTAGATACATTAAAGGAACAATTGGAAAAAAATCAATAATTAATATCAGCTGTAAAAGCTATTCCATCTGCGATTCAAGATTCGATGCTCTCAATCACTGGGATAGAAGAAGCTGGTAGCTTTGTTGAGGATTCTTCAAAATAGAATTTTTCATCGGATTCTATGTCGACCCATTCAGGTGAATCCTTAATTCTAACGCAAAGAAATTCACCTGGTCTTTGACAGAGTACCCTTAAAGGCTGCACCCGAGCTGCACCAAGTTCTGTGTTTTTCGTTTTTCAAATGCTTTCTGAAAATTGATTTATTTAAATAGTATTTTTTATTCCGATTTATTGTAAACGATATAATCCAAACTTATGGCAATTCATAGAAGTTTTAAAAACGAAATACAAGCCGCAGGTAGGACACGACCTTGAACCGATTTCTTCTTTCTAAGAAGGACAGTACATGTCATACGGTATCTCCTTTGATCAAGAACATTCAGGCCTCAACGTCAAAGCCTGTTGCAAAAGCAAAGACCCAAATTTTTCAGACGTGTGCTGAGATGGTGAAGGAGTACCAAAAGGTTCCTGTGTCGTGGGAAAAGGTGGTTGAAGAAATCGTTGAAACAAAAGTTAACCATCAATTTAGACGATCAAACATAAACATGTAAGGTTAAAAATTTTTGAAATGATTGTGTTATTAATTAGAGGTTTTTCGTCGATTTTTTTAATTTTTGGTAACGTTACAATATCTAAACACCTCCCCCCCCTACTGTTACTTATCGTAGTGCATTTCAAAACGCCTCCCCCCCCCTAAATTGGTAACGTAGTTTATGAACGACCCCTAATTGAAATATTTAAAAAAATCGATGGGATTATGGATCGATTTGTATATAAAGATATTTTAGAAAGCAAGAATATGCCGCTTAAATGAACGTTTCAGCCCGACATCGACCCGAAGCACACTTCAAAGCTCATCAAAGATTACAATAGAGTCAGTGGGATTCAAGTCCTTTATTGGCCGGCACAACCACAATGACTTGAATCCCATCGAAAATCTTTTTTGGATTTCGAAGGTAAAAGTTTCTGGTCAAAGGTTTTCTAATAAGACTGCACTGTCTCAAGCCCTGTAACTTAATTTGGAACAAATTCCTAATACCAACATATCTAATTTATATCTAATTTAGATTCATCGACTAATAATAGAGTCGATGCCGCTCAGATGTGGTTATCAAGAATAATGGATCTTACAATAAATATTGATTATGTTGCTTTTGTTTTGCTCTCTGACAAATTGAATGTAGTCACATTCATTTTAAATTTAATAAAAAAAAACAAAACTATATTTAAATATGATTTGTTTTTAACATGATGTATGAATACATGCTTTGGTTCCTATAATCATTTGTGTGTGTCCTTAATATTTAAAAGATAAACGATTTTGTAGCAGCGCACTGATTTTGTAGCTATTGTTTTGCGCAACACTGTATATAAAATTGTGTTACTATTTTTTTAATCTATACGCCAATTGCCAACAATTGCACAAAAATTTGTAGTTTGCACCAGGTCATCAAATTAAAAATAAGTTTAGTGTACTTAAGGCAAGGTACCAAAAATTTAATGGTATTTCCGCTAATGCAGTTATTTTTTTCTTATTTTTTATTTCATCGTTTGTAAAATACATACGAACATAGTTTAAAAAATTTTGCTTTTTCTTTCTTACCTCCCCCTAAATGTGAAAAATGTGGTTATTATGAAAACGGCCAAAAAGTTATACTCACAATAATCAAAAGTTGTGTTCGTATTTTTCATATGTTCAACATCTTTTAATTATTGAATTAGTTATAATGTATTATTCCAAAAGTGATGTCCTTTAAAAAAATGTTTGAGTATTTTCAACCTAATGTGCGATTTTTTTCTATTTAATGCATATCTCAATAAATACCGAACTGTCATCTTCGGGTTGTTCGAGAGACTAGTAATTACATTTTGCTGAATATTTGAAAACACTATTTAAAATCTAAATAGAGCAAATTATTTCGAATTTGAAACCAGGAAAAAGGTAAGTTTATTCCTGAAAGAAATTATATAAAAGTAAGTAAGTCATATCCATAGTAGAACTAGACAAGGTAGTGTTAGGGCGGAGAGCCGGTGACCGAAACTGTCAAAAGGAAGTTGACAGCTCATACAAAATCTGCAACCGATGAAAATGCGATAAGAAAGCAAATCTAGCAAAATGACTGAGTTGGACAGATATGGTCACCATGAAAGAGAGCACGTTTAGCCCTAACACTACCTTGTCTAGTTTTGCCATGGTCATATCCATAGCATAGTTAAGATATCTGACCACAACGTTGACAGTTAAACTCTCTTTCTTTATAGCGTTTTTGTTTGTCAACTGTTTTTATTCGCAGTGACCAAACCCTAACAACAGCAGGGTGCAATTTTGCCAACTTTTCTGAGAGAAATTGCCTGTCTTAAAGATATGATGACTTTTACAGCAACGGTGGTTACATTAGGTCACTATCTCTATCTCTCTATCTCTAATGTATAGTGCGCATGCTTGCCGCACCCGTACTACATTTGGTAAGCCTCCAAAATGAATATGGAACACACAAAATGGGTATGTAACATGTATTAATATACAATAACATATTGTATGATTAAACTGAAATGCAAAGGACTATAAATAGTTTATTATTGTGCAAAAATAATTTATTTTTGCACACTTTTGTCTACCAAAAAAATTAAAGTAATCATGATTAGAAATCTGGTTTGTCGCATGTGAAAAAGGAATATACATAAGTAATTATGTTAAACTCTCTCTACAAATCATTATAAATAGAGTGTGCTTTTGCTTACGCAAAATATAACATGTAAACACAAATAATTTCTCTGCACTAAATTAAGAAAGAAATTAAAAGTAAAAAACATTCGTGATTCAGTGGCTGTGAAACCATATTAGATAAATTAAAGAACAGTGCGACATAGCGTCTCACTATGCAGCCTCATAGGCTTATATTTAATATTTTATTTTTTTTTATAAAAAAATAACTATTCCTCATAGAAATAAAGAACTTTACTTCGATTCTAAGCTGACTTCTATTTTGTATATAAATTGTGTGGCAACATATGTGTAATTGTTGACTGTAGAATTTAGAGAACTTCATTCATGAATTTAATTTGTAAAAATTTTGAAGCTTAAAAAGCAGAGAGAGCGTCAGAGATACCGCGAGAGTCTAAGAGACATCCTCCTTGCATATTATTCCTATATTAAAAATGAATACGTATCGCATTGGACCAATTTTTAGCACAGACACATATCGCTCTCCGCTCAAGAAAGTTTCGTTAATTTGTCCGTTTTAAATTCAGTCCCGGACAAGATTTGGTAACGTTAACTTCTTCATCTCGGGATAAAGATGTCGAATTTGTGTGTTATATTTAAAATAGCATTTACTTAATCTAAAGTAATATAATACATTTCAAAGGTGTATATATATGTGCTCATGTTGGACAAATTTCTACAAAGCTTCGAATAACCATAAATAATTATATTTTACCTAAAAAATATATATAAATATTAAATTGTTATTTATTTTAATAAGCCAATTATATCATTTCTTTATTCAATAAGAATGGTATCAACTTTCTAAAGGATGGTCCAATGTGAAGGCAGTCAAATCAATGTAATTAAGAGTTTGTATGTATTCGTCTCTGGATGTTGTGTATAATAGAATATGCTAAAATGAAAAGCACCACATATAGGAAGTGCAGGGAAAAAAAAAATACAATTTAAAAACATACTAAAGGGTGTTAAAGCTAGTGAAGGTTTTTGCACGTAAATTCAAAAAGGTAGGGTTAATTTATGAATTGAAATCCTTATATTAATTGCATTGGAATTTAAACAGAATTATTTTTTCCTTACAATGATTACTATAATCTTTGTCTTAACCCTGTAGGTACTGCTTGGGGTTGCTTATCTGCAACAAATCGAATTAGTTGCTAAACAACAACTTCTAGTAAGGTACATCAAATAAATAATTTTCGCATAGCAGCAAGAAAATGAAGAATATTATTTAAACGTAAAATAAACAATAAAAAAGCAATAGTTTTTTGTGCAAAAAATCAAAAATCAAGAAGTGTTAAAAATATGTATTTTGATGAGATATATACAAAATGACATTTTTAACAAATATCAATTAATTTTTATTTTTATTTTAACAATATCAAAAAAATTATTTTTATGCTTAATACCTTTAGTTTAAAAAGTTCTAAGTTATATTTTCCACATGAGTGTCTAAATTTATCTTCATCGTTAGCAAAATGTTTAACGCAAAAGAACTATGTACATGCGAATTAACGGGTTAAGCCACAGCAAATATTTAACTCAATTAAACGTGAAACATCAACCTGAATGTGTTTATTAATCAGGTAAGTGCTTTTTACGTTGATAGTAAAATGGTATGGAGCTTTGAGGTGTAAGTTAAAATGTAAAAAAATTAAAGTGTCGGCTAATTTTGTAAAGTAACTAACGTAGGAATTAGTTTGATTCTCCTAAATTCAGTTCAGAATTCTTTAAGCAAAGTGCATACTGAGTAGAGGAGTTCCAAGTCCCTGCTAGCAAACCTAGCAAACCGATTTGTGATATATTCTTTTAAATTTAACACTTTGACTTCATCTCTTAACTTGTTTCAAAATGAATTGGCAAACATGGTATGTTTTAGGTAAGGATTGTTATTCTATTTAGTTATCAGTGGCTTACAGGTAATTTTGTAGGGTGTTTGAAATTATAAGGTCTCTGTTATATTTGTATACATTTACATCAATACTGAAACAAAAAGGATAAGAACACACACCATTAGTAAATTTTGATACTTTGCTACTAATTGCCTTTACTTATATATATTTCACGTTAAGTTATAGCTTTAATTACAAAACTTTTAAAACAATTAAAAAAAATTATTAAAATTATCGGTTACAGTTAAAAATACATTTTTAAGGCTTCTTTTAGAACCAAAAGATTACCATTTCCAATATTAAATTTTAAAAAATCGGGAAACAGAGCACACCATTGGTTAAAATAGTGAATTTGCGTTGACTTTATTTATATATATTTTTCTCAATAGAATGATAGAAAATGGTTTAAAATTATTATTGACCTCGGTTAAAAGCAATTCAAATTGTCTTTTACGCCTGTTTCGCCTAATCAATAATTCACATATGGTTCCAATCAATTCCTCTAAATAATCTATTACTTCCCTTTCAGATCAAACACCAAAGCTTGTTTGTTTGAGGCGCATGCCTTGGTTCTTTGATATTTAAAAAGAAAAGGAGACACAATTACAGGCTCTTTTAGAGAACATATTAAATGGAAATCTACTGAAAAATTGGAAATATTTTTCATTCTATTCTTAAGCAGCAAAACTTTAAGGATTCATTGATTTGGAGTAATTTTTTTTTAAATATTTCTTCCAAGTTTTTATAAATACTCAAAAAAAATTTAAACTTTTCCATTGTTTGAAATAAAATATTATACCTTCTCGACCAAAAATCCTAAATAAAAAAAATATTGTTTCAATCCCCACGTATGCGTAAGGACATATAATTTTATCACTCCGTTTGTAACGCCGATAACGAGACGTGGCAGGTATAGAAAGGTATATATTTTTTTAATCAGCTTTACCTTCCGAGTCGATTTCGCCATATCCATCTGTTCGTCTGTCTGTGATCACGATAACAGCCGTAACTTTAAAGGTATCGTAATGAATTTTACTATGTAAGATTTTTACCCAAAAATAGAGATCATGTTCGAAAATGAGTCAAATCGGATAAAAACTACACCTAGCTCCATATAAAGTGACCTTAGCAAAACGGTAAATCTCTTTAAATTCTACAAAAATTACATATAAAATTGCACATAAGCTTTACGTATCAAAATCCAAAAACCAATAATATATTAATTTTTTTAACACAAAAATAGAACTTTAATAGTTTTGAATAATGGAACCCAATTTCTTAAGTTTCCATATCAATTTTATTTATTTAATTTTAAGACTAACAAATATTTTTATAAAATGTAATAATAAGAAACAAAACATGTATAATAATATACAAAAAGGAACATAAACTTCAGTACTTCTGTCTTTTATATGTGTTGCTATTGCCCCTTAATTACATTAATTTTATAGGTATAATATTTATACAAAAGCAATATACAAAACAATTGCAAAAAAAAGAAAAAAAACTTAAATAACTTATTCAGTTTAGTGTAATTATACAAAGCTACAGTGCACTTTGAAAAAAGAGATCTAATTTCAAATACTTACAATGAATGTCTTAAATTGAGTCTTTTTTTTTCAACGTGTAATGTCGTCTTAAATTTAGGAGTTAAAGCATTTTGGAAAACAATATATTTTCTACCATTTCCAAAGAAAATCTATTAGTCTTGTCGTTTTTTGTTAGTCTTGTTTTAGTTTTTAGTTAGTTTTAAATCAGAAAAAATATTTTTCACAAAAATTTTTAAAATGTTTGTGCAAAGAGGTGGCTTTAATGCATTTTTTGATTTGAAAATATTGCCCAAAAATGTCTCAGTGTCATCATTTATCGCAACGTTTTTATCGAATTTGAAAGACTGCTTACTTTTTATATTTTGCAAACAAAAACATATTCAGCCCTATTTTGAATGATTTTTCAAAGGGAATCGGAGAAGGGAGTTTTCATTTTTAAGATAAAGTTAAAAAACATTGAAAATTTTTAATGCTAATTTGTTCATCAACCGTCAATATTCATGAGTGTGAACCAAAAAAGTGTAATATCTTTATCGTAAAAATGAAAACTCCCTTACCTTGCATAATAGCAATAACATAACCTTTAATTCCAAAAAAGTAATAATTTAAACTTGATTATTACTTTGCTTTATTATTACATAAGCTTTGACAACTAGTATGTGCTCTGAGTTTTAACCCTCTGCAACTGACGTGCTCAGATTTTAACAATATTGCTGATGTGGTGTCTGACGGACACCTTTTTAAAATCAATTATTTTTATTAAGTTCGTCATTTGTCACGCGTTTATACTAAAATAAAAAATAGTTTATTATTCAATGTTATGTTAAAACTTTCTATAAAAGACGTTTGCTCGAAAATATGTGGTTTATTGATACAATTTACAAAATGTACGAAGAAATGCCCGAAATTGTGTTGTGTTGCGGTGTCTGTCAGACTTCGACGCACGTGTCGCGAGTTCATACAACAGCTGGCCAAAAATAGAAAGCGTAGTCGTACAGGGTTGAAATTTGGTATAGCTGATTATATTGCTTAAATTAAGAAAAATTTAAATTTTAGCTAAAATCGGATAAAGGCCTTCCTTCTGGAAGACATTCAAATGACATTTCAATTCAATTAAAGTACAAAAATTATATATAATTATAATATATGTTTTAGACATTTTCCGTGGGATTTTTTAAGCCCCCAATGAAACCCAACAACTTACTACTTACAACACCAAAATGTTTTGAAAATTGGGAAAAAGGATATTTTACATGTAATTTTTTTAAACCGCCACAAAACCCAAACTCTTTTCATTTCCAACACCAAAATCATTAGTCTAGAATGTCAAGAAAAGGGATATTTTCCCAGGGATTTTTAACCCCCAATCCACAAAAACCATTCTAGTCCATTTAATGCCTTCTTAAAGTTCTCCTGAAAAACACCTACTGGAATCCTTTGATTGAAGGGCTGAAAGAAATCTTCCATTGAAAAAGTCCTAGAAGCACTTCTAGAGAAGACTAAGGAAAGCATTTCTCCCAATGACATGCATATGTTAAAAGAATGCCTTCTGGGTATGAAAGTGGAAGTGATGGAATTCAAGGATGGACTTTTCCTTCCTCTTTAGCTTCTTTTGGAAGCACTTTTTCTGCTGGGACGAATAAATAAAACTTAAAATACGTTTACTGAAAAACGATTTCTTTGAGTAAACTTCTTTGAACAAAAAGAGCGATATGTAGCTTTAAAAAATATATTTTATTACCCAAGGAAATAAAACCACACCAAACAGTGCGTTTTTCAAGTTTTATTGGCAGCACTTGAACTGCCTCTGGCTGCTCTTCAGACTAAATTCAGCAATTCTGTTCAGCAATTTTCTAAGTCAAAAGGACACGTACAAACTGTATGTGAAGAAGAATATCTGTACAAATTTAGTGATGTAGAAATAAAAACATAGAAAATATTTTTGAAAAGTAATAAAAATAATAAAAAATTAAATTGTACTTCGGAAAATCCGCGTGGAAATCGTGACCTGGCAGCCCTTACTAAGAACCCCATTTTCCGCCAAAAGTTGAATTCTTTGTTTATTTTCTTGAAATTTAGTTTTATTTTCCTCACTTATCACTCGCCAACATTTTATTGGTAGTCTATTCGATTGATGTATTAAACACTCAAAAAATTTTATTTTTGCATTTAAAACTGACAACCGTATTTTGAGAACTTTTAGTTTACATGTCGTTCTGTTGCATGGAACGAGTTCATAATCTTTGGAGTAGCACCACAAAGATAGTAGCTACTGCAAGAGTTGTGTTCAGCTAAAACGTTAGCAACTGCACCATGATCATAGTAATTTTACTTCAGCACTTAAGAACTTATCGCACTTGCTTTTCTTCTTCTTTGTTTTAACTTTGCTTTTTATAAGTCAAAATAATTGTTGTTTTTATACTTCTCTATCGTAATCTTCTTATAAAAATATTAGCAATAATGTAAAGAATTGCTAAACCCAAAAAAATTACAATTTTTATTATTTCTTATAAGTTTTTTAATTTGAATTAATATTTATAAATTTTTTAGAATATACAATATGTGCACATATTTATTTGTTACGAAAAGTTAAAACAATCTGTTATACAATTTTTGGTGCACAATTGGTGCACATTAGACAGGCCATGCATTTGTATAAAAAATTTAAATTTTTCGAAAATGAAAATTATGACTTGTTAAAAACGTGACGTTTGGAATAAAAACCAGCATGTAATAATATTAGTTTTATTGGAGTATGCCAAATGACCGCGAGTTGATCTTTTTATTGTTCGTTGATTGAAAAACATATTTTTCAATTTGACTTTTTGAAATTTGAAAATTATTTGACTTTTTACATGTTTCTCAATTTTTTGCAGATAAAGCCTTATTTTGTGCATAAAACTTGTGTGCATTTCGTTTGGTAATAAATTGTCCATTAAGATGAGCTAGAAAACATAAAAATCAGATGAAAATTACCAGAGTTGTGATTTTTGAATTTTTGAAAAACTTTATTTTTTTTTTCTTATTTAGCAAAATAAAATCTTAAAAATTAAAATTTGTAAAGTTACAATAAATTGATATTCAAATGTTTTTCACGTCACGTTTTTAAAATAGTCGTACTTTTCATTTTCGAAAATTTCTTGAAAATATGCTCTTGGAAAAATGTCATAAAATTTTTAATTTTCAGTTCTCCCAGCAAAAATATATATCTAATGTGTTCAGAAAGAGTCGTTATCATGATTCAATTATTATAAGGTTATTCGTATTTTTTGACGTATGCTTATTTTTTATAAACAAACATACTTTGACAATCTGCTAACAGTGTTTTGTGCTGTTGGAAAAAAAAGGTATGTTTCAGTGTTTCGTTGTGTAGTTTTCTAGTGTAGTAGTTTTTCAATGATTTCTTGCCAAGTTAATAAGAAAAAGAAACTATGTAGGTGTTGCGTCGTAAGTGCATGCTATGTTGTAAGTATATTATAGGAATTTAGAAAACTCCTTTGCAAATTTAAAATAAAAAGTTATTTTTGCCATTGCTCAAAACCTAATTAGTGAATTTTATTTATTAAAAGTGTAATTTAGAGGAAAGTTAGTTAAGGCAAAAAACAAATTATAAATAAATACTAGTGGTATTCAATGAACCCCGTGTTGTCGATGTAAACATCGTATGTTCGGTAAGTTTACAGCAACGTAATTTGCAATAATAAAATTGTAAGGGATTAAACATACGCAGCTTGCGGCACAAAAACGTGGTGTATGCATAATGTGACCAACATTTTCAAAGCAAAAAGAAGTACACGCACAGACTTTAAAAAGAGACTTAAAGAAGTACATAGAATAAATATAGAATTACAAAATAGAAGTACATTCAAAAAATATAACGAAGATATTAAAAGCTGTATGAATAAATCCATTAAACAAACAGTTTAATTTATAAGGGATTTAAAATTAGATTCAGCTTACAATTCGTTGCTTATTAAAGTAGTAGTCCACCAGTTTGACAAATTCAAAAAATAAATTTTTTTAATTTTTCGGAATAGAATATAAAAATTAAATCTTTAAAATAAACTCTAAAAGTCTTAGACATAAATTGAAAATATTTTTAAAGTTACAGCCAAAAAAAGAGAAAGTGTCGTAACGTATATTAAAGTGCTGTAAAAACTTTAAACAGGTTTTTTTCGAAACTACGTTTTCGAAACTTCGGGGAAGCACTAATTAAAAACTATTCGATCGATTTGGCTAAAAATTTCACCTGTTATTTAAGGCATACATAGCTAGTTCTGGAACTTGAAAACAATCAATTTTTCAATAAGTTAATTTTTTAAGCAAATTAAAAAAAGATAGATTTAAAAATTTTTTTCACAAGTTCGTCATTTTTTATTTGTTTTTGTTTTTAATATACATATTATAGTGTAGTGCACTACAATAAAGCCTTCAGAACGATATTCTCTTTGATTTTTATATTTCAGATGAACACGCAAGGCTGGGTGCTTCCCCCAAAAACACCCCTTCTTTCGAGTACTCTTTTTTGATATAGATTACTATAAGCAAGTTCATGTACAATCAAGTCAAAGAAAATTCTTTTGCACATTTTACGACATCAATAATAACATGTTAAAATTTCAAAAGGATCGCATTTTATTTTCTTATTTAAAAAATTTATGAAAAAAGTCAACATTTCGGTCATCACACTGGGCTACTACCTTAAAATAAATAAAGTTACTTGAATCGAGTACAGAAACAAACATTAAATAATTTTTTGCAGTAGTAAGAGAAGTGTATTTTGAATAGATTTATGAAAAAATTGTCAAAATGATGTCAAAAAGAAGTACATCAAGTAAAAATAAGTACTTTTTAGCGTACTTCGATACAAGAAGTACAGTGAGAAAAAAAGAAGTAAAACACTTCCAAAAGGAGCACGGTTGGTCACATTATGTATACAGTACGTATAATGCGTATTATGCGACCGTAGTTTATTTTTGTTTTAACGAATTTTTGTTTCTTTTTTCTTTCATAACAATTTAAAAAAATGCACTTACCACGGATCTAAAATTTTTGTAAAGTTATGCAATTAACTCGGTTAATTAACTTATTTAGAACGCGCCACAAAACGCTCTTTTTTAAGTTTCATAGTAAGGTTTAAAGTGTTTATTAAAATAAACGAACAAAATTATATTTATTTTTGTATTTATATTACTTATATATTTATTAACATAGTTTTCATTGTAGTTAGTAAATAAAAATCATTTAAAAAGTTATTAATGCACTAATAAATCGGAGCAATAAAAGTACTAGAACAAAATTAATAGTAGTCAATATAGTACCAATTAGTATGATATTTGGGCAACCGTGTACATTTTTAGCTCGAATGAAATTGCTCTCAAGATTTTATTCTACTCTCATTTTCAAATAAGCATACCAAATTGAGAAAACGTCAAAAATACGAATAACCTTATAATAATTGAATCATGGTCGTTATAATACATACTTAAAAAAGAAAAACAAAAATGAGGATTTTTTTTAATAGTATATAAAACGTTGGATTTTTTTCTGATTTCTTGAACTTTTCTCGTATAGGAAAATTTTTTTATTACTTTATTTATCTCTCTTTTTTTCACTACAACTTACAAAATATATCTCTTTTAAAGTTTTGCTTATAAGTTGTACTAGAGTTGCAACGATATTAGAAAATATTCAGTACTAAACAGTAAAACTGAAATTACGTTTAATTTTTAAGGCAACATTTAAACAGCGTAACTTCCTCAAATGTAAGGATATCGCAAAATCTTATTGGATTCATATAATTTTTCTATGTCTTTTCTATAAATTTTGCATACTTTAATTTCCAAATTTACGACTTTTTCCCCATGAGCTATTTTTGGCAGAGTTGGGCGTGTGCACTAAATTTGCAGTTTCAGCTTACATGTACTGATAGTGTAAAATTATTCTCTATCTTCTTTTTTTTTGGCTGCTGAATTGAAAAATAAAAATAAAAAATTTTTCACTCAAATTCATGTAAGAATAGTGGGAAAAAAATGTTTACAGCTTAGTGGAACCTTTTTTTTGCACTAAATAAATAGTGCAAAAAAAAATACTTGCACTAATAGTGGTTCAGCACAGAAAGTTATCACTCAATTGAAAGAAAACAGGAAAAGTTTACTTGTAGTATTGAGTATTTAAATATTACATAGAAATTTGTATGTTTCTATGCTATTCTTAGTAAAATATAAAAATATTAAGTTAAACAAGAAAAATAAGCTATGCTAACAATTATTTGCTGTAAGCAATTTAACTTTCATGAAACTATTATTTTAAATAACACCAATTTTTTGTAAACTGTCTATCTGATCCTAGCTTGTTGATGCTCATTTAGAGCTGTTGTTGTTTTCTTCGTGAAAATATATGACCAGAAGCTCGAAAAATAGTTTTTCTTATATAGATTTTTTTTAATTCGAGTCTAACTGAAATAGTTTTAAAACTAGTCATATTTGAAAGTTGAGTGGAAAAACTTTCAATTGCAGCTTTCATTTAGTGGCTGTTCAAATTTTGCACTATTTGAGTGTAGTGGAGATTTAGTAACTACCACTCAATTTAGTTATAGTGCAACAATATAACACTACCACTAAAATCCCTAGTGATAGTGAAAAGATGCTTCATTATCACTAAGCTGTTAAAAAAATAGTGAAAAATAGAATTTCTTTCAATATATTTTAGTGCTAGTGAAAGGCTGAGTGCACTCAACATTTAGTGCACTACGCCCAACTCTGATTTTTGGCCGCCTCGCTACACTGTGCGACGTCAGCTGGAGAGGGTTGAATTTGAAATATTTGGATAAAAACCACAACCTTAAAAGTAACGTCATCAAAATAGCACAACATTGAAAACTTCGAATATACTAAAATACGGCGACCTTATTTCTTATTAGTTCAATATTTTTTTTTAAGATTCGCCTTATCAGTTTCTTTTTAGTGACGAAAATGCATTTTTGACCCGAGAAATAGAAAGAGTACACTCAAGAGTGCATCACATTATGTTTTGTGTTATGTGTAAAGTTAATCTCGTGGAAGTTAACCCGTAACACCCTGTCGCTGCCTTATGGCAACGCAAACACAAACACTTAAAATGTACTTATTTTAGTTTAAGCCAACTTATATTTGCGTTAACAGGTCATTCTGAAAATTTAAAAAAAAAATTTACTCAGGGTGATTCGGGTTAATGAATTAACTTTGAACTAAAACTAAAACTAAAGAAAATTTTAAAATACATTTTTATTAAACATTTTATTTTTATTAATATATAATGAAAGAATTCTTAGTTTGGATTATTGACAGAAAGTTATAGGCCTTAATGAGTGCATATTACCTTTACTTTACTTTACTTTACTTTAAAATAAAAAGAATTTGCTCTTTATAATTCTCACATAAAATTTTTAATTCAATGAGCTAGTTATTTTGAAAGTGGCCTAAGTTCATTTTTGTTGGAACCGAGAAAATGAAGGGTTTGCGTTTAAATAAATTTACAATTTTTTACGCCCACCCAATAATTTTAGCATAGTAAAATCATTGTGATGCATAGTTGATTTCATTTTACATGATTTCATGTTTCATGGTTGCAGCAACATGAAAATCATTATGATTTCATGTAAAATCATTGTTGAATTATGTAAAAAATCACGCATGCACACGTCGATGGTGTCCATGTGTTGGCATTAATTTTGCAGAGTAGAATCATTATGATTTCATGTAGAATCCTTATGAAATCTAGTAAAATCATTATTGCATCATGCAAAAAGTTAATCAACATGATTTTATGTAGAATCAACTTCATGAAGAATCATTATGATATCATGTGAATTCATTATGAAATCTAGTAAAATCATTATTGCATCTTGTAAACAATTTTTTTTTTGTGTGCTGAAGAAGTTCAGTGGTTTTTGAAAAATTTTCTGCACATTAGAGTTTTACCGCGAGAAGTAGCTTCGTTGCAAAAATTAAATTTTTTGTAATAGCTAAAAATGTGAATACAAGTGAAATGATATTGGAGATAGATGGATCAATAAACTTCGACACAGATGTACAAGGTAATGTGATATGTGATAGGAAAGTTTAAGGTACTTATCTAAGAAAGATATACAGGAAGATATACCACCCATTGGACTTCGTGCCATTATATCGAGAAAAATTATTTAGTTGGAAAAAAATTGAGGTATGTTTTGTAATTAAAAGTCATATTCTTTTATATTTTTCAATATTTTTCAACTAAATAAAACCATTTTGGAATTATTTTTATTTCAAAATGAGGTTGGGATTCAGCTAGATTTCATAATGATTTAACATGATTTCATAATGACCATCATAATGATTTTATATGTTTTTATAATGATTCAACATGACCACCCTAATAATTTTACATGATTTTATAATGATTCAACATGACCATCCTTATGATTTCACATGATTTCAAATGTTTCAACATGAAAATTTGTTGCGAATTTTACATGAAAATCACATTGATTTTGCTATAATTCTCTATGATGCAAAATCATAGGGGAAACATGTAAAATCATTATGTTTCCATCTGATTTTACAATGAATTTTTCTGTGTGTAAGTAATAACTATGTACATTGTTTTCTAGAATCTTAAGATGTAAAATTAATGCAGTCAATTAGCGTTATTATCATTAATTAAAAAATACTTTGTTTTTGATGCCAAGTTATATGGAATTAAACCTCTCTCAAAATCAATTAAATTACTTTCTCAGTGCTCAAGAAAGCACGAGATAGTGGAAAAAATTAATTTTCATTAAAAAAATTTCTAATTTTTATGTTATTCTGTTAATAAATATTTATCACGCATTAAATACTTTAAACATTTCAAAACCTAATGTTTTCAACAAATTACAGTGTACACATTTGCCATTGTGTTCGAGATGGAAAAAATAAAAAGCGCCATACCACTCCCCGAAAATATAGCGAAAATTACTATTGAAAAATTTTTATGCTTTTCACAGTTTTGTAAAATATTTTTACTTTAGCTCCCTCTGGTGTTCAAGATAGAACAAAATAAACAAAGCTAAACCACTCGCCGTACCCAAGAATCCTTTCACACAAATGTTTTTGCTCAGTTACTCGTATAATATTTTGCGTTCGAAACTTGCAGTCGCTTACAGGATTACAACTTTATTAAAAATATACATTATATTGAAATCAAACAATAATACTTCGGTATTCTTCATGTCCATTTTAAATTTAAAATGGGACTGAAATCACTTTCAAAATAAAAAATTTTATCTTTTACTAATCAGCTTATTTTTGTTATAAGTTATTTGAAAATGTCCGTAAATTTAAAAGATTTCGTTGGAATGTTATTTGTTGGAATATTAGAATAGCTGGGTTGATTTTTTAAAAGGCCACTTTCGAAGCAAAAAAAAAATTACTAAAAAAAAAGACGCAACTCCAGGCTCTTTTTTAAGATAACACTGTACGGGATTTACTAGAAATTAGTTCAAGATTTTAAGCCGTTCAGATTAAAACAAGAAAAGTACTAAACAGTTGGAAGTATTTTGTATCAAATTTTCTTAGTCTCAAAAGTTTTAAGAATCCATTGTTTCGCCTTCAGGAATGCTTTCCTAAATTGCCGAAAATATCGAAAATAGTCATTTTATCCTCAGGAATGAAGTTAAAAAATGAGCCTGAAATGGCGTCTCCGTTAAAGTCGATGGGTTTAAAAAAATTGAAAAAATAACCTTGAAATATAATAAATATAATATAATAAATTTTATAATTACATTTTTCAGAAGACAATGATAAATTTAAAATATAGATCATTTTACAGGAAATTATAAGTAAAAAAATACGACTTAAATGATTTTAAAAATTTACTCGACAAAAAATAAGTAGCTATGCTGACGACTGCTTCTTTGATATAACATTGATAACATTATTAATATTTTCAAATATGGCTTTTATTTTTTGCTTTTATATATGACGCGCTCAGAGCAAAATGGAAACATACCAATACAACACTTGTACTGGTACGTTTCCTTTTTGCTCTGAGCCAATACAACACTTGTACTGGTACGTTTCTTTTTTGCTCTGAGCCAATACAACACTTGTACTGGTCCGTTTCCTTTTTGCTCTGAGCGCGTCATATATAAAAACAAAAAATAAAAGCCATATTTAAAAATATTAATCATGTTATCAATTTAGTATGCAAAAGTTGTATACTTTTACTTTAAATATTATATTGGAACTATTTAATAAATTTTCAAATCAAAACCTCTCTAATGAAAATCCTGCCTACGGACCAGAGCGGGAGTACAGACATGTTTTAAATATCCGGTTTCATATGAAAAGTTTTAACATACTGAATATTACTGTAAGCTGTCATTTAACTGTAGCTATCTATGTTTTATTTGCATAATTGAACAAACGAATCATTCATGTAAATATCGCTGTCGCTCATATTTTTTACATCCTTCACACCGATTGCTATCAGGAAGGATGTGAAACAGCAGCAATAGTCAAGATGCAGAACAATGTCGTATGCATTGGTAAGCTCAAGTCATGAATGACAGAATTTATAAGCAATATACTTACAAATATTTTTTAAACTATTCAGCATATGAGTAAACTTTTGCAGCGAACTGAAAAGTTTTTCTGATTTGTGTAATCGGTAGCATATATGAAAGCGATTGTTGAGTAGCTCAGAGTTGTACAACTTTAAGTTCAATATATTTAAAACTGAGAGAGTTCAATGTTTCCAGTTAAGTATAACGATATCTCGCCAACTGTGCGATTTAAGCAAATTCTTGACCTTGAGAAATTTCGCTTTGGCGGGTCAGCGACAAGTTGGCGATTTTAATAATTCTTTGGCGATATGTTGACGAATTACCGTAGAAAAACAAACAAGTTAACAAATTTTCTGAAAATTTACACACATGTACCATTAATTGTTTTAACATAACCATTTCAAAAGAGAATATTTTCTTGTTTCATACTTTTTAGAGCGTGCTTTTTAGTAGTTGGGTTTTAGTTTTTTGAACTTATTTTTTTTGTTAAGTGCATAGTTTACGTAAAAACCAAGAACATATTAAGCAGCGTGTAACCCCAGCCTGCCTGCTTGAAGTCTGGATCAGGCAACTGGTGGGGAGTTCCCTGATTTGCGGGGAATTTAATGTCGATCGGGGAATCGGACTCAAATATGCGGGGAATTCAATAATTTATCTAATTTGTAATGTTTATTTGCAGGTAATTTAATATTTTATCTACTATTTGCAGGGAGTTTGATTTGATATGAAATTTTCTGATGCAATGTTCTTCTTTCAATATTAGATTAAATTTATTTAACATTAACAATGCTTGTTGCTAAATTAATTTTTTAATAATCCTTTTTAGTTTTATTATTAATACATCTTCGTTTATAATCTTAAGAGATGTTGCACTTTTTTTAAAAAAAAGTTGACACATGGATTCGCTTTTCAAAAACAGCATAAATGTACGAAGTTGACATTAGAATCGAGTCATCGACATATTTAAGCTTTTCGATAGTTTTTTTTTTTCATTTATAATGTGTTATTTTTTTATCAAAATGAATTGTTTTTATAATATTAACAAAATCCTTGCACTATTTATTGTAATGTTCAAATAAAAAATTCTATAAAGAAATTCATTAAATTTTTTTTAGGGGTATTTGATGAAAAATCAAGGACTTTTGAGAACCACTGCGGGAAAATCTTTAAATGAGTTGGCAACCATATACTATAAATATAAATAGCTACTGAAAGATTTTTATTTTCGTGTCAACAAATGCGTGTGAAAGCTCGGCGTTTTGCGCACTCCTGGTATAATGCACTGGTGCTCATTAGCCCCGCGATGACGAAGAATTTCAAGTGGCACTTGTTATAAAAACCGTATTGGAAAAAGAAGAAATTATTTTATAAATTGTTTAAATTATTTGCCACAGTTATTATTATTTTCTTCCGCTCCTTCTTTTACCGCGTGTGCTCAGGTTGAAAATTTTTTTGAACTGACAAACTCGTTCTACACAATTTGACAGGTCCATACTGGTCAAATCGTTCGTCTAATCAGCAGAAAATCAAAATATAATGATTTTCATCAAATGATTTGACAAACGATTTGATGAGTGTTCAGACTCGTACATTAAAAAAAAGGTTCAACAAATTAAAAACTCTGCCATTTTGTTCTTTTTTGCCCGAAATACTAGATTTTACTAACAAACATAGGGAGTAACTTATATTTTCATAAGAATTTTAAATTTTTGGTTTAAGAGCTGAGAAATCATCAGAAGTTTTAAACAGGATTGCCTTCAGTTGGCCCTACTCTGCCATATCTAGAGTAAAGTAGGCAAATATAAACCACCAATCTTTATTTTGGTTAATAGTTCACAAAAGACAAGGTATGCCATATTAGTCGAAGTATTTAATATGTCCACATATCGCATACAAAGGTCATTTGTTCACTACCAGCACATTTGTTATGGCTCCAATTTTTACAGGAAACACATTCAACCCTTATCTCACTAGGCTGATCTTCCGAATATTAGCCTATCTCGTGGTAGTCCATATTACCCTCAACATATGTTTGCAAAATAATTGTATTTAATTAGAAACTTAATTATGTTTATTAAATTACAACCATTTAAAAGCAGAAAAAAATCTTTATTTAATCTATATTATTTATCAATTTATTCATTGTAAAACAAATTTTAAACAAAAACACAAAATTCACTTATGTTCCTATAATTATATGCAACCACAATTTCCAAAAAAAAAAACACAATTGCTTAAATGTACGCACTCACAGGACGCTAAATTCGAACTGAGGAAGCTTTACTCAGCTTTACCCACCTTTACTCTACGCTAAAAAATAAAAAACAAAATATCTTTGTATATAATTAAAAATTTCAGCGACAAGTACCCTTACTAATATGTACTTTGATTTTTTTGTTTCCGATAAATTTGGACCAAAATATCTTGACACACGCTGAAAACGACAATTTTTTCAGCGCCACCTAGCGACAAGAAAATGCATTTAAAAACATAAACAAAAATAGGCATATTTTACCTATAGCTAAAATTAATGGTCGCTCTCATCTGGTTTAGAAGTTTTAGGGGTCCAAAGATGAAAAATGGGCTAAAAAAACTTGCTATATCTTTGCTATATATAAACAAAACTAAGCAAAATGGGTATTAAAAGAAAGACTATTCTACTAACTATTCAATAAGCTATTAACCATAAAATTCCATTAATTACTTTCTAAGATATAACTCTTTTTATGTAGCAACTATTTTGCATCAAAATTTTAGATGCATTTCAGATAATTAAAAAATTAAGATAATTTAAAAGACAAGAAAAATTGTTATTAAAATTCGCGGCTATTTTCGATAACAAATTTTCGCTTTATTTATACACCGTTAATTTAATAGTTCGTAAATATTTCAAAAATTCTTAAAAAATAAATAATTTTTTTTTGGCTTTTAACTGTATAGCTTTTAACTATATATTTTGCAAACAAATAAATGTGTTTTAAAGTTATTTTGATTGCAGTAAGAAAAGAAATGGTTAAGAGTAGGACCATGGCCCGGCCAGGATTCGAACCTGGGACCCTTGGGTAACAGTCAAGCAACAGTGTTTCTTAATTTATTCAACTGGTTTTTCAAATACCTTGACGAACTCTCTGAATCTTCAGTGTACCGAATTCTAGGCTTAGTAAATAGCTCAAATTCGTTTGGAAAGAGAATGGAAAATTAACCCTTGGTATCACAGTGGGCCTCATTGGCCTAAGTGTGTCTCAACAGAGGCAGCTACATTAATCTAACCTAACTGTAAGTTTGGATTTTTACAGCCTCTTAACACTCAGTTAGACACAAGGAAGCTTAAACTATTTAATTTTGGTTTCAGAAAAGTAAATTCAGCTATACGCAACGGCATTTAAAAAAAATCAGGCTGCTCACCGTGACTACTGAGATACATTTTAGAACAGTATCGAAACAGTGCAACCTTTACTATTAAAATAAGTTTATATAAGACCACATGTTTATTATTACTTCTAGGAAGTATTGAATTTATAAAATCCTGTTTCAGGTTAGGAAAACTACTTTTATATATTTTTGCGTGACTACTGAGACATGCGACTTCCATTTGTTCAAATAAAAAAATACATGAAAAGCGAAATAGCTTTTCGCTTTATTTCTACATAAAAAATTAGTTTTATCCAAGCTTTCTATAGAAGGCATGCGCCAGGTTTTTTCAGTTGACAGAACGACCGAAAACAGTGTTGCAAACATATTCAACATTTTACTCCCTAGCAACTCTGTATGGAAGAAAATTTGCCATACACAAAAAAAGATTTTTTGGCCAGCTAGAACATTTTTTTTTTGGATTTATATTTGAAAAAGAATTACACAGTGTGACGACTTAAAAAGCACAACTAAACTGTATACAAATTCTAAAATAACGAGATGTTCACAGTCCATTGCACTTGGTCTGACCTCTCAATGTCGAATCGCTTCATTTTGTATTGAAGAAAGTATTGAAAAAAGTGGATTTTATTTTTCATTTCCAACAAGGCGCATGGCTGTAAAAATTCAATGGCTCATTATTATAGTTAAGAGCCGACTCTAAATTTAGTGCACGCTTTTTGACAACATATTATATTAAACAACTGTTAAAAATGCTTATACTAAATTAAGAGTCGACTTTTATTTTGACTATGATACTGGGTCATTGAATCTCGCCACAACAAAAATCGAACACTTCAACTTTAAAAATAAATAAAAAGAAATGTTGACGACATTGAGAGGTCAGACCAGGTGCGATGAACTGTCAACATGTTCCTCTTTTAGAATTTGTATAGAGTTCGGTTGTGCTTTTTCTTTTGGTAGATTTCGTCATACTGTGTTATTAGATGCAAACAAAATTTTTTTCAAAAAAGTAGTTCTATTTCTGATAGAAGTCCTGCCTAAGTAAATTTACTTGCACGTAACTTAGAAAAGCCTATTTTCTGAATTCTGCATTTTTCTGAATTAAAAATAAAACAACACGCACTGATAAACTAAACTGAGATTTTATTAGTGGCTATGTAAAAAAAAAGATGACAACTTTCACCACACATTAGCAAGCGTCTAATATGTATGAATTTTAATACCTGTTATTTTTCGTAACTTCTTATATCCGTTGGAAATTCGAATTTAAAAATGAAAAGCCATATATGGCTTCGAGTGCAGTAGAGGGTTAAAAATAATTAATAGAAAACTGAAATTTATCTCATTTTACTTTTTTGCGTGTAATGCCCCTAAACCCATTTTAACAGAATGCCACAAATAGCTAAATTCACAATTAAAAGCATGAAATGACATGAAAAACTTACATAAACACAACAATTATATGTTTCGTTGCAGCTTAATGTTAAGTGCAAGGCCCAGATGTGCAACACCAATACTAGTGCCAAATACTAGCAAGAACCAATTCATTCTTCTACTACCAACATATCAAACATTTTGGCGCTCATTTCCACTGCCAAGCTTAGCACAAAGATTGAACAATGGATGCATACAGAAGCTTAGCGCTGACCGCTCAGGCGCCACCAAGTATTCTCGCACCTCTATCGCCATCATTCAAATCTACAACAACGACCACGACAACTTCAACGACGCATACACCATCTATGCATATAACCGAGTTTCTGGAAAACGTAACATCTGCTATAATCTTCGACGATACTACAAATCAAACAAATGGCACAGATTTCTTTAAGCAACGCGGACCTCGTTATTCCATATCCTCGATGGTGTTAATGGCTATCATAGCCGCCCTTCTGAGTATACTAACAGTAGCTGGTAATGTGATGGTCATGATTTCATTTAAGATTGATAAGCAACTGCAGACCATCAGCAACTATTTCCTTTTTTCGCTGGCTATAGCTGATTTTGCAATCGGATTGATTTCGATGCCGCTATTCGCACTATCGACTATACTTGGATATTGGCCATTGGGACCCCACATCTGCGACACTTGGCTGGCTCTCGATTACCTCGCTTCAAACGCTTCCGTTTTGAATTTGTTAATTATAAGCTTTGACAGATTTTTCAGCGTTACAAGACCATTGACATATCGCGCCAAACGCACCACCAGTAGGGCTGCGGTTATGATAAGCGCTGCCTGGGGCATAAGTCTTCTTCTGTGGCCGCCATGGATCTACAGTTGGCCTTACATAGAGGGTAAAAGGACAGTGCCGCAAGATGAATGTTATATCCAATTTATTGAAACAAATCAGTACATTACCTTTGGAACAGCACTTGCGGCCTTTTATTTTCCTGTCACTATAATGTGTTTCTTATATTATCGTATTTGGAGGGAAACTAAAAAGCGTCAAAAAGATCTTCCAAATTTACAGGCGGGCAAAAAAGATTCATCAAAGCGATCAAATTCGAGGTGAGCATAAATCGAAATACTTAAGTTTCGTTTAATTTCAGTTGAGTAATAGTTTTTAGACTTAAAAACTTTAAGCTTTTTTAAACATTTATTAGTACAATATACGACGTCATATTAAATTAAGAAACTTTATCAGTAAATAAAAAATTTGGTGTTTTATATTATTTAATTATGAAAAAGAATTATATTTTCGAGCTTTATGCCAAATCAGTTTGACTGTTACGATGGTCAACAACATATTTGAAACAAATAATCATGGTACATACCTGAATCACAGATAATTTTTGTTGAAAAAAGTTAAAGCCATTGATATCATTAAGCAACGGTGAAAAGTCATAAAAAATTCTAAGCCCTAGCCCATGTGATGAAAATCGATTTCAAATTTGAAATCGCTAGGTCCTGTAATTTTTTTGATATCGAAATTAATTTAAAAGGTTTTAAGTTAAAACGCTGATAATTTCGTGTACAAAGTTTTTAGTGTAAATAAATAAATAAATACTCAGATGCGCTGTACTTTAATTAAAAAATAACCATAAATATAACATTTCTCTGATGAATCTTTAACGTGAGAACTTTCCTAATTAAAGTCCATTGGTTTTTTATAGTGACGAAAATACTGCTGTTAACCATGCGGGAATGTTATCAATATCGCACGTCGGTGGTGGTCAAGCTGATCATGAAGCTTGGCGAAGACCGCGGTCTGAATCCTCAGCAGATGCAGAAAGTGTTTACATGACCAATACCGCTTTAGATTCTGGATACCATGGGATGCATTCTAGGAAGTCAAGCGTAAGTTTAGGTTTTTAAGTTAATCATTAATCAATGCAATCAGTCGATCAATAAGTGTTTTGACGTAGAATTACGTCTTACAGCGCGGTTTGTATGGGGGTTTTTTCACAAATTCATTCAAGCACATGTAGCGTTCTTGTTTTAGGGCATACTTACAGCCTTTAATATTTATAGTTCAAAGATAAAACATATGCCAAAATATCAGTTATGTGACGAAAGAAACGAATATCTAATTTTGGATTTTATCACTTCTCTACTAAAATCACAAAATAGCAAAATCTAAGAGGAAGAAAGTTAACATTTTTGTATGAGAAAAATCTCGCATAAAATGCTTTAGTAGCTGCTTATGTTGTTGTTATGGTTGTTGGTTTGGTTCGTTCCGAAATAATTCCGAAATTGTCGTTTGTTACTGTTTTTGTTAATCTTCTGCAAGATTAAATACAATTAAATACAGATTGTATTTCTATTCTTGCATGTTAGATACTGATGCAATCATTTATTTACAGAGACGGACAATACTGTCTAGTGTATGTTTGCCCTTACTATTTTCAACGTACCTTTTCTATTTTAACGACCATGTAATATATTTACTATTTGATGGCAAATTTTTTTTTTTTTGGATTGAACCATGTTTTTGACAAATTAAAAGAAAACTCGTGCTTGTGAATTTGAGAAGTCACAGGAAGACTTTTAAAAAATTCAAATATATTTTGAGGGCTATTCTCATAAAAAATGAGTAAAATTCTTCAAATTTGCTTATGTGTAAAATAAAATAAACCATTAGGATTTTGAACATGGGAAAAGCAAAAAACTCAGGTTTGAAGGCGGCCGCACGGGAAAATATAAAAAATGGAATATCTTACGGATAAATTTTAAGAAAGTATAAATATCACTTGGATTAATCATCAATAAAATAAAAAAGAAGTCTAATGTGAAGGTTTTTCTATGAGTAGAGTACATAGTCAGGCATTTTTCACTGAGCTTCAAACTTTACTGTGGAAACCAATAAGGTCCTGAAACAGGAACTCAGAGTTGAGGTCAATGACAAGACTAGTTGCAGGAGCCTAAAAACAGTAGACTTTCTCCTAAAACAAAAGTGATAGCGCTTCTTTTGACTAATAAGAACCAAAAGCAAAGATATGAATTCGCAAAAAAGTATGAACAGTTTGCCCTTGATGACAGGATGAAGATGAAATAATCAGATGAAACTAAAATAAACAGTGTTGGGTCAGATGGGCGTATGTGGACTTGGGTTGATACAATTGATGCTTCGAGGATGCTTTCGTGGCCATTAAGTCAAAGAACTGCGACGTATCAATGGTGTAATGAGGGCCACGGATTATATTAAAATGTTGAAAGACTCATATTCCCTTAGTTTAGATATATTTATTTATTTTAATTTACTTACAGATGATAGAGAATCATATTAGTCAGAACTTAGTATGGATACAATGTTATATATATATTATATTATTATTATTAAGTCTTAATTTAAGCTTACAAAAAAATTTTGCAATGATTGCTTAAATAACTCCTTGGGCATGGAAAAATCCAATAGAGTAATTGAAAAAGAGTTGTTGCGCGTATTAAGTGTTCTAGTAATGGGTTCAAATCCCGCATAGTTTGACTTGTAAGCTCTGAGATAAAATGGTACACAACAACGCAAGGTTGTTGAAGGAATATTAAAATTTATACGTTCGAGAAGCGATGCGCAATCAATATTACGACTTATTAAACCACGAATAAAATCTAAGGCCTGAATTGTTCTTTCAGTGGGTTTAAATGCAATAATTTACAGCGTATACTGTACAATAGAGGGTCGGTAAAATTCAAAGGTCTAAGTGCAAATTTCAAAAATCTTTTCTGAATAGACTCAAGTCTATTAATTAATCATAGAAAATCATAGAAATGACTCCAAATAAACGAGCAATATTCTAGCCTAGACCTAACAAAGACGGAGAACAAATGCAAACGCGTATACGGATCATTAAAATCAGAACTATTACGTTTTATAAAAGCTAACATCGAAAAAGCTTTTGGAATGATATAATCCAAATGCTTAGTAAAAAGGAATTTAGAGGCAAATAAGACACATTTAAGGCAGAACAGGGCGGGATGACGTCTTAATGCAGGATAACAGTCCGAAGCACATGGCTAAAATGACAAGCCTCCTGCTATGAACTCCATTGAACAATTTTGGGCCATCCCAAAAAAAAAAAATATTCGCAGAAAATAGATTGCATAAAATTAGTCTAGTTACCTTGCAAAATCTTGTAAAAAGTATACCGAATAGAATAAAATTCCAAAAAAATTACGAGGTGTTCATGGTGTCGAGGTGTACGAAATACTAAATGATGGAAAATCAGCAGACGGTCATAAGTGTTTACACGTTTTATATAAATATAAAAAAATAATATTTTTGCATGAAATATAGATTTTATTTTGCTTTTATTGTTTTTACTCGTTGCTAAAGTTATTATTTAGAATAGTCAAAACCTCTTTGTATATTTTTAGTAATTTGAGAACAGTATTGTTCGTCACTGTATATGAAAGAAATTAATTAAACAAGAGCGAAAAAAAATTGTATGCACATAAATTCAAGCAAATCTGTCGATTGCGTCAAGAAACTTCAACTTACAAAATCATTGGACAAGTCATCAACACACCGGCTGATGTCAATAACATAGTTAAGCTAATACTTGCTACTTTAATCGTCGCATGATTAAAAAATGGCCAATAAGAGAATATACTTCATAGAAGTTTATTCAAACAGGTGTCAAATTATATAAAACCTCACTCAAGACTACTGAAGAGGAAATGTAGTCTAGTCTGCTGTGTGATTGACTATATACAGAGTTGTTGTTGTTGTTGCCTTCTCCAAACTTACTTGTTATAAGTAAATAGCTCACAATTAAAATCATCTAAGTTAAGTTTATTTTTACACAAACAAAAAACATAATTTTTCTTTATTGCTGTATACAAATGAATTCTACGTCTACACTTACGGTACTATCGAAACTGTGTCTTTTTTAACTCAAATTTCGCGATTATGTTTTTTATACTCGTTTAATTATATGTAAAACAATAAGGGTTCTCATCTAAGCATGTAACTAACCTGTAAGCATTGTAAGCCTTGTGAACTTACATGCGCGTAAACTATCTGTTCAAAATTTGTATGGGCGTGAGTTTACATCATTTCCGAGCCTATTTTGTAGTGTAAACTAGTATGTAAATCCACGTGTGTGAATGAGGGTTGTCTTTGGCGCAAATCATTACATATTTAAAGTAGTGGAAGTAAATATGAACACGTTTTATTTATTTTTCTATGTTAATGAAGGTTTTAAAAGGTTTAAAATTTAAAAAAGTCATAATATTGTCGCAGCCGTAGCCGCCATTTGTCGACATTTACGCTATTTACACTTTATCGATCATCAAAAGTTTAAATGCCATACATGTTTACATGCTTAGATGAGAACCCTTAATGTGTATCTGTAGTAAAATATCTAATAATCTACTTTTTTCAGATTAAAAGTACAAATACCACCAAGAAGTTAAATAACTGTTTTGGCGGTGTAAAGGAATGGTGCATTGCGTGGTGGCATTCGGGTCGCGAAGACTCTGATGATTTTGTATACGACCAGGATGAGCCATCGGATTTAGGGTATGCAACACCTGTAACCATAGAAACTCCTTTACAAAGCTCCGTCTCCAGGTAGTAAAAGTCAAAGTTAATCAACATTAAAAACGAAATTCTTTTTGTACATTTTGTCCATGTGTCATCATTGAACGCATCATTAAATGCATTTAAAGCAATATTTTCTTTTCAAAGTAATTTGGAATTTAGTAATATTTTTATTATATTTTGTTTTTTAGTCGAATTGATGTACTGAGTGGCACGTTTCGATTGGTTTAGTTTTCTTAAGTTTATTATATAATGTATTTTTTTTTTTGTTCGTATGCACCGAAATGTAATGTTGAATAACGTTGTATGGAGCTCTAAAACATACATATAAGCTGAAAGTAATGGTAATGCATGAAATAAGTTGTTCTAAAGACCAATTTGAGGAAGGATAAGATTCCTATTTAATCTTATCACAGCCAACTTGCTTTGGATTTGATTGTACTTATTTGACCACAGTAGAATAATGCACAGTTTGATGTTAAGATTAAAAGCTCGATCAACTAAAGATAGATTTTATAAATGCAAATGTGTTGAAAACAAAGAGTATTGTTTAAGATGTTTAACCATGTTTATGATGCCAGAAAAAAACTAAATGGCATAATTTGTGTGTCGATATATTAAGAACATTGATTTTATTTAGAATATTACTTATTGAAATAAATTAATCAATTGCTATCTGGGCTAGGCAATGGCTAAATTATGTTCCTTGAAAAACGTTTTGTATTGTAAAAATGTCAATTCTGCCATATCCATTTATAGTGAGTGTTTTTTCAAATTTTACAGATGTACTTCAATGAATGTCATGCGCGATCCGTACTCTGCTGGTAACGTTGGAGGTCTACGCCAATCAAACTCGATAATACCAGACGTTTCTCCGACGCCATTACGACCATCTTTAACACCACTTTCACAATTACAAGAAATATCCTCCAACTCGGGACCACGAGATTCTCGATCTCTGCCAAACACAAATCGCTTGGGCTCACGCTCTGTGAGTCAGGATTCAGTGTACACAATTCTTATTCGTTTACCATCAGACAACGCCGGAACTAGCAACGGAGGTGATCCCGTACCATCAATCAAAATGATACACGATGACGTTCCACCACCCGCGATTGCGGTACCACCACGTCGACCTCTGCAAACGCGAGACTCTGAATATAGTCTGCCGTTGGGGCGCCGAATGTCCCATGCAGCACCTGACATACGAATACCACTCAATGCGAAAATTATACCAAAGCAACTTGGTAAAACGACACATGCGTTGGGGACTCGCCAGCAAAAAAAGAAAAAGAAATCGCAAGAAAAGCGACAGGAGTCTAAGGCAGCAAAAACACTGTCTGCTATTTTGCTTAGCTTTATTATCACATGGACACCATACAATATCCTTGTACTTATCAAACCACTCACCACATGTTCTGACTGCATTCCCAACGAGCTTTGGGACTTCTTTTATGCCCTTTGCTACATTAACTCGACGATTAATCCTGTGTGTTATGCACTTTGCAATGCATCCTTCCGCAGGACGTATATTAGGATTCTCACTTGCAAATGGCATACACGAAATAGAGAAGGTATGGTACGGGGAGTCTACAACTGAGCATGGCAATTGGGGCCGGCAACGCAACGACCAAATGGCTATTTCTGAGGCATAACATTTTTTTTTTGACACATTCCTGATTTATGATATTTGTAAATGTATAAACGTAAAATTAAAATCCGACTTATGTATGTTAATTATTCCACATATTCTGATGAACTTGCTTTATTCGTGCAGTGTCTTTTTTATTATAACCATAATATTTTGCTGTGTGCTTTTCTCAACAGTATCAAACAGTTGATACTTCTAACAATAATAGTTCTGACTTATTATTCAGATGCCTAGACAATCGTTTATCAGAAACAAACAAATTTTTCATTATCAGTTTGGATCATATGCCCAATATTTTTAAATCTACTTTCCACCAGCCGTCTTAAATAAAAGTAGAGTTGCAATTTCGGAAACCTAAAACCTCAATTGTCTTGTTACCCAGAACAAATTACTCAAACTTATTTAATAATATTTATCGTTTGTTTGAGGTTGGTGCACTAAAATTTGAATATCAAAACTGAATTTTGTTTGTATGCATATTTTTATTTAGTGAGAGCTAAATACTTGTTAGAACCAAAAGCCGATAACACTCTTCTTTAAGGGGACAGTACACACCTAAATTTTCAAAAAAGCAAATTTTTTTTATGATTGAGTTTTGTTCAAAAGACCTCAAAGAATCTATTTTTAATGATATAAAATTAGAAATTAATTTCTATGTTAAATGGCGAAGGTTTGAAACGCAGAGGCGGCAAGGCCGTATAGTCGCTTTTTCAAGAAATCACATTTTTTGAGTTGGCGGCCATGATAAAAAAAAACTACTACACTGATCGTTCTGAAATTTTAATGTGTTATTGTACACATATAAGTCTATAGATTGAACTACGGATAGAAGGATCGGTAAAGAATTTTTGGTTTTCAAGGGATTTTTTGGTCCAAGAAATCGGTAAATTTCGGTAAAAATCGATAAATTTTTGCCAAACAATTCTTTTAGTTCAATCTATAGCAGCTTTGATTCTGATTAAAACCCCGTTTTTATTTTTGCTTTCAGACGTTCCAGTGAGCCAAAATCACGTCCGCCGTGATTTTTGATGCTATTTTCATAAACCTGCAGCTGCCAAAAAACACGCTGGAAAAATCCAAAATTTTTTTTTTGTATTTTGACACAAAAATAAATATGCAAAGTATCAATAAGATATCTTGTTCCTTTCTTAAAAAATTTGCATTTTAAAAATTCCTTTTTTGAAAAATCCAGGTGTTTACTGTCCCCTCAAAACATTTTAATCGAAGAAAAAAGCTAAGACCTAAAGAAAGTTTATCAGAATAAGGTGACAGACTTTTAAGCGATATTTTTCTTACCATATTTCTAAAAAATGTTTATATTTACTAAATAATTTTTGATACTCACTTGACGTCATCAGCATTTAACATTGACTTAAGGGGGCACAACTTTTTTTTTGGCCACACATTAAAATAATAAATAACAATTTTTTTTTTACATGAAAGATGTATATTTGAAGAATATTTTATTTTTTTAATGACAAAATATTTGATTAATTAGTGGAATACAAATTTGCGAGGGGTAAAAAAGTGTTTTGCGGTGACCACTGTTGCTCATCACTGGATCATCTGAAATAAAATAAAAAAACAAGGATCATTAGTTAATGAAACAATGCTACTGATGAACAAAAGAATTTGAAAAATTTCGAATTCACGAAAAATGGCGGATTCTAACTGGTTATGCCCCGCTTAAGATTGATGAACCTGGCGTTTGAAAATCTATATAAAATTAAAGAATTCAGAAATTTGCTTACATTTTAAGTCGGAGATGTAACTTCTCAAGTTATAAGGTTGTTTGCCTCATTTCTTTATTTAAATATTTCAAAAATATGTCATTATAAAATCTAAAATCGAGTGCGTGCTCGATACAAATACAAAGTTGGAATTGATTTTATTCGTAGGTTATACATCGTACGGAATATGATAACGTAAAATCTTTTTGCCAATGATTAATGATAAATTAAAGCCATAATTCTTCCCAGCCCCTTAAGAAAAACTTAAAAAAAACGTAAGCATATTAAAACCAACTCAATAAATATTTAAATTTTATGAGAAACTGTTACACAATATTTACTGAAATAATGTAAGGCTCATATTTTTAATACATCGAGTAAAATATTTATTATTTTAAAAAATGAATAAGGTTGATGGTATTCTAAGCCTAAATAGTATTACGAATGTGCAGTTGCGATCAGAAAGTGGCAGTTGAAATATATACATTAACGGTTATAATGATGCAGGTGCAAAGTGCGGTGTTCCACCAATCGTGGTGGTGTAAAAGTTATAATTTCGCGCTGATCATATTTGTGCCAGACGCACGCAAAAACTTTTTTGGAGAATTTTAAAGTGGTCACACAGCGGTAATCGGCTATTAAAAGGTTAGAGTGCAAGTCACTAATTGTTTTATTGCACTCGTACGCAACCTCTCACACTGAATTAATTGTCGGATCGAGGTACGTAGGTTGGTCCATCTTCTTTTTGCTCAAATATCATTTACATGAGCCGGGATCTACAAAATTTAGAAAATTGTGCTAAAAATTAAAAAAAATAGAATATAAAAACATCGAGGTAAGCCGACTATATCCGCTCCCTCTGTTCTCGTTTTAAAAATGTTTATTTTTTTGCAAGAATGATAGAATAAGAGATTACGCTTTGCGCAGGTCCATTACTTCTGCTAATCGAGTTTGACAACCATCTGTTCAGTTGACTACGTCACAATATTTTATTTCTTTGAGAAACGTACTGCGATCGGTTGTGTTTTATTTAATTGCGTATATATCGAAGTATATTTGCGAGTTTTTAACTTAAAATTTAAAAAATAAAGTGTGCAGCTGCTAATTGTGCTAACAATTGCAAACAAATATTTTTCAGAAACCTGATGTTTGCAATAAATACAAAAACTAAACCAAGAAATTGTAGAAAACGCACACAAACGAAAACAAAAATGCAAACATATATTAACTAACAAAATTTGTTTCATTATTTAAAAACTTGGAACTATCATTTATTTGTCCTTTCAATTCACAGGTAAATTAATGGAAATAAAATATCTGGGAATGTTTAAACTACATCAATTAAACTCGTAATGACCATTTATATAAAATCCAAGTCGAAAAATAAAGCCCACTGAAGTTGGTTTCTCAGACAAATTTTTTTTTACTAAGCTGCTTACTGGCTGTAATAAAATAATAGTAAAAATAATGTTTGCAAAGGAGTACTTAATAAATTTACCTTCTGCTCGTTCCAATAAATTGCTTCTTAATTCTTAGATTTTAATTGCACAAACTAAAATGTATGCAATTTTCATTTCTGTGTAGAAATCGTATGCAAAGTGAACGCTTTCCAAAACAGCATTGATATTATGACGTACATGCGCAGAACGACAATTTTGTTGTGCTCATTTTCTTGTCTTCGGTGCAATCTTTGTATTCTATCATTCTTGATTTTTTTGCTTTTTATGAAACCTACGGACATCTCCCCACATATATGTATATATAATGTTAAATGCACAGACTTTGATCTGTGTTATAACAGAACTTTACAGAACTGGGCATGGTACACAGCTCTGCATCCACACCAGCATCAGCGAAGCATCCGTAATAATTTGATATTTGAAACGGATTTTATTTTCAAATAACCGCATGCGTATCCGCATCCTCATGAAAGGCCTTTAATAGATCCGCATCCGTAAAATTACAGTCGTCACAGCCCTAGTGTATATAGTACTATGCTTTAAGATTTTGCTTCACATTGAACATACAATATAAAAGAGAAACGTGTTTGATATTTTGTTAAAATAACTTGTTATTTCTATATGCCAAATTGCCCCACCGATCGCTTAAGTTGGGAAGACCTAAGCTTCCAGTACATTAAATGAAGGGTTAAAAAAGGTTATGAAATTATGTGGCCTACTGACCAATGCATATAATAGTTATGTTAATATATCACTGTTTTTATTTGATCGCAACAATTTCTTTTTAAAATTTAGCATTCGATAATTTTAGAAATTAAAAAAAAAAAATGCTAAGTAATCAAAATAAAAAACAAAGCTTTAACTAATTTTAATATCGGCACATATGAGTGTAAATACGAGTAACTTATAATTTTGTTAAACTGTAACTGTCACATATTGTTGTATTTAAATAGAAATGAAAAAAAAAGATAAAATTGTAATTATTTTAATAAAATTTACTTAAGTAATTAAGATATGTATTCAAAACTTTTACTTATTTCACAGAACTAGTAAAGAATTGTGCTAAGCTGTAAGGATCAAAACATAATTTTTTGTTCGTTTTTGATAAAAATATTACATTGTAACAAAAATTCAGTAAACAACTTGTTTGAGTGGCGCAGTGCTTATGATAATTGATGTATAAAGAAACTTGACATCTGCACTTTTTTATATTTTTTGACACGTTTACATTACGTTCCCTATTAATGTGGCCTAAATTCAAATCTGATGTAAAAAAAAAAAAAAATAAAGCGAATAACAACTCCCTGTCGAGTGCATGACTACTGGGTATAGTGCGTGGCCCATTAGCTAAGGAACCACGGAAGCCCGGGCTAAATTCCCAGCTCAGACAGATTGTTTTTTTAATTAAATTAATAGTTCTGCTTGACCGCCACCTCTCTACAGGCTATAACAAACCTCAGATTAATATGGACAGTTTTTTGGATGAAATTTATAAAATCTTTTATTTTGAGAAAGTTTTGAGCCGAGAATAGATTAATTCGCCCTTAACTCTCGCCAATACTATCTACATGCATACCTTAAGAAGGTGAAAACTATTACTTGCTATTCTAAACAGTGCAGCGAAATATCTAAGAAGTCTAGCAATTGGTAGCGTTTTGTCTCCATCAATGTTGGATCTGGAAAAATAGTCAAAAACTAAATTGAAAAATATTGAATCAGATATTAAAACAAAACTAGCAAATGACCCTCTCCCTACCCTAAGTCTGTGACGTATGGACGCCACCTAAGAAGGCATGACATTTATGTTAAAGTATGGGCTTGCTCGAGACACTCAATAATTGCAGCAATACTTTACCTAAATATTGCATATATTTTCCACTGCTTTTGTGATCGAACGTGAGACTTTTAGATGATTTTTTTAATAAATTTAGCGATTAATAACTTTGCAGACAACCGAGTTGCCGAGTTCTTGTATTTTGTGCGCGCCAAATGCCAAATTTCTACTCGCTGGACGGTTTGACTTTTGCAATAGTTGCAAAGAAAAACGGAAAGGATGTTCCTGTGGCTTAAGTGAGAGTGGGAAAGGGTAAAAAATGCATCTTGAGTTCAAAACTATAGAAAAACACAAAAACAATTTATATGTGGGCTTGAATGTTTACTGTTTTACTGTTTTCATTGAATTTTTTGTCATATTTATTTATTTGTTTAAAATTTAAAAAAATTTTTATGACAATAACTTGCTATACTCGTATCTATGTATTGTATTTTAAGCTTTGAGAATCCTTCAATGCACGAATTTACATTATCGTTAGCACTTAAGACCCCAAATGTCTTTAATTTTTTCGACTACACTTTAAATAAAGGTTGTTATGTAGGATTTTTCTATATTTTTTATGGTTTCAAAACAACAGTATATGAAACGATATCTGATTTTAATAATAAGTACTAATGTTGAATAAATAAGTGCTAAAAATCTTATTATATTACGTAACACGGGTAAATGCATTTTTTTAGTAAACAACACTCTTAAAAAGTTGGTAAGGACGATTTTTTAATATAATATATGTACAGTTGCGGCGAACTAATTAAGAACGTGATGACAGGAAATACTTTTTAAGTTTTTCTATAAAAACGAATTAGAGAATTTGGGTTTTTTGTATATTTATTCATAAATCAGATATTAACTTAACATAAACAAAAATAGTTTCTTCCTTTAACACATAACGTTTCGTTTATGTTCAAAACTAAATATTCCTTAGAAATATGAGATGGCAAACTAATTAAGAACGATTAAACAAATTTTAATAAAATTGACTTTAGTTGAAAAATATGCTAATATTTTGTTGCAAAACCTTTGTTTGCGATGACATCTCGACATCGTTTAGGCATAGAGTTAATTAAAGCCTGGCATTTTTCTGGTGGTATATCATTCCAAGCTCGCTGGGCAATTTCATAAAGTTCATTTAAATTTCCAATTTTGTGTTTTGAAATTTCTCTTTTAAGCGTATTCCAGAGGTTTTCTATGGGATTCAAATCCGGGCTGCATGATGGCCATTTGATAACATCAACAGAATTTTGTTCAAACCATGATTTAGTTGATCTGGCCGTATGCTTTGGGTCGTTATCCTGCATAAATTTCCATGTAATTGGCAAATTCTCCTCTGCATATGGTAGCATGACATTTTCTAAAATGCTTATGTACTTCTCTGAGTTCATAATGCCTTCTATGCGGTACAAGGGCCCAGTTCCTTTAAATGACATACAACCCCAGAGCATCACACTTCCTCCTCCATGCTTTAAACTTACTGTTGTGTACTTGGGATTAAATTCTGCGTTTCTTGGCCGTCGGACGTATTGTTTTCCATCATTTCCCACTCGATTGATCTTAGTCTCGTCACTCCAGAGTATTTTTTTCCATTGAGAAATCGTCCAATCTTTGTGCTCCTTTGCAAAATCTAACCTATTTTGTCTGTTTTTTTTAGAGAGCAATGGCTTTTTCCTTGATGCTCTGCCGAAGAGCTGATTTTCATTTAGTCTTTCTCTTATAGAACGTACAGATAATGCATTGGGGTCCTCACCAAAAACCAGGCTTTGTATTTCCTTAGCGCTTAGAAATGGGTTAGTTTTCGCAGCTCGAACAATCCTGCGGTCCACCGCTTCTGTTGTTTTACGTGGACGTTTGCGTCTGGGGACCGACTCATGAGTCTTATATTTCTTTAAATGTTGTACAGCATTATACACCATAGTTTTCGAGCATTTTAATTTTTTTGCAATGTCTCCATAGGACATGTGCCCATCTGAGTGCAGTTTGTAAATAGCATCTCTTGTGCCAGGATTACAGCTCTTGTTCTTACCCATTTCTACAAAAAATTAAAACAATTTGCTTTCACTTACTTAAATGAAACCTTTTTCAATCTTACATACCAAAAATTATTGAATACCTTTGTAAATATTAAATGAAATTTATTGAAAAATTAATCGTTTTTAATTCTACCGCCGCACGAATATCGAATGATTTTGTAAAAACTGTTTTACTTGCAAACAAACAAACAACAATGAATTAGACTAATGCAATTTTAAAAAGTACATCTCAAGTCTAAAATATAACGGGACGCTTTCTTGGGTTGCCACCTTCAAACAATAATTATATGGGATTCATTGCAGTTTCGCCAGTGTTCTTAATTAGTTCGCCGCAACTGTATATATTCTAAAAGTAGCACAAACACTTTTTGGGAAATACATACGTATTGCAAACGAATGCTGTTCGTTTAAATGAATTCACTGATTGCAAAAATGTTGAATTCAAAATATATTCGTTGTTAAAATATAACCAAACTAATAATAAAGTATATAAATAGTTGTAGATGCAGTAAGGTTACATAAGACAAGATATGTTTATCACCGAAACGCAATACTAATTTAAATGTTTGTATGTATTAAAAAATTTATTAATATGACCTACTGAGCAAAATTGAGATGTTATTATATAAGAATATGGATGTATATTATTAATGGATGTATATACAAGCAAATAAAAGCATATAATATAAATTTGTAAGGAATTTCGTTTATTTCGAAAAGTCACGTGTTCCAGGGTTAATAATGTGAAGAGCAAGTTTCTTTTGCATGACTAATTGTTTTCTACTCTTCTGTGCTTTAGCTTCCAATATCAAAACCAAATTTAACATGCGCTTAGATAATCAACTAAGCGAAGGATAACAGCAACAATATTTTAAAACGTGATGCGTTGGGGAGTGTAGAACAAATTAACATCAAAAAGTCAGTTTCGAAAAAATGGCACATACGATAACTAAGCGCAAAGGGATCGATATGAACTTATAAATGTCCTTATAAATACATTTTATAAATACATTTATTATAAAAACTGTTAATAACATATTTTAAGGAGCATTCTGTTACATTCAATTAATTTTATAGTAGAAACATTTTCGAGTATAAATACTACAACTAAGGGCATTATTTATATCAAAGTGAACCGCCAAATTATTGTAAGAGTCGTCCCTTTTCTTAGGTACATAATAAAATCATTCGACAGTTCGATTAATTTAAAGGAAAGTTCTGAAAAAAATGCAATCATGTCTTATTAGCAGGGCTAGGATTTCGATGAAATGTCATCTTTTTCCGCTGCTTTTAAGACATTTCCTGATAAGTTAAAACGTCCATTTATGTTTCCTTAATTCCAAATATGAAAACTTTTTAGGTCATTTTTTTTTATTTTTCATCGTTTTTATCGGTTGTAGTTTTCAGGTAATTTTTCCTAGATTTAGGGCATTTTTGGTTATTTTCAGCGATGTTTAAGTTATTTTATTGTCATTTTTGACATTATGAAATTTTACAGCATTTTTCGGGTTTTAAAGTCATTTTAGTGTAGTTTAAAAATAATTTTTTTTTCCGTACTAAAATATGTAAAAATGCAAATTTTTAAATATATTCCTTTAATAATAGAGTTTCTTCAATCAAAAGCATTCCCTCTTGAAAAAGGAGCAGCTTTGTTGATTGATGATGAAAAAAAGGTATGAAACAAGTGTTAGATAAAAATCAGAATATGCTAGTTTTTATGAACTCCATTTTAAGGTCTATTGCTAAATATTAGGGGGTACAAATTTTAATACTGCAGAATTAGAATAGGGACTTACATCCGATGACATATCGGCTTTTAACCCATTAATGACTAATGGGTATTTAAATACCCATAAAACAGTGTTTACGAAAAAGGCCATATATCGAAAGTGGTAGGAGATATCAAAATAATTTTTTTTTAACATTACGGAAAAATTAAACTATTTATTGTCTTTATAATGTGAAACGAAATTCATACAATTAAATGTTCCTTTTCGAGATCGAAGATGTGTGATTTTCAAAAATGACAAAATCCATATATAAAGCTATGTAGAAAATTAGAAAATTGAAAGATCGAGGGAAAAATTCGTGGTCAGTTTGCCTCTAGTATCCTTTATTTATCAGGTGTTCATTATGACAAACGAATATTTCCATATATGCAAATTTTTACTAACACCAAGAACCCGGATTAGCCGATTGGGTATTTAATTACCCAATGCAGATCTCAAATACGGTGACAGTTACAAACCTGAAATTTTGCAAAGCAACTTCTATGGCCTATATAAGCTTCCTGATAAATTGTGATAAAAATCGTACGGCGGAATCTATGAGCAGTCTTTAATGGGTTAAATATGTTCCTCTCGTCAGTGCAGAAGTAGAAAGAAGTTTTTCTGTTTACAAAAACATTTTGCCAGACAATCGACTTCTTTAAATTTCAATGACTTAAAAATTTACCTTGTAGTATACTGTAACGCTATGTATAAAAATTATATAAAATAAATTTTAAGTTTAGTAGTGCTTTTTTGCTTATTTTTTATGTAATTGTGTGCCTCTTTAAGGAAATTTTTGCCAATTTTTAGGTAATTTTCTGAAGTTTTAGGCAATTTTTGTCATTTTTTTAAGGTTATTTTTTTGCAGTTTTTTTATCGTCAAATCCGAGACCTGCCTATTAGTATTAACAATGGTTTTTTGGTGTTTGTTACTACGTTTATACGTCTGCCTTATTTGCAAATAAAAATATTGGAAATAGCGAATTTCCCCATATAAACGATGACTTAAAATTTTATTTGCAATTAACTTAGTTGCAAAAACAAGTTGTGATTAACGAAACTTATTACAATAAAACGAAAGGTGTTGTCACTTTTTCAAAAATAACTTTAAGAAGCATATATTTTTATATTAGTGCTACCCTGTAATTGTATGGTTTTAATCAGGCAGCACTGAAAAGTGAAACTATTTCTGTAAAGAAACTGCCGCATAAACCAACCAACGTGAGTTCACTATTAGCAAATTATTTTTTTTATTTGCAAATAGCTGACGTATAAAAGTAGTATATATCACATATGTAAATTGTACAATAGGGAAGTCTCCACTTCTAAGGAGGAAATAAGTTCATCGATTTTCGAGGCTCACGCCTGAATACGTTTTTAGTGGTCGCAAAATATACTTTTTTTTTGGAAAAGGGGATCGTTAAAAAATAAATCATGATATTCGTGTTTCCCAAGAGTATTGTACTACACTTACACAACTCCTACAAAAATACAAAATCTTAGAAGAGTGATAAAAATTCTTTATTGCAAAATGTGCATCGTTAGGATTTTTTTACCTTATGCATAATCTCAATAATCGCAAATTTTTCTAAAAAAATTCGCCAAAATATTGATATAACTTTTATAAGTAATACGGTAATATGGTAAAATTTTAAAGTTTAACTAATGTTAAGTAAAGCATGCTTGCTATCATCATCTAGAGATGTGGTAATAATTTTATTTTCGTTCTTAGCTGAATTAGCTTCTCTAACTGAAATGGCTTCTTCTCCAATTTCTGGTTCAGAGCTTTTAACTATCATTTGGGTTGCCTTCTGAATATTCTCAAGTTTCTGTTGTAAGTATTGTTGTCGTCTTGCGTCAGCTCTTTCTAATTTTTGCTGTAGATCTTCGATTTTTTTTGGAGAACTTAACGTTGATGACTGAGTCATGAGCTGTTGCAAGCGTTTGGGAGGTTGCTTGATATTATTGTGAGAGTCTTCTCCAGACAACGAATCATTATTAGCCTTTTGATTGTCTATGTCATTGAGTGGAACTACAAAAGCTTCGGCTGGGGCTGATCGCATTAAATGGAAACGAGCGAATAAAAGACTGTTCTGATTTTAAATACATAAGATAAGGCATAGTTGGTGACACTTACGATATTTTATATTATAACTACTATTTTCTAATTGCTGTTCCAAAGTGTCCACAGAATTTCTATTCGACGTTGTTGCTGAAGTTGGTTTTTGCATATTCGTTTCTATAGACTCGACTGCATTCTTTGACGTTGAACAACCCATTTGTACGTATTAATCTTTGAAATATTTTATGTTCGAGTGTATGTGTCTACAAAACAAGACCAATGCTAAAATGAGCCAAGTGATAATCGTATTTCCAGGATGTCATCCTGTAACAGGACGTTCGAATGTAACCACTGTCTGTTTCGATTCGAATCAACCAGTTAACAAGGATTCTTTCCGTTTCGTGTAGTACACGTTACCGTTCAAATGCTTTTAACTGTCTTGCTGCATCTTTACTTCCGTCGGTTTCTAGTTAAAAGAAAACGGAATATTAATGGCAATCGCAATATTTCAGGGAAATGAGAAGAACTGTCAGTCAGCAAAAAGGAATGTGTAGAGGGCAAAAATTTAAAACCTTTGTATATATCCAGTAGTTTCTTTTGTTGAGCGAACTTAACTGTAGTCAAATGCTTGTGTGGCACTTCCGTTCGTGTGTACAAAACTAAAATAGGACATAGTTGCTGCCAGATATTTATTATCATTACTTTTGGATTTCCCTTAGCTTTTAAGGTATGCGACCATTTGTGCTGTCGTGTGACCGGTATCTCTATCAGCTAATCTACGATTAAAAATATAAATGTCAATAATAAGGGAAATTTCCCACCGCCAATCCAAAAACTCGTTAATAAATGGCATGTTACTGTGTGTAAGCAGATTTTCATGTATGAATCGGGCTGAATGGGTGCAAATAAATTTTCCAGTTTGTTTTTCCCCCTCCACACTATAGTCAAGAATAATTTCATGTCATTGCTTAGAATGTTGTTAGTGCAATTAAATAAACAAGTTATTCCACGAACAATCATTTCACAACTTGTTTATTTATCAGGATCTAGGAGTAGATTATGCTTTAGTTAAGTCCTTACTTAACACATTGTATGCCAAGTGGTGCGTATTTGCCCAAAATCAAAGATCTTTTGGTATGACGCCGAACGAAAGCGTACGATAGCAATTATTTCATGTTTTCAGCGAATAGTTAAGAACTCATCACCACATTTTACACAGCTTTCCCAATTTTAATGACAACCATTTGGCAATGCACGGTTAAAAATCTTGGACTTAATTTTAAACTTTTTTGAATTGCATATAGGACAACACCAAAAAAGATAAGCTTTTAATCCGCAAGGAGTTAAAAAAAGCAATATTTTATCATATAATATAAATATCAACCTAAAATAAAAAATACTCTGACCATTTCATGATTTGAACACACGTCCTCTGATTTGCTTGTCTAACACCTTATCCACTCGTCCAACTCAGTTGTTAACAAGGTTTCGCTTTCGCAAATAAATTTCTTTCATAAACGTGGGTTCGAGACCAAGCTAAATTAATTTAAAGTAGGTATTAAAAAATAGTACTTTTCGGATTAAAAATTCTTTTAAACTAAAGTTTGGATTAAGAAGTAGTTACAAATTTTTTACCTTGTGGCAATCAATGTGACAAGGGGAAGTTTTCCTCTAATAATAAGTTTACTTTGGAGCAAGTGAGTTTGGATTAAGAAGTAGTTACAAATTTTTAAACTTGTGGCAATCAATGTGACAAGGGGAAGTTTTCCTCTAATAATACGTTTACTTTGGAGCAAGTGACTCATTCAAAAGTAAATGAGTCATTAAAAAGTGTTTACATCGGGACATTTACTGAAGTGTAACATACCTGAAAATAAGGCATGGGCGTAGTAAGACTTTTCTATAAGGTGGTCGCGTTCTTAAAGTCCTGAAGTATACATAGCTATAAACATTGTGTAAATTAATAACCGATTATGTATTGCCGCCGATTATCGTTGTAAAATTCAAGCAAAAAATGTGTAAACATATATTTGAAGATAAAATGGTTTTTTAGTGCAGTTTTAAGAGTAATTCCAGGAATTAGCCGAAAAGAAAGTGGATTTGCTGAAGTGAAGTCCACACAATAATTTTCTTGGGTTGGGTACGAAATATTTACGACAAAATCTACAAATAAAAATGTCCAAGGCAAAATATCCAAAGCCAAAATCTCCAAGGTATAAAATCTAAAAATATCAAAAACTTAATCGCCAAACTCAAAATAGCAATGAACAAAATCTCCAAAAATCTCCAAAAATCTCCAAATTACCCAACCCACTAAGAACAGAGGTAAAAAAGCCTAAAATAACAATTTTCCGTACAAGGGCAAATATTTTAATCTTAAAAAACACCATTTTGTGTCCCAAATACAGCTAAAATGCTGTAAATGGAGAGCAGATTTTGTGAAAGCAAAATTTTTAAAAACGGTTTTTTGTTTTGAATTTTTTTTTGGAATTTTGAAAAAGAAATAAGAATAAAAAATTTGGAAATTTTGGCTTTGATATTATGATTTTGGAGATTTTGTCTTTGGATAAATTGCCATTTGATATTTTGATTTTGTATATTTTGTACCTTGGAGATTTTGTCGCTTGAGATTTCGTACCGCTCCCAATTTTTTTCTATAGTACCAAAATTTCTTATAATAATTTTGAAACTGTCGTATACAACTTTGCTCCGAAAATGCAAAATGGTTGCAATGAAAAATAATAAGTGCATTTATAGCCTAACACGAATATGATACAAAGCTTATATCGGTAAATGTTTCTCTGTGGACAATGTTCTCAAAATAATTATAGAAGGGTAATTGTTACTTTAAATAACTTTATATTCACAACTTATATTATCTTTTATGAATGTGCATAATGTGATGTTTTTATATGTACCTAGGTATTGTAATATTTTACAAAATAGGTTTTTTTTTATTTTGTGACAACAAATAGTAAAATACTAATAGCTTTATTTTTAAAATATAGTAAAAAATTTTATTTTCTTATTATTTTAAATTACTTTCAAAGGTTAATACAATCATAGTTTATGAGTTTAAAAAAAAACACAACAAATTCCTATAAAAGTATGTATGTATGAGTATGCAACATGTCTATTTAGAGTTAGAGTACGCACATATAGACATAGTAAGCAATTTGAATAAAGTTTTGATTACCTTTACTAAGGAAGGATAAGAATTTTGACTAGAGTTTAAAAAATATTTCTTAACAATAAGTCAGTTTAAACTAACATTTATGCATCGCTATTTACTCTGTGTAATGTAACTTTTTGAAAGACAAAATAGAACTATGAGGGGTATTCACGATGTGGTGTATTTGCCCTTGTATTGTGTATTTTTGATAAATTTGATATTTTTAGTAAACTTTTTAAAATTACAAAAACAAAATGAACAGTGTTCAAAATACAACCCTGTGGCAAAAATACAACGATGAAACTCTATTGTATTATTTTAAAATTTCGTTCTGATAGCAAAAGCATTTCTACTCAGCATGGGGGAGCTACCAGTAACGCTGTGAGTTTATTTAATAAAAAAATTAATATAATTTAGTGTTTCGTTAAAATTTTTGTATGCTTTCCTTAAGTTAAATGACGTTTAAAATTAATTTTTCCAAACAAAAGTACATACAAAAATCAGCTGATTTTAAAACACAATACTTTAGTAAAGGTTCGTTCACAATAAGTTGTAAGTAGTGTAAATTTTGTAAAAATTTATCACAACTACACCACATCGTGAATACCCCTGTGGATATGAATGAGTTGGTGAAAGGCTAAGTGTCCAAGTCGCATACACAAAATATCGAGATAAACCGATTTGAATATTTTTCGCTGTAGCTTGTATCAAATCAGTTGGCACTTCAAAAAATCATCTTTCTCTCTTTAATGGCATAGCCAATTTTTGTTGTTGTACTTTTTTTATAAGAACGAAGCATGTCATTTTTTGTAAGAAATTAAATAATGCAAACATAATCTCATCAAGCGTGTTTGATAACTTCATTTAGATTTTGAAATGTGACTAGTTTGGACAATTTTGCTTTGCACTTTCTCAAAAATATTTATAAAAAATATGAATATGTAGGATAAGCAAGCCATGTAAAGAACGAACAAACGTTAACTCTTAATGTTTACTTTTAAATATTAAATGTGATATAATGAAAAAATTTGTTTTTGTTGAATATTTAAGAGAACCAAGTTTCGAAGAATCTGGTTTATTTATCAAAGTATTCCAATTTTGGCATTTGTAAGGTTTACATTAAGGTTAATTATGCAACTCATCTGTATTCTATCAGAGAACACTTGATAACTTAAACACTTAAATATTAATTTTTCAATATTGAAAACTATTAATTGAAAAATAAACTATTGAAAAAACTATTGAAAAATAAAACATTGTACGGAGATAGGAACAGTACTATTGTTAATTATTTAATGTTTGCTTGCAATTTTGGCCTTACAAAACTAATCCATAAGCTCCTGTTTTATGTTTAAATCGCCAGATAGTGGATTTGTACCAGTACTTTGTGGTGTAGTTGTTCCTCCTTCAAAAATAGTTGTTTTAGAAGATGCGTCTGTATAGTTAAACGATGCATTAGTGGCAAGAACATTATTAGCGATAGTTTGATATCCAGGAGTTGTTGTTGGTGCAGAGGAAGGCATCGGCAGAGGTATTGTAATGTATTGATGACCACTTCCGTCTGCAAAAAAAAATAATAAATGTGCATCGAGGTGTAAGTATCACTGCCAGCAATTATTAATCAGTATTCTTTTTTAAGTCTTAGCAAAATCCAACAAAATAATGATAAAGATAATGATAGTTAGATAGGAGTGGTTAATTTTAAAGATATTCTCGGTTGAAATGATAGTGTTATATCGAGAACTCTTATGGTGCAATTAGCCTCGCATGGCACAGCAGCGCATGCAACGTGGATAAGCGGCTAGTACACAGCAAAAGAAATGCCGATTAAGCAAAACATAGTCACATAGTCAAAATAAAACAAATAAAATGAGAATAAAACGATTTCATTTTAATAAATAAACCCCACTTGGTCAAACAGCTTTGCAATTTCACATTTGTTTTGCCAAAATGTCGAATGTATGGAAGAATACACAGAAATCAAAATTCAATAGATCTTCTATGTTTATCTAAGTAGCCAGAGATGCATTTAGATTTTTACCTGAGCATTGCCATGTGTTGCCATGTTGCGTATAATCAGATATACGCAAATCCCATTAAACAGATTTCTAAGTGACACTTGTAACGCAATGCACTGCTATGCCATGCGAGGCTATTTGGGTCATAACTCTTACAGCTTAAGTTTCAGCATAACTAAGGTATTAACCCTATATCGCGCTGTGTCAGATCTGCAACATTTAGAAATTGTTCTAGAAAAATAACTCAAAGATAACAAATCAAGTCGAAATTCTTATAAATGTCTCATAAACATTCCAAATAACTCTAACTTTCCAACTAGGGAAAAAATCAACCAACAGTTATTTTTTATTTTTAGTTGCAACAGCGTGGTTTTGCATTTGGCAGCAGTTTGTGTTTTGCAATATTTTTAATATATTTTTAAATTTCTAAAGTTGCAATAAAGTGTTGATAATAAAAAGAAAAAGATTAAATACTTTTTGGTGAGTTCTTAAATTACTTTACTCATGAATTATGAAATATGCAAATCCTTATATTTGCAAATATTTTTATAAAAAAAGCATTAATTTCAAAACAAAAGTTGTTTTTAATTGAAAAATTGAAAAGGCGTTATAGCCCGATATAGGGTTAAGCTCTAAGTATTACTGAAATAAATTCTTTAAAAAAAAATGCAAGGTAAGTACTAAATGAAGCGCATGGGAGTGTTTTGGTTTTAAGAATGTTATCGTTGGAAATGATGTATTATATCGAGTATATAGTACTCTAAGAAAATAAAGTAAATAATTAACTTGTAGGATACATACCGTCTTCTGTGTGCAGTTGCAAGTGTCCTGATTGTATGAGTTGAAGAAGTACTTCTTGTGGTATGCTAGACAAAGAAGAGGATGAATACATAACGTTGTTCAGGTTTGAAACTTCCGGAGCTGGTACACTGGTTCTGGGTGCAATTGAAGGAGGTTTTATCCTAATGTTCCCAACCTCTAATTGGTTTGACAAGGCAGTCGATTTTAGTGAGGTATCTGACTGAAATTGTTTTTGTGAAGTACACTGATGAGCCTGCCCATTTAGTACAGATGCTATTGCTGACTTTGTTTGATTTGATCCAGATACTTTAAAAGCATTACCAATTGTCGAAGCATCCACCAATGGGGAATCAACATCGGATGATTCTTCAGAATCGTTTGGTGATGATAGCGATGAGCGCTCGTCCTATAAAGTTTAAAGAAAATCTGTTTAACATTTGTTTCGATCGGAGAAATGCACTTTTTTTCGCATCAATAATTTAATACAAATAAAAATTTGTATGGTGCGTCGAAACAATGCGAATAGAATGTGACCAAAATGCAAAGATACAGCAACATAAGAAAATAAAACATTTTCAGTTGCGATACCTGTATCGCAATCATTAAAATCATGCCTTGAATCCTAATTAGAAAATGAATTCCTTGATTAGTCTCACCCCCCACCCAACCGCATCACAACATCTTACTAATTATGTACCAATGGAGTATTTTGATTTCGCATTCGTCATCTCATACTGAGCTATCACAGCACGAATCAATGATTTTTTTTTTCATTTTTGTTTTCAAGTATGTTGCATAAATATTCGATATTTTTCTTCTACTAAGAATTTCAGCCATAGCAGAAACACGTAACTAGTTAATAGATACTTGTTCTGTTTAGAAGATGCCCTTATATTGTAGCAGAATAAAGATACTCTTCTGAAGCTTCTTTCTTATGTCTGTCTCAGTATGAGAACATTTCTTTGTATAAAGTCCGAAAACATGGAGAAATACTTCACAATTTATCTTTGTGTTAAACACATGCCGATTACCTTTTTTTTTATAAGAATATTAGTTTCAAATCTTTTTGTACATAGTAAAAGAGTATTATTTTTTTTCAGTCACCTGATATTTTTTAAAATTTTACAGAAATTCTAAGATTTTATCAAACATAATTTTATTTAAGATTTTTAGATTGTAAAACTGTCAACTAAAGAAATATCTGTGTTTCTTTCGACGTCTTCGTGTCTCTTATTTTCTTTTTCTAGTTTCTTCGACTTATGGCTACCGTTGGTCTAGTCTACTTGAGTCTACAACAGCCAAACGAACTGCACATATTACAACATGCCATAAGTGGTAATTTGCGCGTAACTCAACTCAACCAGACTTCTTGTCTTTCGAACTGACGTTGAAAATCATGATCATCTTCAGCCAACAAACTGCACGATGCGTCCATCCATCCGTCTGGTGATTGCTGTTCATCGATCAGACGCCAAAGTGTCTTCTGATACTCATGCGTACTTCAGCGTATCTGCAGGGAATTCTAAAAATTTCTCCTTGTTTATTTTTCATATTCTTTTTGTATTCATTCCAAATACTAAACAAGAACAAGCTAAGCTCAGCAAGAACAACATTTCAGAAAAATAATTTAAGGAAAATTTCCGATACTGCGAAATGGCATTAACTTTTTCTGCTTAGTTGACTCCAAATGGAGATATAAAAGAATATCTTACGGAACAAGAATACGAATGTTAAAATGAATAATTGTATTAAACACTGTCTTGGCAAAAAATGGTTGTGGCTTAATTATTGAATGTTTTATCTACAGAGTTTCTACTCACTAATATTAACGCCTAATACTTAGTTTTAACACCATTTCTCCAAACAGTTTGGATAGCAACTGGAAAAATCATCTTGTTGTTTGGTTCTTGGGCTACATGGAGCCATAAACAGAACTTTGAATGTTCTAATAATTTATTACAAGGAAATTTATGTTCTCTAAAATAAGTTATAGATCACGATTTTTTTTTAAATAAAGATAAAGATGAAAGAAGAAATATAAAGATAAAGTTCTAAAATTAGCAAAATCGGATGAAAACCACGCTTACCTCCCATACAAAGTTAATTTTTTAAACGGTAAGGACCTTTGCATATGAGCTTTGATATTTGCTATGCACTCTTAGTACTAAACTCCAAATCAAATTAAACTACGCCTACCTCCCATACAAAAGACATTATGAAAGTGGTAAAAAGGCGATTTTGTTGTTGTCAACAAAAAGGGAAAATAAGCTTTGTTTCGTTTGGACTGACTTAGTCGCTACAACTGTAAGGTACTTGCTGTGATTAACGGCAACTTGCAGTTCTGTTTATTTTAAGTTTTATAATGTGTTCTAAAAACTTGACCATTAGTAAAATCTTTCTCTGAAATAAGTTTACCTTACTAACATTAATGCAAAGGCCAACACAAATTGTATTGTTAAAAATTACAAAATGCCGATTGTATATGATCTAGGCTCTTGATTGTTGGCCTGATTGTTCTTTGGGATCGATGATTTAGACGCTTCCACTTTGGGCATGAACAAGGCCTGTGTTCAAGGTGGATCAGCAATTGGCACACCATTTTGGGATGAAAATCAATACGTTTTTGAAGTCTATACATTGCAATCTAAACACAAAGAAACCATAGGAGATAATGAACAACATACGAGTACATATAAATACCTTAAAAAAAGCGACTCACAGTGGTAGCAAAATCTCTTTGACGATAGTTACTCAGTATTCAACTTGTGTAACGACAAGTTTTGGAGCGTGTTCTTCTGAAGCCAACAGTCAGCATTTTTTCATTTGCGATAAATGGCAATTTGTGCGAATTCCTTCGCTGCTTGCAATACCAATCAAACGATGTGGCAATACATAAGAATATCATGAAAGAGAGAGGTTCTCTGTTTGACACTGGCATCACCCGCAGTACGTGAATCTGGGCCGTTTGAAACTTTTCAAGCCCAACGCAAAACAGAGCGATTGAGATTAAGCTTCAAAAAGTAAGCTTACTGAAATTACAAGAGCATAAAATAATCCTCATAGTATTGGATCTACTTATATGTTGGAATAATATTAACCACTTTATGTTAATGTTTAAGGAAACGCGTTTATCAAACATTGTCAAGGATTCGGTGCTAAAAGAATTTGCCCATCGATTGATTAAATCAAAACGATCAGGAGAGTCTTCAACTCGTTGAATGCTAATAGTCGACAGTTGAAGTCGTGCAGCGGTCCTGAGCGTACCTTATTAAGTGAATTGTACAACTGTTACACAGAAGAATAGCAATTAAATGCACAATCCTTGCAGAGATTTTGACTTATGTATGTATGTATTTATATATTGATTTCTATGGATCTGCATTTGAGAATCTTTCAAAGAATGCTGCATTGTTTCAGCAATGTGCCACGCGATAGCAATATAACGATGAAAACTGTTTAAATAAATCAATAACAATTCAAGGAAGGAGGCACAGCACAGTTCTGTGTCCATTTTCAGACAATTCCTTGAGTTAGTTTCAATACAAAAGTTTAAGGAATTTCAGCCACATTAGCTACAATTACAGCAACATACGCATGCGTGCATGTCGCCAGAGTCCGTCGGGTAAATCACATTCCAGGTTATTTTTAACTGCCAGCATTCGTCTGGCGAACTGACAAAGCAATTTTTATCAGAGAAACATACGCACGAGTAGCTATATCATTTTTTTTTTTAAATAATTTTTTGTGAAAACAAAATGGACGATGATGCCACTAAGGATGAGTGATTTATCGTGGTGGCCAGCACTCTAAGGGGAAATTATAAAAACGCAAAAAAAAATGAGCAATCAAAATTTTTTACATTTTTAATCTACAAGCAGGAGCCATTACAGAGTGTGCACAAGCAAGAGCGTTTGGTAAAAAAATACTTGTCGAGTTTTACGATAAAATTGCATGACGTGGTAATCATTTAAAAAACGAATCATCGAGTAGATGGATTCAAATTAGTTTTAATCCAAACTTTAAAGAAGGTCTCGGATATGGTTGCGCTCTAAATTTTTCTCGACAAAAAGAGTTCTAGTTATAATAGATAAATATATAAAAAATAGATTTTAAATCTCAGACACGTAAACTTTTTTATTCAATTTCACCAATTCTTAAATTTAATAAAATGTATCAGAGACAAGTGCTGATGTACCAAATTTCATATTTGTATGGGATTAATGCTGGTATTATTTAAATGACGTCACATTGTATTAAGAATAGGAAAGGTTTTTACAATTTTGCTCATGCTTAAACCTAGGCAGAGTGTTAAAAATCAAAGCTAATTTGGAGCACTTAGAGTTGATGGAAACTTCCTGTTCAGAAGATATCAAGATTTATATGCAAAAACAAGTCAAGTCATAAGATTAATTTTTGTGCAAACTGGAAATTCCACACGTTAAAGAACTGACAGCAATTGTTTTAAGTGGGCACAACGAGTTGGGACGTACAAGAAAAGGTCTTGCTTAGGATTTTTTTTGCCACACATTAAAATAATCAATAACAATTTTTTTTTATATGAAAGATATATATTTCAAGAAAATATTTTATTTTATCACAAAATATTGGATTAAATAGTGGAATACAGCAAATTTTCGAGGGATCCAAAAAAAAGTGGTATGCCGTGATCACTGCCGCTCGTCACTGGATTATGCGAAAAAAGGGATCATTAGTTAATAAAAAGATTTCGAAAAATGGTGGATGTTGAAATTCAAAGTTGTTTATTCGACCAAAATTTCCCTTATATTTTCAGCAAAAAAAAAAAAAAAATAGAATCTTCAAAAAAAAAAAAATCCTTCGTTCATCAGGAGGACAATTACGTATAGAATAGGTGAAAAAATTTCAAACTGAACAGTAAAGCCGTTCTAAGGGCACAGTGATCATCGACCACGAAAACATGGTTTTGAGAAAAACGCGTTTAAAGTTTTGACTACGATGTGCATGCAGATAAAAAACTCCTATTAAAAGTTATTTATCTCCATATATAATAATCCGATTAGTCTGAAGTTTTTAGAAATTAAAACTACACCTATCTCCCATACAAAGTGACGTCATTATATTTAATAGCGAAAATTACACAAAATTTATTCTAAAAAAATGTCAAGGAGTTGCCTTATAAAAGTATACATATATGTATATAGGTTTCTGGGGTCGCTGATCACGAATCTAAAGTCAAAAATTTGAAATTAAAAATGGCGGCCATAAATATGATAACTTTTCCAAAAACTATATTATGCATTTTAAATTTAGTGCCCCTAAATCAGGGTCGCTGATCACAAATCTGAATTAAAAAATTGAAAATTTCGGCCATGAACTTTAGAGCTAAATTCTGTAATACCATAGCTTTAATAACTTTTTTAATGGTCCACTAAAATTGCAAATATTCTCATTGCCACTAAAATTTTTCATAAGCACTACATTTAAGTGGTAATGCAATGTTTTTCCATTAAAATTACATATTATTGTAATGAAATTTCTCTCCTATTACCATTGCATGTAAATAAATGTTCATTATCATTAGTTTTTTCAAAACATATCGTGGGTGGCAACTAATTTTTTTTTGTATAGTAAGATATCCCACAAATGAACCAATACCTTTTTATAGGGAAAAACTGGGGAAATCACTTTCGTTTTTTCCATTTTAGCTGAGTCAAGATTTAAAAAAAAATGCAGATTTTCAATGATTTTTGAAAATATAAGGCATGGATATTATTTAAAGCTTTTCATGTTTTCTGATTACTTAAGCTATCCAATACGTTAAAATTTAAAACATATCAAATTACTTATAAAAATAATACAGGGTCCGCCATATAACGTTTTTTTTCAACTAGTGCTTATTTCGTGAGTGGTAACACTTAGCTCATGTCTGATTTGACACATAATTAGTTTTATCCTTCCGCTGAACGAATATGGTTGTGTATACGCATGAACAACGCTGGGAAATATTGCGACATTACTTTGAAAATCATGATGCCGATTTTGCCAAAAAAATCATCTTTTCAGATGAAGTTTATTTTGATCTTGGCGGGTATGTAAACAAGCAAAATTGTCGCATTTGGGGCACAGAAAACCCGCACGCATACATTGAAAAGCCGCTGCATCCAAAACGAGTCACTGTTTGGTGCGGATTTTGGTCCAGAGGCATAATTGGGCCATTTTTCTTCGAAAATGAGCAAGGAGTGGCCGTTACAGTCAATGGCGATCGTTATCGGGCCATGTTGAACGAATTTTTGTTCACAAAAATTGAAGAGGAGGATATTGGCAACATTTGGTTTCAACAGGACGGCGCTACGTGCCACACAGCCGAAGCTACACGCGATGTTTTACGCCCTGTTTTTGAAGATCGCATTATCAGCCGCAGAGCTGATGTCGTTTGGCCACCTCGGAGCTGCGATTTGACACCGTTGGACTATTATTTGTGGGGTGCCCTCAAAGATAAGTGTTACGCCGACAAGCCAGATACAATTGACGCTTTAAAGGACAATATTCGTGAAGCCATTGGTGAAATACAGCTGCACACAATCGATAATGTGCTTAAAAATTGGACCGATCGTGTAGGCTACTGCATGGTCAGCCGAGGCAGCCATTTGAATGAAATTATTTTCCATTAATAACCGTAAGGATTGTACTTTCAAACAAAAAAATAAATTAAAGAAAATATTCAGTAATTTTTTTTTATAGAATTTTCAAAAAAAAAAAAGTTCTTTGGCGGACCCTGTACAACAAATGTTTGAATTTGGCTCAAAATATTACTATTTTTTTTTGTTAAATTTTTCTCAAATTTTCAGGCGTCATAAATTTTTTTATTATTTATTATTATTTATTTAGACAAATTGTTGACATTTAAAAATAGATAACAACTAATAAAATAAACTATAATAAACTATTACTGCTAAAGATATTAATTTAAAAAAATTTTTAGATTATTTTACTGAGTTATCATATAAAACGGAATACAATTCAATTATTCGAGGATAAAAATACAAAAGAAAACTGTTTCAAATAAATATAAACATCATTAAGATAGTAATGCCAAAAAAATTATATTGAAAAGAAAAATTTTTAAGAAAGTAATTAAAAATTAACTTTAGTTTTAGTAAAGGATTACAAGATCAGAAACAGGAGAGATAGAGTTAAGAGAAATAGGTGAAGATTAAATGCTTAAAGTGCTAAGGGTTGGAAATTGTTTTAATGTTTCTTGGAAGTGAATTCAATAATAAAAAAGAAATTTAAAAAGAAATGGACATCGCAGTTCTATCTATCTTTAATAGGTATTTGAAGCAAAAATTTGTCTTTAAACATCTTTAAAAACTAGGATTTGGCCAATTTTTGCCAAAATTTGGGACGAGTTTTTAGCCGTACTTAAGTTTGAGTTAAGTCTAGAAATTTGGCGACTTAAGTTTTCGAATCAACTTAAATATGGTGGAACAGTTGATTCTAAGACTTTAGTCGAACTTAAGTAGCCCAATTTCTAGACTTAGCTTAAACTTAAGTTTTGATTGTGAAACTGGCCTTTTAATTTCAGCCCAATCGAAAAGAACTCTTTATTAGTTTTTTAAGCTTTTAGGCATCTAACGACTTCAATCTACTTGGCATCTGGCAGTTGAATTTTGTGTTTGAAATCATCACCTCCAAACGTTGTCACCTACACGGTTAGAAATCTTGGAATAAAATTGAATACAAGCAAAGTATTACAGAGATTTTTAATACAAAAAGTCTTTAATAAAACAAAATTTATTTTGTTTTACATTTTAATACAGTTCAAATATTGCAACGATATTTTATGCCCTTCGATACTATGGTGAATATTGTATTTAATTTTTAAGACATGCTGTATTGTATTTCAATAAAATTATGTATTAAATTTAAGTACAATTCAAATATTACAAAATCAGTATTAAAAATAAATACGAACTGAGCATTAAATTTCAATACATATTTTTATTAAAAATAATTTTTAATATTTGGCTAGTACTTAATTATAATATGATTTTGGTGTGGTCATACATATATGTAAGTCATACAAAAAGTATTAAAATGTATTCCAAGATTTCTAACCGTGCACCCTTTTTATTATATTTTGAATGTTTTTTGACAAAATGAGTATAAAACAACAATTTGCGTCATCAGTAATTTATTCATTTGAAACAAATGGGGCAACAAATGGATCAACAAATAGGTGACATTTTGTTGGTTTCCATACTTGAAACTTTAGAACACATTTCATCACATCATCATTATTGATGACCCTCTAACAGGTGTTATTTTGACCTAGAGAGCATATGATTGATTGATTATCTGTTTGCTGTTTTAATTGATTGATTTGATATTAACAATTGATTTACTTGGCAACAAAGCCAATTTGACATTTGCTTTTGACATTTTTTTTCAAGTCGTTTGCAAAGTCTGTCACTCAAACAGCCACCTGCAAAAATGCCATTTTAGATATCGCGACAACATTACACTGTACGCCTCCAGCTCCTCGATGATAACAACGACTGGTTCATAGGTGACACCAGTTGCAAGTTTAATATGCGGTCAAAACGTCAAAGAAAAAACATAGCCTTACTTGGTTGGCTTCCGTCGATGTGCATTTTTTGTTTATAAAGGCAATTGCATCAGTTACAATAGTGCCGAAATGTAACCGTCATTGTCGTATTGTACCCCTGAATTCGAATCGTCTGCCAGCAGCATGCTCTATGCATCTGCCGCCGTTGATATTGGGCACGCTACGACAACAGCTAGCTTGGAGTTCCATTGATGACGGCGCTTTCAATGAAAACATAAAAATAAAAATGCAAATTAAGCTGCCCAAGCGCACAAATCTAACGCACAATTGCACGATTTGCGGTGGTGGATGCGATTGATCAGAACATTCAAAGCGCGGATTGTGCCTCCATTTGACCATTTGTGTTTATTGCACATGCAAGTTAAGGAGAACAAGAAGGACCCTAAAAGATGCCGACTCAGAAATAAATAAAATGTGCATACACGTAAGCAGATCGAAACATTTTCACATTGCGACTTCAAAATCTGCTTAAAACTTGCATTTGGAACTGTTCTTGAATTCTGTTCGTGCAATTCACAACGTTTTTACTTTAATCATTCAAACCGAATAAAGTTTTAAATTTGAGTTCTAATTTTTGCTAAAAGTCTCACTGACTATATAGCAAAATAGTATTTCATTTATGCTATCAAACGGACGACAGTACTACAATAGAAAGGTTTCCGAAAGGTAGTTAAAAATATTTGTAAGTAGTTTCATTTTCTTTCATTTCACTGCGCCTAATTACAGCGGAATATATAAATATGAAATACGTCCACATCTATCTATATATATATATATATATATATATATATATATATATGTATATAGAAACTAGATGCCCTGGCAAACGTTCTTCTGCACCTTCATGTCTTTCACAAATGTGGGTAGAGGTTTTTATGTTATATTGTGCAAATACTAAAGAAATTCACAACAGCGCCTTCCAGCAGATCGTCAAAAAGCTACGAACCTTCGTCTCGACAAAACAAATATATTGTACACACATGTCCTCAATCCCCCGGCAGACGTTATCCTGCCACAAACCGCCATACTGCCATATCCAAATTTCATGCTAATCGGAGAAAAACATTTTATATTTTCAGTATTATTAGTATAGATGCCGAAGGTAACGATATAAACTAAATTACCAAATTTTAGTCAAATACGATAAAGCCGTCCGAAATATAGAATTTTTGTTGATTTGTAACCACAACAAATCGAGTGCCAAAAATTTCAGCTTAATTTATTTTATACCTGGCGTAACTTTGCTTCACTCCACGCTTATCCCCTGTTGCCGAAAGTAGCCATACGAACTAATTTACCAAATTCTAATGTTAAACGACCAAAACCGTCTAAAAGATAGATCTTTTCTATTGATTTGTGGGCGGTAAAAGGGGGAGTGGCAACTCATTTTTAGTACAGTTTCCGACAATAACAATACAAACTAAATTACCAAGTTTTAGTCTTTTAAGAGCAAAATAGTCTGAAATATATAATTTTTATTGATTTGTGGGCGCCGAAAGGGGGTGTGCAAACCCCAAAAGCAAATTTAACGCTTCGTTCTTGAGAAATGGAATTTCAAACACATTTCACGAATATTAGGAGTACGAATATTTACGGAGGTGAAAAGGAGGACAAGTTAAGAAAAAAATGTATGGGAAGGGGGTCTATATTCGCGCCCTTAGGAGCTACGAGGTTAATTGGTTTTTCATGACTTTGATTCATACTATTGTTTCTAGCAGAAAAACTAACTCAAGGAAAACTTATTTTAACAATTTATTTGAAAGACAATGAAATGACTTTTCTAACGGTATATCAAAGAACGTATTTATTCCCGAGCTGCTTTCGTGTGAAGATAAAATCAATCCGTTGGTACTACTATATTTTCACATTTCTCTAAATTTTGCGTAATAAATCGATCATCAAATTTGTGATTTATTTAATATTTTTGGGTCAGCACAATGTCTGCCGGGTCCACTAAAATTATATAATCTTGGAATGTTTTGAAATATTTAAACATTTTTTTCACAGAAATTATCTTTTAAGCTGTATAAAATGGTAAAAAGTATAAAAACAACATTTTAAGCAAATTAATTTTCATAAAAAAAATTCATAGGGGATTTTTAATGATAGAAACATAGAAACTTGACATAGTTTATGTGTCAAAATGAAGCAATTTTTGCAGATAAATGATATGTCTTATGAAAGAGTGGGGAAAATGGATATTACAAAAATTTCAACAAAAACCACTTTTGGCTTATTTTTTGAGCACAAATTGAATATTTTAGAGGTTGTTTGAAAACAATATATGTGACCTTCTCCGAGAAAAGGGACTTAGTGTGTCAAAAAACGGGTTTGGACTTAAGAGTGGATCCTGGTACCCAAAAGGCTGTAGAGTAAAATGAAATGAGTTAGATTTCAAAGTCGGCACCCAATCATAACTAGCCATACCAAATCGCATCTCCCAACTGAAGGTGTGTTCACAGTGATAATGCGTTATGAAACTTTAAATGCGTTTTTCCCAAAACTTCATTTTCACACACTAGGTCCCTTTTCTCGGAGAAGGGCACATATAAAAATAAATTAGTGAGGTAACAGTAAATCTGCTCTCATTTCTCCAAATTCACTTAATTGAACTTTCAGACAAAAAAAAAAAATTGATGAACATTGATTTGAAAATATCGATCTTAGCGATTTTGCAATGTTGCTTGCTAAGTCAAAACTCTAAATTTCAATCGTTTTTTTACTCTTTCTAAGGCTTAAGAAAATGCATTATTCTAAGAAAATCTATAGTTTTCGAGATATAGCAATAATTTTGATGTCATAATAACGGGAATTTTTTCAATATACTATCCGTACAAAATATTTTCGAAAAAGCTTTTGTTTACTGTTATTTTTATTATTCGACATTTAAAAAAAAACCCGTTCTACTGAGAAAATCTATAGTTGTCGAGACATCGTCAAAAGTTTGATGCTATAATAACGGGATTTTTTCAAAATTTAAGAAAACTATACTCATATTCAGAATCTATGTCAATAAAAATAAATTAATTTAATTAAAATTTTAAAAGGTTTTTACCCAAATTTTTGTATAGCCCTGTCATGCAGGGTTTATTAAAAAGTCAATACAATCACAGTCATAACAATTACCGTTTAAATAAGGTACTTCAAATTAAATAAGATAAATTCTTCATTATAAGCCCATTAATGATCACTACCAGAACCCGTTGAGTTTAGCTTTTGAAATTTTCAATAAATTCGTATTAATATTAGACGGAAAACTCTAAAGCTTAAAAAAAATTCAAAGGATTTGGGTGTGACGAAGCGTGTGATTAAAAAATCATAAGGGGTCTGTTAGTAGAGAAATAAAAAAAAAAACTTAAAAAATTAAAAAAAATGATAAATTGGAAAATTTTCGTTTTGTCGCGTTTTTCACTTTTTTAAAATACTGTATGATATATCATACGTCGTTAATAATGGGTTAATCTAAACAAACACAATTATTTTTATATTTTGCATTTGAGATACAACTAAATACTTTAATTTTAAGATTTCAAATTTGTGCATGGTATTTATTAATATTTTTATCGCAGGCGAAGCAGCGGGTATTTGCTAGTATTTAATTATAAAATAAAACCCTAAATGTTGAGAACCATTTCTTTTACAAGTGGCAATGGTGTCATTTCATTTGCGATTTCGGCTTCAATCCTTTTCTTTCATTTGTGCTTTGTTTTATTTATTTTTTTAATTATCTTTAAATTTTGTTCGTACAAAAAATGTTGGTCTTTATTTCACTGAAGAAAATTTTTCATTAAAATATGTTGAACACATTTCAACAGGCGAAATATAAAGAAACTCGTTGCAGTGCTCCGCTGTCAACAATTGTCAATCTTCCGCAGTAACAACTTTTCTTCAGTTTCTTATTTTTGAAGCATTACTTCAACTTTTCAGCGGAAAGAAGGCACATATACTCAAAACAGAGAAAAAACGCACTGAAGTAATTTAATTATGGTTAGATATTTTAAAAGCTCATCCAGTTAAATAACCACACGACAATTTTTTTTTTCATTGCTGCTACTGCTGCTACCACCCAACATGGCTTGCTACATTAAAAAACATATAACAGTTTGCATGGCTTCATCACAAACCTTATTAAAACTTAAAATAATATCTCAGCATTGATCAAACATGTAAGCTCAAAACTTAACATGGCTTCAATAGCACAACTTCTGTTGTTCAACAGCCCAGCCCAACCACGTTGAGAATTCGAAGCATTGCATCGCATGGAAAAATAATCGAGGTAACTAACAATAGCACAAAATACAATTGACAGCGATTATTGTTATTACTGCGTATTAGAATATTATGCCTGTACAAGCATATGCAGTTGTTGCTTGGTTGTTTTGCTGTTGCAAACAATTATTTAGATGCAATAGTGAATAAAACGGGGAAAGTTTCGCATTGCTAATGGTGGTCCAGTACTGAAGATGCGATGCAAATCTTTAGCAATTGTCGTTTGAGGATCTTACGAGTGTAAGAGCGGCTGACGCCAGTTGTTGCTGGACTAGCATCATATGCGGTCTTTGTTGTTAAACTTTTGTAGCATAGTTAAATGCATACATGCGTCTTGGGGTAGCTTAGCATGTGCTTGTAATGTGTGCGACGAATATACAACGATACATGTGATAGCAACCAAGGCAGCTGATGTCAACATTCAGTGGCTTCGTTTCAGTTTCGGTCAGTGTCGGTCAGGGGAAATGCTTACTTATGTAGGCAGTAACCAACGGAAGCTATCCATTTCGATAATTTATGATTACTAAATTGTTTTGCATTTCAAATTAATTGTCAACTAGTGAAAATAAAACTAACAGGTTCATACGCAAACCTCGACCGATGAGCATCGGGTGACTGTTAGGCTACGGACATTTAAGGTACCTAATGATGAGGACTCCGGAGGTTTAGAAACTAATTTAAGAAAAGAAAATGTTGCTTAGTGCACTATAACCAGCATCATGGTAGCTGCTTTTTGTTTACATGCACTTGATTTTGAGTAGAAACCAAAGCTGCCGCAACAGAGCCTCCATTGTTTCAATAAAAAAATATTCAGGACGACTTGATGTAGGAGTAGGTACTATGCGTTCGTTCTTTTTGCGAATCCAAACCGACAAAAAGCAGAAAGATTTCTTGAGCTGCCAGAACTCGCCTCTGCATTTGCGGATTGCAAAGCTGCACAATAATTTATTTCGAAAATTATTCTCGCATTGTTTTGTCGCGCACATGAAAACATTCTGATATCTTTGGATAAACATGCAGTAGAAACACAGCTTGAACTTGATACAAAGGAATTAAAGACTCGTTGCGGAAACAAAAGAGAACTCACCACAGACAGATACATGAATACTGTTGAGGTTCTGGCAGACACAACATTTTTCTCGGTTACTGTTGGTGAACGTTTAATCATTGAACCTACAACGACATTTGAATGAGATAATGTAATGAGCGAGTTGCAGGAGGCTCAGCAGTTGAAAAAGTGCGATGTGCTGTGCTCCTATAAAACTAGAACGGCAGTCCTGATTGCTTTGACATGAACAATTCAATTTGTGGCATGTGGCAACTGACATGGACCACTGCTGCATAGCAATAAAAATTTACAGATTAATCGAATATGAATTTACTTTAGTATCGATCATTCATTGTACGTAACTCAATTGTTGCCTTGTGATTACACAATTGATTTTAAGACGCTTGTTTTCATTTCTTACTAGGGTTTAAATAGCCAGTTCTATTATTATTATTTGTTTGTTAGTTGTTTATTTTATCTACTTAGTGAAATTTAGTACTTTTCTTAATTTTCAATTCAATTATAAACATTGAATATGTTTCACATATAGAGACAGTGAAGTAGATATGGGGCGAGTCCGCGGGTTTGGACCCCTCTCAGAGCCATGGAAATATTTCCAAATATCTCACATTATTGTGAATTGATTCTATTAAGCTAAGTCCGAATCCAAATGTAAATGTATTGCCAAAAATTTTTCTTTTTCTCAAAATTTTTCTTTTTCTCAAGAAAGTTATCAAAACTTGGTTTAGTTCAGTGTTTAATTTTTCTAAATTGGTCAGCGATTACTAGAGATATAGTGACATGTCGTCGCCTGAGAAAATAAATGTCTTACGTGAAATTTTTCACTTTTGAGGTTATTGAGAAAAAGGGGCTATAAATTCTAAAAAAGTAGCGGTAAGACCACAAAAAATCTATTGTGAAATGTGTCTGCAAATAGGCCTGAAATTCTGAAGAATATTGTTCAGCTAGATTTTGAATTTCAATAATCTCAAATGTAAAAATTTTCAAATACGACATTTATTTTCTCAAGCGACGATGTGTAGCTTCCAGAAATTGGGTGTTGCTTAGATTCAATTAAACAAGCTCATAATTATTGCATCTACCTACTAGGGAGTCTATTCCCGGAAGCTTTTCTCGATCCCGGGATTATCAGGATTGAAAATTTGAATCCCGGGATCCCGGGATTAGTTCGGGATTAAAAATTTTAAGAAGTAAATAATTCAAAACGTCTTTAATACAATTTTTGTTTATTTATTACTTGAAACTAAAAATGTAAGCTAATTTAATTATAAAGTAAAACAAAACAAAACACACTAAGCGTTGTTTTCAGTGTAATTAAAAAACCCCGTGGTTTTGATACCACACTTTACCGAGCAGTTTTTATATTTTTTCTTGTTTTACATGAAATCTCTAAAAACCAAAAGTGTGGTAATTTTAAGAAGCCTAATAATGTGTTTAACGAACGTGGTTTTTAAAGTTTCATAAACAACTGATCGGTTGCCAGTTATTTTCTAATTGCCAAAATGGAAGAAGCTCAAAATGCAAGCTAAACTGTTTTATGCCACAAATTAATAAAATATATCAAATTGGATAGTTAATTTATTTGCATACTAACAAAAAGCTATAGTTCCCATCCACAAATTCTATTTTAAAGGGTGCTCATAATTGTGATTTTCAACTATGGCAAAAACACAATACCACTATACCACACAATTGTGAATAAACGCGAAAAACTTAAATAATATTAATGACTAGCACATTGTAGTTTTTTAACCCTTTCAGTTGACTTGCCCAATATATTGGACACGTCAGAAAGTCATTTTTATATGTATTTATTTTGCAAAGTTTTTGTTTAAATCAAATCGTTTGGTTCTATGAAACAAAGAGAATCAACTTAATAAAAATAAATTTAGAGAGATATTTGACATAAAAGTCAGTTGGATTTTCGATTTTGTGCCGAAGAAAAACAAAAACAAATTTTTTCGCCCTATTTTATAAGAAAAAATCAACCGGACAAAAATCAAATGTATGTTTTTTTATCTTTTTATGGCTTTCGTGATAAGAATATTAAGAGGGTTTCAAAAACAGAGATCTAAAGGGTTGCAAAATTTTTAAGGGATTACAAAAAAGACTGCGCAGAACAAGAGCAAAACAATTTTTTTCTTTGTACATGCTTGTAAATCGTAAGTTGCGCAGAGGTATGCTTTTTCACCTTTTTAGGACCTAAATGATAGGAATATTACCTCAAAAAAGTATTTTGTTCCAAGTTTAGCCTAGCCAGTGAAAGGGTTAAAGAATAAAGAATAAAAAAAAATACAGAACAGTTTAAGTTATTACTATATAGTGTTATACTTTTTTTTGTACACCGTCTTCATGTTTTTTTGTGTTTAAGGCAAATTAAGGTTGGAAAAGACTTTTCAAAATGAAATTTTTTTTTTATTATTTTTAAAGTAATACATTAAGCTGATCAACGAGTTTTATTTTTTATTAGAGAGTTTTGTTCGGATATTATTACAAATATAACCCGCTGATGAGAAGCACCGTTCTGGTTCTATGCTAGTTGGAGAAATAGTTTCGATCACGATTGCCTTCACCACAAAACAAAATTATTTCTTAAGTCAGAATATCTGACAATTTTGATATACATAGCTGTCTTTCCGATGTTACAAATTCTTCTAAAACTTTGTAAAGCCTTTGCTCCAGTGATTCACACTCATCGTCTTAACAATCTTTTTTAGCCTCAATAAAATTTTTTTCTAATTCTATATTCATATCAACTTAAAATAAAATTTTTCCATTTACATGAATATTTGGAATAGAAACTTTTTTTATTTAAAAATCCCGGGATCCAGTTAAAACAATCCCGGGATTTAAAGGGTCTTAAATTGTCCGGGATCCCGGCTTTGACTTTCCTTCTACCTACCTACCGTTTTTCGACGTTTCAACAAAGTAAGATGTGAAACATACATTTGGCGTCACAAAACAGTTATGTAATCAGGTGTTCAAAAGTAAGCTTTTTAAAGGACATTGTATTTCTTAGGAACCCCTCACAACCAAAAGCTATCTACGCCACTGCATATATATTTCATAGAGACTACTGCAATTTCGAAATATTCATTCCTGAAAAATTTATTAACTGAAATTGGGAAATTGAAAAGGGGGTTTTCATTTTTAAAACACCAGATAAAGATATCACATTTTTTTTTTTGTTTATACTTATGAATATCAATGGTTGATGAACAAATTGGCATTAAAAATTTCCAGAATGTTTTTGAACTTTATCTTAAAAATGAAAACTTCCTTTTTCGATTAACCGGGAAAAATCATTCAAAATTGGGCTGATATTGAATAAATATCATTATTATGCAAGTATAATTAAAATATCGTGGTAGCCGTAGTCTACTGGGTAAAGTGCATGATCAAGAATCGCGGTTACCTGGACCTCAGCCCGACCGAACATTTTTTCATTTCAGTTAATATCTCTATTCGGCAGCCACCTCTATGCCAACAATGGCAAGTCTCAGAGAGTAGAAACCTACCATGAATAGCTTCTTGAGAACATAAGCCGTTTGGAGTCGACAAAAAAAAGTAGACGCAGTTTTCGATCATTTGTGTTCAAACATTTAATAACACATACAATACAATTGACCAATAGAAGCTTGGTCAAAGTCCTTTCTAGGGCTGAAATGTCCAATTTATTTTTTTTATATATATTTTCAGAAACAGAAGGTATAGATTATTTTCGTAAGAGGTAAATCCACAAACATGTAATTGGATGTCGTCAGTAGTCAAATAAACCTTCAATGGATACGGAAGTTTTTAATTAAATTTTTCTAAAATAAAAGGATATGAAAACATATTATTAACTTCGCCTGGGACTGCATTACTTTCTTAAAGTAGTTCATAATTTTCGAATTGAAGGCAGACGTTGCAAATTTATAAAAATTTACCTGTTCCTCTCTTATATGCATATATATGGATCATTAATTAAATAAGAATACCGACACGAAAGTTTTATGATTTAAAAATTTTTTTGGACGAGACTTTAAATTGCGTCATAGTTTAATAGCGCGATTTCGTTATCTTTCTTCAGCCTACTCCTTCTTCTTGCTACTTAATCAAAACAAATAAAACAAAACAAAACAAAACAAAACAAAACTTATTCGTTGTTTTTCTGAATGTTGCTAATTATAAGTATGAAGTATTCAAGCTGCCAACCAGACAAGAGCTAATACGAGGCTTCAAACTTAAGCCAACAAAACACCTTTTATGGAGCGATAGCCAATGCTATTTATGGATGGAAGTCCGAAAACATCATCAGAAGACAGAACAGAGACAGCAACAGTTGTCGTACTTCTAGCAATTCTTCACGATAGTTGCACCTTCTACCTTCTTGCACCTTGCGCTGTGCTTTGGCACTCAGTCAAGTTGAAGTTAGGACCACACCGCACACCTTTTTCGTGTCAACTGGTTATAGCTGGTCAGCACGTTTATTTACATGTGATATAAAATGGTTAAATTATTATTAAGGTATGTTGCGGGCGTAAGTTTCTAAAGACACTGTCTGGCCAATTCTAAAACTTGTCATTTCTGTCCAATTTTGAGTAAAATTTTTTATTGTATACTGATTAAGAAAGTTAAGGTGCTTAGTGCTTGGTGCCAGCAACTTGGAGAGATGAGCAGCATCGATTTCACTTAACCATAAATTTGAACTTGACTAGGTGGGTGCATGAATAAAACTGCCATATTGAGAGGGAAGTTTTTAAAGCATTGCAAAATTAAGCATGCAAAAAAGAATCGATTTCGAATAAGTATGCGTATTTTTAGTTTCTTTAAATTAATTATGAATGAACTTGATCAATGCAAAGGGTAATGCATATAACAAACAATAAAGTGGTTAGCATGAAATATTTTGCTGGATAAAATTTTCAGCGATCCTTTTTTGGAGCAAAATGTATTCTTTGTTTTATTAGAAAGTCTCAAACAGGTTTTAGACTTATCTTATCTTTAGGTTGTGGGTTAAAGATAAGAACATAATAGCAGTAGAATTGTTGATAACTACTGTAATTACTCACAACCCATTACCTAGCATGCGTCTTTATTGTGTTTTACAGATGCATTGAAATTGTTACCAATATATCTTAATACTTTTTCCAAAAAGCAATCTACAACTTGTAAGAAAAGAAGTTCTATTATTTTTGTTTAAAATTTTCCCTGTCGAGATAATAGATAAAACAGAACTAATATTTTTTCTAAAGGGAGGTTTTAGGCAAAAGCGAAAAACATTTTTTAGAAGATGTTTTCTAAAAAAGTATTTTATATAGATAAAAAAATAAATTTGCATGTTAATTTTACATCATTAGTTGTTTATGAAAATTATGAAGCGCGAAAGATAAAATTAAAAAATTTACGTTATTTTTGATATTTCCAAATTGAATTTTCCAAAGACGCTTATTTTTATTAAATGGTGTGTAGAATTACAATATAAATAATGAAAAACTAGTAAGGAATTATTTTCGACTGGGCCGAAGTTAAAATACCCCCACGGCCGAATTAGAGTATATATAAAGTCTTAAGCAAACTGTTAAATATATTTAAAGAGATTTTCCCGTTATGGTTAAGTCACTTTGTAAGGGAGGTAGGCGTGGTTTTCATCCGATTTTTACAAATTTGATACTCAAAATAAATATTCAATATTTAAGACACTGTGCGAAATTTGAAGTCATTAAATTGATTTTTGTGGAATTTAAAGAGATTTTCCCGTTTTGGTTAAGTCACTTTGTATGGGAGGTAGGTGTGGTTTTCATCTGATTTTTACAAATTTAATACTCAAAATAAATTTTAAATATTTAAGACACTGTGCGAAATTTGAAGTCATTAAATTGATTTTTGTGGAATTTAAAGAGATCTTACCGTTTTGGTTAAGTCACTTTGTATGGGAGATAGGCGTGGTTTTCATCCGATTTTGCTTAGATTCGAACTTGACCTCAATTTTTGTATAAAAAGCTTATATTTTGAATTTCGTCATGAAAGCTCAAAAATTACGGCTGCTATCTCGGACACAGACGGACATGGCTAAATCGACTCAGGAGGTGATGCTGATCAGGAATATCGGCGTTACAAACGGAGTGACAAAATTCATATACCCCCATTACGTTTTCTAAACGTGGGGGTATAAAAAAAACATTAAAATGGGTCGATTAGTTTGTTTGCAGGAGTGTGGCCCGTTTTGAAAAAGTATGTTTCGAGAAAAACGCATTTAACAGACTGTCTAGACAGCTAAGTGATTGACTCTATACAGAGTTATTGTTGTTCCCTTCTTAAAAACTTAGTTAATCAAAAGCTCGTAATTAAAATTCGTGTTTAAAGTTACTGCGGTTAGTGAAAGTTACTCTGGCGCACCGGGCTTGAAGCGCTGTAGAATATGTGTTATAAGCGGGATTGATTTAATATTTTTTTTTAAATTTTCTTGTATAGTTGTACACCAATAATCAATTTAAAAAAAGTTTACTTTTTAAAAATTGTTTGCCTAAAACCTCCCATACTATAAAATCAACTAATTGTTAAAATAAAAATTTGCTCATACCAATTGACAATATAAAGATGTGAAAAATATGAAATTTATATACAAATTACAATTTTAATTACTAGTTGTTAATACTCAATCACTTCTAGGTAGTGCTGAAGGGAAGGCATCCTTTCCGTTCTTTTCTATTCAATCGTTACTTTGATTAGTTTTCGTCACCTGGTAACTGATTCTTTATGTATTTGGAATGCATTCCCTACGCTTAGAGAAGTGAAGAAACCATTTTTGTATTACTTTACACCAAAACAATGGAGATATGATAAAATAACATAAAAAAAAACAAGAAGTGCTACCTCCCATACAACTTCAACGGTTAAATTACAATGTTTTGATAATTGTTGTAGATAAAATATTTTAATACTTACTAACCGAATAGTATTACATAATATTGATATATCATATACATTAGAGTGTATCTTAAAAGTTGAAGTTGTTTCTTTTATCGCATTATCTTTTAAATTTTTCGCATGATGTTAAAATAAATGTAAATAAAATTTCGTGTAACTAGGACCACGGCAACCCATGTTGATATTCATCGAAACATGTCAGTACTTGGTGATATGGGAATTGTTGTTGTTGTTGCCTTCTTCAAAGCTTACTTGATCTAAATAGCTCATAATGAAAAATTATGTAAAAATCAAAGAGTAGATCACAATCAATTATCGAAAAAATGCTTTTTTTTTAAATCAAATAGCCTTAAAACCAAGTGCAAATTTTCAAAAAGCTGGTTAGCATCTAGTTTTTCATTTAAATTTTCCTGAAAAAAGCAATCAAACGTGAAAATTGGACAAAACCTACTGAAGTTGTGATTTTTTAATTTAAAAAAAAATCTAATTTTTGTTCTTGCATTAAAAAAAATCACAAAAATTTTATTTTAATAAATTTCAATGAAATGTTGTGGAAATATTTTCTTAAACTATACCTAATACACATAAGAAAAGATTTGCCATTATGTTGGTGTATACCGGGTCGTTATGAATTTTTTTTTACTATTCTGAGTTTGAGTATTTTTACGAAAAAATCCCCAAAAATCAAAAAATGCAAAATATAAAAAAATACTACCACTGATAGTTTTTGTATACCCTTGAGCTATTTTTAAAAAAAAAAATGGATATCAATTAATGGACCTGGACACTAGATGCTTTTTGCTGATTTTGTAAAAAGAGTCACCGTCGTCGCTGCAACCATGACATAAAGATACATGTGTTTATAATTTTGATGTCATTGGAAAGAAAAATAAATAAATCACAAATTTGATGCTATAAAAAATTTTGATTTATTACGCAAAATTCACAGAAAACTGCACTCAAACTTGAAATTTAGTAGTTTCAACGAATTGATTCATCTGCGCACGAGCACAGCTCGGAAATGGACAAGGCGGGTGAGTTTGTTAATACACCGTTTGAAAGGTTAATTCATTGCCTTTTAAATGCTTTCTTTTTCATTGAGTTTTTATTTTTTTATATTTGGATTGGATTTTTTAACTCTAGAAAGATAATCTGCGTCAAATTTACGTATGCGTGTACGAATTATTTTTGTTACTTATAGAAGAGGTTTGAAGTTTTTGTTTTTTTTTTAAATGAATAAATACATATAAACACATTAATTGTGATATTTATTATTATACCTATGTGTACAATGTACATATATAAAAAGGTTTGGTTTATTCAAATCAATAAACAAGACTTCACGTTGTAGCTAGTTAAAACTCATGCGCCAATTTGACGCATGATTATCTTATTTGACGCAAAATTCACAGAAAACTGCACTCAAACTTGAAATTTAGTAGTTTCAACGAATTGATTCATCTGCGCACGAGCACAGCTCGGAAATGGACAAGGCGGGTGAGTTTGTTAATACACCGTTTGAAAGGTTAATTCATTGCCTTTTAAATGCTTTCTTTTTCATTGAGTTTTTATTTTTTTATATTTGGATTGGATTTTTTAACTCTAGAAAGATAATCTGCGTCAAATTTACGTATGCGTGTACGAATTATTTTTGTTACTTATAGAAGAGGTTTGAAGTTTTTGTTTTTTTTTTAAATGAATAAATACATATAAACACATTAATTGTGATATTTATTATTATACCTATGTGTACAATGTACATATATAAAAAGGTTTGGTTTATTCAAATCAATAAACAAGACTTCACGTTGTAGCTAGTTAAAACTCATGCGCCAATTTGACGCATGATTATCTTTTACGTTCATCACAATATGATTATCTTTCTAGGGTTAAATAAATCTCTCTTCGGTTTCTTCAGAGAAGTAAGTTTTAATCTAACCATATTTCATAAGTAGGCCAAAATGATGATAAAAAGGTACATTTTTGCTCCAAATTTTGGAACTCGCAAGCGTTTACTCTCTTGTTTTTAATTAGTTAAGGTTATCGCGAGTACACTGTATTTTTCTTTAAAGCCATCCAAATATTCTCAAAGATTCTAAAAGCTTGTTTAATTCAGCGACCAACAAATTATAATTTATCTTAAAAGACTGCAAAATGGTGGTGTGGATGTAAAAAATATTTATACAGATATTTGCTTCTGCAATGCAAAATCATAAATGTCATTACGGCCTTCTTGCAAGTGAGCTACGTTACATTTATTTTGTTTGAATTTATTTTTCTTTTCGCTTGAATTTAAATACTTAAAATTAAATAATGGCAGAATTTTTTAATCTACTGTAAAAACTAAACGAAATCAAACTAGCCTTTTGAACCTATAAGTATATCCAGGTTGTTTTAAAGAAAAATATTTTACAAATCAAGGTAAAAGCTGAAGAAATGAAAAAATTGTTGGATATTTCAACTGAGTAATGATTTACTTTTAATTAAACTCAGTGAAATTAGGAAAATACGAAGTAAGAAAATCTTTAATTCAGACAATACCCTTGTGCTAGTCATAACGGATAAGTTTTTTAATCTTACCTTAAAAAACCCAACCGCTTCTGACTTAAACTTAAAATTTCTATATCAAAATTAGACTATTTTTCTGGTTACAATTTTTTCAAACTGAACAATGCACTCTTCTTGCACTGCTTTATTTTTGATAAAAATGTTTTTATTGCTAAGTAATTAATTAAATGAAGTAAGCTAACACCATCTAAAAAATTTAAAGTTTTTAGGAATTGACAGTGTTTTGATTTTCGCAGAGTGAAAAAAGAAATTCATAAAGAAACATTTTTTTCGTCACTGCAAAAATTTTCTAAACTGGAGCTAAATTTCACGTTTTCTCATCAAAAACAAATTTACCAGTTTTGGTAAAATCAAAGAGTTATAAACGACGATAAAAGGCAGATGAGGAATAAATTAATTTTTATGTTTATTGTTAAAATATCAAATCAGAAAAGCAAATGGTGTCGGTGTGAAGAGTAGCACATAGCATTGTGGTTTAGTTATCCGAGAACGTATGACAAATAAATTTCTGGTCACGCCCTCACCGCTTGCAAGATAGTATAGCGAAACAAAAAGAGAACAGTATTTAAGACCGCATAAGTTTTCTCTTAAAGTCTCTTCAGTTCAATAAAATCTTTTGAATACAAAAAGTTATTTGCTAGCATAACCAAGATCAATGGGTGGAAAAGAGATGTTTACAAGTCATGACTTAGAAGCACATGGATAAAGAAATGTGCGAGAAAAATGTAAGACGGAGCAAGAGAAAAGGCAAGAGCTCCAACAAGCAAATCAGACTTAGTATGTATTAACTTGGCTTTAACGCTCCCAAGCGATTGAAGCTTCACTCACAATATCAGTTCGTAGACTGAGTTCATTTAAAGCAATTCAAGAAACGGTTGATTAACCGTCGCGATGATATTTTTCTTTTGTTTTGCCCTATTCAGTTACACATATTACTTATATTGTGGCAATCAGACAAGTACGTGTTAACGGAATATTTTACAACTTCCGGAAAAGGAAGTTGGAAAGTACATAACCGTTTAATTTTTTAGTGTGAATTTTAAACAGATTTTTTAATTTGGACAAAGCACACAATTCTTTACAGTAACTTGAATTGAAAAAACATATGGCATTAAGTGATTGTGACATTAAAGCAAAAAACTTCTGATATTCATAGAACTACCAGCAAGAAGCAGATATAATAATATTCAAGAATTAACATGTAAGTTTGACATTATTTTAGGCTTATTAAATTTAAATTTTTTCAATAGTGCTATCAAAAGGTTATCAAAAAAATTTATATAACGCTATCGATCATTGTACATGTAAAAAATTGTGCATATATAAAATTATATTTCATCACCTACGATATACTTTTACGTAGGTGGCTAAAAAAAATTACTTCAAGATGTCGCTTTAAGAAACAAACCACTCAGCTTTATGTTGTGGGTTGTTAAATTTTTCACTGCTTATCTGAATTTATTTCAAAAACAAAGACAGTACGAAAGCTTTGTGTAAACAATGAACCATAGGTTAATATTTACAATTTTGAAAGAAGACCCCAAAAACTGGATAAAACTTGAAGGAAAGTTCGATTAAGAAGTGCCAAAATATAGATGTTAGGAAAAAATTGTGTTAAAATAGAGAATAGTGCTTTAAATGAAATTAATTTTTTACTTTTTTTTAGTAAGGTGCACATAGTTAACTTGCTAAGAACTGCAGTGGCCTAAGTTCAGTTCCCAGCTCGGGCATAAGTTTTTTCAATTGAAATAATATTTCTGTGCGGCCTCTACCTCTTTGAAGACAACGGCAAACCTCAGAGAGTAGAAATTTTCGCGTAAAGCTTCTTGAGAACAACTCGAAGATCTCGATCATTTGTGTTCAATAACTGTATTACACGCACATCACAATTTACCAATAAAAGCTCGATCAAAGTCCTTTCAATGGCCAATTCGTTTAATTCGTCAACACTTTAAAATTCTTCATTTAGTTAAAATATTGAATTGTACAAAATAAATGGTAAAAATATAAAAATGGTCCCTTTTCAAACTATTTATTTAAAGAGCTTAGACAAATTCAATTTAAAATGACATGATTTCTTAAGATCCAAGAACTTTGCGTCTCTGTTGATTCATAAACATTCGAAATATTTCAAAAATATTGCAACATATTTCAACAGGTTTCTCAGAGTTACAAAGGTAGCAATTATTGAGTTTTTCGCAATTATCAATAAAAAGCATGTTCAATATAATTTTTAGAACATAAATTGTACTTGAACAAATAAAATACATGAACTCGATTTAATTTTCAAGCACATTTCAGTTTTTTTTTGTATGAATTTTGGTTCAAGTACTCGAATTTAAAAACCGCATGTGCTTTTACTACTAATTTTTCAGTACAAATTCGTGTACTGTACTCGAAATTTTTTGACTACACGAATACACCTCGTATTTACGTGCACTTGGAAAACACACGTACTCAAAAAAAGTAAAAAAAAAAAAATAAACTGGCCATTTCAGCCCTTGGAAGGACTTTGACCTAGCTTCTATTGATCAATTGTGTTGTGAGTGTTATTAAATGTTTGATCACAAATGATCGAGAGCTGGACATACCAGTTTAATGCCAACTCGGAACGGCTTAGCTTATGTTCTCAAAACAGCTTTACCTGGTAGTTTTTACTCTCTGAGGTTTGCCATTGTCTTCAGAGGTGACGACCGAACAGAAAAATGAATTCAATTGAAAAAACCTTCTGACTGAGCTGGAATAGAACCCGGGCTGCCGCGGTTCTTTAGCTTAGGGGCCACGCACTCTACCCACTAGACTACGGCCACCACAACGTAAAAAAAGTGCAGAATAGAATAGTCGAATAACAAAAAAAAAAAAAAAAACATTTGTCAGAAATCAGAAAAAATTGTGTAAAAATTACACTATTCCACAAACTATGCAAAAAATGTTTGCTTTAAGTAATTTTAAGCTTTTTTTGTGAATTTTAACCAACTCATTTCAAACATTTTGAAAATCAACCATTTTGAAAATCAACCTAGCCTTTTTTTAGTTACAGATAGGATTTTGTAGATTTTTGAAAAACAGTTGGACGATTTCGAATTTGATCCAGATTTTCAAGTGAAAAATATATTGCTCGTGTTTTATTTATATTTTCTATTAAACCAAAGTGGTGGCTGCAGCCTACTGATAGAGTGCGTGGCCCATAAGCTAAAGACGCACGGTTTAAGCCCCAGCTCAGACAGAATGATTTTTCAATTAAATTAATATTTTTGTTCGGCCGCCACCTCTCTGCCGACAATGGCAAATCTCAGAGAGTAAAAAGTGTCATGTAAAGTTTCTTGAGAACATAAGCTGGTCCAGTTCTCGGTCATTTGTGTTCAAACATTTAATAACGCGTACAATACAATTGACCAATAGAAGCTAGGTCAAAGTCCTTCCAAGGGCTGAAAAGGCCGGTATATTTTTTTTTATTAAACCAAATAACGAAACACAATTTTTTTAAATCTTAACAAGTAAATAATATTTACTAAATATGGAACAAAAATAAAATAAAAGTACATGTTCGATTAAACTTTTAATTGTGTCTGCAGGGGGCTCCAAAGCTGACTTAAAATACGAAAGGGCTTTTGCGGTAGCAACTCTAATCGACACTGGTTGCATTGAAATCAATAAGACAAACAGTATTATAAAAATTTAAAAAACACACAAAAATACAAAATATTATTTTTTATTTTATGGTGGGGAGTTTAGATTCTAGAACAATAATAATAGGCACGTGTCAAAAACGTAAAACACCCTGTATCTTGAAAATTTTACAATATAGGAGGTAACTGAGTATAGATTGGGAACCAGTGTTGAAAGTACATGTAGGAATGATAATGGGTTTACCAGATCCGAAATTTTGTAGAATAGTATTATGCATCCAAACATGTCCGAATATAAGAGCACTACTACTTTTTACTTTGCACACAGTTGTATGTTTATTTCTTTCTTTATAATTTTTCTAGTGGACCCGGCGACTTCGTTCCACCAAAAATTCATTTTTTGATTGAATTTAAATGATTTCTTAAAAGTAGGCGTAGTTACCTACAAAAACATACGAACTAAATTACTAAATTTTAGTCCTATTTAATCAATACCGTCTGATATATGACATTACTATTGATTTATGGGTGGAAAGCACCTACATAGCAAGCTTCAGAAATCTACTGCCAAAATTTCATCTCAATCGGCCCAGTAGTTTCGGAATCTTAAAAGTAGGCGTAGGCATAGTGCGACCATGCCCGTTTTTAGTACAGTTGCCGACAATTAGCATACGAACTAAATTTACAAACTTAAGTCAAATAAGACTAAAACCATCTGAAATATAGCATTTTTAGTGATAAATGGGTGGTAAAAGGAGGTGTGGCAATTCTTTCCGTTAACTGTCTCGTATTCACAAACAATCCACCATGTACCAACTTTCATCCATCTATCATTATGTTAAGCAGAGATATTTACTTTTGGCCAAAAAACACTACTGGCTGGCCCATAGTGCGGTCCAGTAATTTCCAAAGTAGGTACTATGAAGTTGCTTAAAATTTTAAAAAACATGTTTAGATATTACGCACAAGAAGTTTTTATTTTACTTGAGCTTCATGTGACATGACGTATCTATTTATGTACATTAGATACATTCAAATTTATATGGATTTTACTAAAGTGTTTCTGCTAAGTTGTGCCCACATTCGTATGAAAGGTACTTGCATAAATAAAGTAAAACGCCAAAAGACCTCCACTCCAGCCAATATTTTTACAAAAAACGCGATTTTTAGAGTTTATTTCAAACCTTTCCAGCTCACGGATGGCTATCGCTAGAGTCGAAATATTTGGGGAATCATGATAACATATACCAAGGATTATTTTGAGGAACCGACTCGAACAATTTTTTTCGTGAGGCACCTTATTACACATACACAACAGAAATAAAAAATTCACAATAATGAAAGCAGATATACTACACAAGTAATTCACAGTTTTCGAAAAGTAAATACATCGCTTAAATATTCTTCGACTTGCAAAATTTTTCCTTTAACTATTATTTTCATTAAGTAGGCCTTACAACTAAATTGTTTCATTTTGAAAAGAATATTATTATCTATCAGACAGGGAGAATTAAATTAAAAACTGAGTGAAAAAAAATCAACGATATTCGTGTTTATTTGCTCCTGATGACCGGAAACTTAATTTGATGTCAAATCTGAGTATGGAATCGGTTTTAGCAACCAATTTTACATGAGGATAGAATTTTGTTTTAATTTTTGTGTAAGTTCCACGACAGTATGAAAATTAATAAATTTACATGAACTCAGAGAGCCCGAAAAACACGTTTTCAACTGGAACTCATCAGTTTATGAAAAGTTTGGTCTTTTTTTTTTAGTTTTAGTACTCTTATGCAAGTGCTTTTTATATGAGTGTGGGGCAAGGAGAATAACAGCAAAGTAGGATTTGATTGTATCTAATGTACATATATTAGGGTGGGTCGATTAGATTACGATTAGTTCTTATATAATAATGTTACTTGAGGACAAAAAAGAATTGGGCTATATTTTTTGTCTGTGAAATAAAAATCCTCCGCAATTTGGCGTTTTGCATTTTTGCACAGAAACCCTCCTAGTCGCTTGTAGTTTTTTGGGAAGCTGATGGCAGAAATTAATTTTTACGCTCAAAAACCTTTCCATGCAAATTTTAAGCGGAATGGGATTCGTCAAAACGTGAAATTACAAACGTTTGATTTTACAAAAACATACCACTAAAATTATGTTTTGTTCTCAAATAAACAAATAATAAAAAACTGAACTCAATCAAATCGTCCCACCCTAACATATAATCCTAAGCAATGCATTTAAACGTTGGCTTGAAAATTTTCAAGAATAATCTTATGGCATTATAAAATCTAGTATTCTAGTGTATAGGCCGAAATTCGGGCCTCTTTTGACGGACGATTGATAAAAAAGAACAAATTAATATCATATCTTAAGAATTCACAAAAAAATTTGAAAAAAGTTATTTTAAACGAAGTAACACGCTGTTGCAGTAGAGGGGAAGAAAATACAGTGTCTATCTTGACACGATTTCAATCCTCCTAGTCATCTGAAAAAAGGATTTTTAATTAGTAAGAATGTCGCTATAACCCCGACTAGGAATATAATATAGTTTTACATTTTTTAGCTTTGAATTTCGTAAAAATATTAAAAAACAAAATGTTTACATAATTCAAGTTCGGGCTATAGGGAGATATATCAAAAAGGCATACACCTAACATTCACACCTCATATCAAACGTCAAAATAATTCGAATTTCGAAAAATCCTTAAGGAGATATTCTTGAATATATAAGCTATCGAAAAATGAAACTTGAAACATTTGTTGTGAAATAGATGAACTATAATACATAGAGACTTGAAACCAGCCGGGTTCAAGACATTATAGTCCCAATGTATTGGAAACAAAAAAATCAAAGTGCATATAAATAAGGGTACCTAAATTGTAGCTACAATCTATACTAGAATTATTAAGTTTGGCCCAATGGTAAAAATTTAGCGCGACATTTTAAGAACATCTGTAATTTTTAACCCATTCGATCCCTGTAGCGATGGAAAATTATAACCAAACTTAATTCTAGTATAGGTTGTAACGAAAAGTACCCTTATTTATATGTACCTTGTTTTTTTGTTCTAAAACTAAAATATCTTTACCCCGGCTGAAAACGACTACTTTTTTCGGCGCCACCTAGCAAGAAGAAGATGCATTAAAAAAAAACTATTTCGGAATATTTTTTTTTGTTATTTTAACCCTAACACTGGTACTATTTACATATGTAAATATTTCATTTTTTAAAGGGTTACAAATTTTATGTTTTTGGCACGATTTGAATATGATTTACATTCAGTGGCTAATTTTGTTTATTTAAACAAATTTAAAAATTAGCCACTGAATGTAAATTATATTCAAATCGTGCCAAAAACATAAAATTTGTAACCATTCAAAAAATGAAATATTTACATATGTAAATAGTACCAGTGTTAGGGTTAACTAAAAAATTCCATTCACGCTTTAAAAAAAGCATTTAAAACTATCACTCACTTATAAAATAATCGTTGTAGCATTTATTAGCAAAAATTCTTCCAGCTAAGAGCAAAAATTATTTTACTGTTTTTGTCATCAAAACAACAAGGGTACAAACTAGGTATACATATTAAGTGCATCCCAACTTAAAATGTTACATACTTAGTTTTTGCTACGCCCCCTCTGAAATTTTTCAACTAACGGTAATTTTGTTATTATAAAACTTTTTACCATCGGAGATTTTTGTGTATTTAGTTTTGAAAAATTTCTGTTATTTTTACATCAAAAACACTCACATGTCTTCAAAATTGGAGAAATTTTCAGTACAACGACTTTTTCATAAAACATCTTTGCCTAAGAATGAGAAAAAAACGACATGAAAATCAAAGTTTGGTCTTTCGATGCAAATATCTCCGCTGTCCATTAATATATTTCATTCAAATTTTTTTTGTTCAAAAGTTCAATAAAACCACTTCACAAAAATAAGTTGAACTGTACCGTTAAGTCAGTGTATATGCTTTTATGAGTATGCCAAAAAAGGTCCAAAATATTGACTTTTTACTCAAGAAATTACTCAAAAATTGTTGTTGTTGTAAAAATGAAATCAATTAAAAACTGCAAATCTGACTACCTTTCATATGACATAGCATTTATTTGCAAAAATTCTTCCAGCTAAGCGTAAAAATTATTTTACTGTTTTTGTCATCAAAACAACAAGGGTACCCCCTTTGATTTTTTTCGCGAAATTTATTTTTTCCAAAATGTTGTTTTTATATTTTTTACAAAAAAGTCAAGTCTCAAAAATAATTTATGTGAAAAAATTACCCCAATATCTCTTTCCAATCAAAAGTTATGGCTAAAAATCTATTTTTTCATACAATTGACTATAGTAATAAAACTCATTTTCTGTTTGTTTGTTTGTTTGTTTGGCCTTTACACAAATCTAAACGGTTAAACGGATATTGCTCAATCTAGGTATACATATTAATAGCATCCCAACTTAAAATTTTACATACTTAGTTCTTGCCACGCCCCCTCTGAAATTTTTCAACTCACGGTAATTTTGTTATTATAAAACTTTTTACCATCGGAGATTTTTGTGTATTTAGTTTTGAAAAATTTCTGTTATTTTTACATCAAAAACACTCACATATCTTCAAAATTGGAGAAAGTTTCAGTACAACGACTTTTTCATAAAACATCGTTACCTAAGAATGAAAAAAAACGACATGAAAATAAAAGTTTGGTTTTTCGATGCAAATATCTCCGCTGTCCATTAATATATTTCATTCAAATTTTTTTTTGTTTAAAATTTCAATAAAATCTCTTTACAAAAATAGGTTGAACTGTACCATTAAGTCAGTGTATATATGTTTTATGATTATGTCAAAAAAGGTCCAAAATATTGACTTTTTACTCAAAAAATTACTCAAAAATTGTTTTTGTTGTAAAAATTAAATCAATTAAAAATTGCACATCTGGCTACCTTTCATATGACATAGCATTTATTTGCAAAAAATTTTCCAGCTAAGTGCAAAAATTATTTTACTGTTTTGTCATCAAAACAAGGTTTGATTTTTTTCAGGAAATTTATTTTTTCTAAAATGTTGTTTTTAAATTTTTTACGAAAAAGTCAAGTCTTAAAAATAATTTATGTGAAAAAATTATCCCAATATCTCTTTCCAATCAAAAGTTATGGCTAAAAATCTATTTTTTTCATACCAGACTATTAATAAAACTGAGTTTTGTTTTAAAATTCTCTATATAAATTGAATGTCCCCATTTATCTCTAAGAAAACAGTTGTGTGTCTATAGTAATTACGAACATTTTCGTTTAATTTATTTTATATTTATCTTCCTTATAGTAATCTACTTATAAAAATCTACTAACGTGGGTGGATTATACTCAGTAGCACTAAATTAAAAATTTTGCTGAGCATAGAATTAGTAAATGAAATTAATAAAAATCTAATTGTAACTAGTAAAAAAGGCTGAAGTAATTTTGTATTTAAACATTTATTAGATTAATGTACTTGAATCCTTATAATTGTGAGTTTCATTTGCAGCTGTTTTTATTCGGTTTATTGTTGTTTAATCTTATAGAAATTAAATGAAAATGCATATTGAACCTTTGTAAAAAACTACAATTCTTCTTCAGACGCTTCTTAGTAAAACAGTTTTCAAATTTGAACCTTTTTTTAAGACTGAACCAACGCTCAGGGGATGGAAACCCCCTATAAATGCATGGTGTTGATTCGGAAAACGGGTGATAGTTAGTTGGAGGATAAAAAGATGGAGTACTGTAATGAACCTTTTCAGTTAGTGCGGCATGGTAATACCTAGGAAGAGGAATTAAGGTGCAATCATGTAAATTTGAAGCAATGTCAAAGATTAAATTTTTATCTTAAATAACATTTGTTGGATAACTAATTGATTAATTACGATAAACTTTTATAATGAACACACCAAAGTAACAGTTATAATGGCCAAAATACATACATATGTTTATATACATATTGCCCAATTCGTATATATTGCAGTTAGTATTCACACGAAATTTGCCAATACATTCTAGTTCCAACATCAAATGAACTTAATAAACATTATCACCATTTCACATGAAATCAGACATTGGCTCTATTAATTTCTTCTAGCATGTAGGAAACTTTAAGAGACAGTTTCAGACATTCCATAACATAGATAAATACCATGTTTTCATTCATATTTTCACAGTTGTTTGTGCCCAAATTTGTTCATACTATGTATTTAGAAAAGGTATTAACAGCAATTTAGCTTAATTATTACTGCAAATTCGAAAAAATAAAAAGTTATAAGAGTAAATCTGCAAGCTAACTGGAGAGAAAGTATTGTTGACAACAGAGTAAACGAGAAAGAGATAGTGTTGTTATAATCAACAACTAGCACACAACAACATTAAATAACTCCGCATTTTCGAAGAAATTCCATTAAAGGTGGACAACCACAAGCAGTATTATGGGCATGTCGAGATAAAAATTTCATGAATGAACTTAATATATGGAACGAAAAACAAGCTAAAAAAACTAGACTGATTTATTTAGAAATGTTTAGCAATGTTAAAAGTTGATTATTATTAAATTTACCCTTCCTTTTTCGAACTAGACGCCATCAATAAAGACATGTTGTTTTGGTTAGCCAAACTGTTCTAAGGGTAGTGTTTTTTTTGGAAAATGTTAATGAAATAAATCTACATTGGCTATCTTTTAATATTTTAAAAAATATTATCTACTATTCAAGTTTTGTCAACGCCTGTTGAGAGACACCGCTTCTTAGAAATACTATGGATGGATTTCACTCCAGTGTTGTTTTTCGCAAGCCTCCACAAAAAAAAACACTTAAGCTCGGCCGTTACGTTGTAAATTCTTGCCCAGTCTTCTTCAAATTTAACAAAACCCTAAAGCACAACAATAACAACACCGAAATATCCTCTTATGGTTTTATTGCCTTAAAATTGATTCTATTTCAGTCATTAATCATTACTTAGAATCTTTCATTGCAATCTTATTGCTCAACTTTTGCACCAAGAGGTCAAACATACGTCTTGGGCATACAGTGCGCCGGTGCGAGAATTGATGTTCCGCGGTGCGACAGCGCATGCGCAAAAGTTTTGCATCGACCAAAGGAGTTATGGCACTCTAATAGAGTTGTCGAATAGTGTGTGTGATTTATTTTATTTGGTGCTTGGATAAGTTTTAAGCATTTTCCAGGAAGATTTTTCTAACTACTTTTGCTGCAGGTCAAATGTCAACTACATTAAATTTGACATAAAATCAATAAAAATAAATTCAAGAATTGATTGTGCAGCCATGTGTATGGCGATTTGGATACACTGTAATTCAAGAGAGAAAACTGACTACTTTGTTGTTAAAAGCCTGCAACACCTTGTTTAAACAATATTCAATAGATAAATTATAAAAATAAATCAAATCAATTGATTGCTGTATTCGATTAAACGATGTGGATGTTCAAAGAATGGCGCGGCAATTGAATAGAACAAAGATTTCTAAGTAATTTAATTCACAATTAAAGTATCTAAGACACACGAGGAAATCACACTTTTTTATTTATTTTAACTTCACATCCCAATTCATAAGCCAAATGAAGTCAACGAAAATGTTTGGCATTGAATAAAATGCACTTTATGTTGACTTTTGTTCTGCAAAATACATTTTATTGAAGCCAGAAAAATAAACTAACGAAAAGAGTTCCCACTACTTTATATTCAAATTTCATAATAGAATGACAGAATAGTTGTTTTATGCAAATTGTTAATCTGTCGTTTTTGTAGTCAACTCCACCAAACTGACTGACAACATGCAAGAAATGCTTTAATCTGAATTATTCAAACATTGGCAAGTGTGTGGTCCTTTCATTGTCAGCCTATGGCAAGAAATTGAAGTCCTATTTCATTCGTTTCTCTCCATCTTCTGCTGTCAGCTTCAAGCCATTTGAATTTTAGTCATCGTCACCTGTGACGGTTATTTCGTCTGATTGATACCAGCAAAATATCTGCTGAAAATCTACAATTTTGAAGAGATAAGAAACGGATCGAAAACATGGCTTTTAATTGAGCAGGGTTTTCTGGATATTTCCAAGAAAATACAGTTGGTGAAAGTAGGTAAAAATCAATTCGTATCTATCTTCAAATTGGTATGTTCAAGGTTTATACTCAGATCTGTTAATTCTGCTACTTCCTAATGGAACAACGTAAAAAAAAAGAATAAACCCTTCAATGGCAAAACTGCTATTCCTTAAAACATTCCTACTACAAACCTAGTTTTACTAAAATTTTTTACAATCATCAACATACGAAAAAAATAAATACAAACTTAATAATGTTCTGCTTTTATCTCAAAGAAGTGTTTTACCTTCTACCACGGAAAACCGTGTTCGATACATTCTTGTAAAAATTTAATTCATATACACTCAGAAAAAAACACCTATCTTTTTGTGATAAAAACATTTCTTTATTTTTGATAGTAGAAGTTTTCTTTATTTCAAATAAAATTTACTTCAATTATAATTAATTTTCACATATTCGAAGAAATATTTCTTTCATTGCGGGAAATGAAAATATTTCATGTCTCTAACAATGATAAGTATTTATCTCTCACTGAAAAAATCTCATTTATAGAGAAAAATTTATTGAAAATTAAAAATGTTCTCTATTGTTGATAAATAATGTTGATAAATATAACTATGCGAAATATTTTCTTCAATAACAACAAATCCTTTCTCAAAAATTAAAAAGGTTTCTTCTCAAAAATCGATATATTTTTTTTATATTGAATGAGGTACGAAAAAAAAAATAGAAAGCGTGAGAGCAATTGATTAATGTTGTGAAAAGCAAGTGTTGCATATTCTGCATATTATGACGATTGTTCCTTCAAAAGTTTTTTTTACTTAACATAGCTACACAAAGTGATGTTTATTACTACTGTTCCTTTGGATGCATTTACAAAATCGGTTTTCAGAATAAATTTCTGGAATATTTATAAAGAGTCCCGAAAAACAATGCCACAATAATTTTACCTCTTAACACATTTTTAACTAATATTTTTAAAACCGAATCACAATTTAATATTAATGCTTCTATTTTGCGCAGAACTGAGTTAAAACAAATGTTTGACAAAAATAATTTTTTAATCGTAATTGCGGATATACTTCTGTGTTTTAAAGAAAAATGAACGCAATAAAGAAATATGTTGTATCAATGTTAAGAAAATATATCCTTCTTTTAAAGAAAGTGTTATTTTTTGTGAGAAACTATAAACGCAGCTTAAAGAAAACATTTATTAAAATTAAATATATATTTCTCTGTTTTCGGGAAAAATTTACACAATAAAGAAAACGGTTGAACGTATTATAAAGAAATCTTTTTCTATTAAAAAGAATGTGTCTTTTATTAATGAGAAAATATTTCTCTTTTTCATGGAAGCTTTTTGCCATTTTTAGGGAACTTTTATAATCACATTTACAGAAAAGCATTCTCTGGAGCAAATTCAATACCATTTTTCACTTAATATGATGCCTTTTTTCTCATATTCCGATAAATTTTTTTCTGAGAGTAAATATTCAAAAAATATACCAAAATTGAATTGTTTTAATTTTTTAAGTTTATTGGGTAAGTACCCAATAACACAAAAAATTTCATAGGACTATTAGAATACAAAAATCTAATAATCTAAAAAATCTAAAAATAAATGCTACCAAAGTTTCTTAAAGCGGCTCAAATTGTATAACTTAGAGGTTTTAGGAATCTTTAATCACGAATCTCAAGTTAAAAATAAAAAATTTCTATATCCTAGATGACAGATGTGAAAATCGAAAATATTTAAAAAAAAATTTAACGTATCTTTTCAAATAATCTTTCAAAACAGTATGTATCTTGAAATAGTACTGTTAAAAGTATACACTAGACCTGTCCACGAAATGTATGAGATTTTTCAAAACTCACATTTTTTAATGAGCACTTACAGTTTAAGAATCTCTCAATGATTGAAATAAGAACCGTGAAAAAAGATTTTGAAAAACTTTTGCCAAAAAATTGCTCAACGCGGTTGAAGTCAGGATTTTGGCAATTTTCGAAAATTTTAAATAATGTATTAGTAAATATAAGAAATATCTAAAAGCGCAATCTTTGAGCTAAATGGTCAAGCAAATAAGAAAAAATTCAAAAAGTGAAAATTATTGAGCCGTTTACTTTCTGTAGCCTCTAGAAATCAAAAAATTCAGAAAATTTTCGCAATTTTTTTTTTCAATTCATTCAATTCATTATATTTTTTCGAAAAAATTTTTTTATATACGTTTGCATATTTTTTATATATTCTTGGAACAATAAGGTATAAAAAAAATGTAGGTTAAGAATTTTTGGATGTGTCATTAGTCACTAAACAATTAATTTCTTTATGAAAGGTCTAACTTAACCCATATTCTCATAGCGTCGTCATATGACGACAGAAACAGTGGCATGTTCAACGCGCCAGTGTACCGTTATCGCTGCACAGAAAAAAATAAAACAACAACAAGTGTATTCTTTGTTAATTGCTTTTTCATTATGTATTTAGTTAGTATTTAGTTATTTAGTTATGTATTAAGCGACGATCAGAGAACGATTAAATTTAAATATCCTGGAGCTATGCATCGAGCTAGGTGGATGAGCAAAGCAATTTACTGTTTAAAAATATGGATGTTTAGAAAGCAGTTTGTCTTAAAAACTGAGGAAGAAAAGATGATTCGTTATGTGTCTTTGTTTGTTGTAATGGTGTATGCAAAGTACTGGTTCGTATCTAGTATTCCAACTTCAGCTCCATATAACGATCTTCAGTTGATCTTCAGTCTTGACAGGTTAGTTAAATCTTCGTTCAAATAAGATATGATTAATTATAATAATTGAATTAAACATAAAAAGTTCATACGTTTTTTTTTACAAATTTACAGATACAAGAGTTTTCACAAAAGTGCTGCTGATATAGCGTTAAAAAAATTAAGCAACCATTTTTGGTACCTAGGTGAAGAATTAGTTGGTTTAGCTTTTTATGATGTATCATTAAGCTACGAAACCCGAAATAATATGGTGCACGCCATCAGAAACAATCCTGGCAATACCACTAGGGCCAAAAAAGCACCAGCTTTTATTATCAACAACATATTAGATCTTAAGTTGGAGCATTTTGTAACAAAGAACACACTCTTTTTTTTTTTGAGAAGCTGCAGCTATCAGTTGAATTTATGGACGATGCAGTAGACAATTGGGAAAACAACAAATCTTATATAAATGGGCTTTTAATTGTTAAAAATTTACAAATAGTGAACGACGTTGCAGAGAAAGGAGTAGCCTTAATAACATCATACAACTCAAGTGCAACGAAGGATGAAGAGCAAAAACAATATTTGCTTCAAGTCGTAGCTGATCATAGAAAAAATCTGCCACGTATAACTAAAACTAAACTATTTAAGTCAGATCTTTCATAAAGAAATTAATTGTTTAGTGACTAATGACACATCCAAAAATTCTTAACCTACATTTTTTTTATACCTTATTGTTCCAAGAATATATAAAAATATGCAAACGTATATAAAAAATTTTTTTCGAAAAAATATAATGAATTGAAAAAAAAAAATTGCAAAAATTTTCTGAATTTTTTGATTTCTAGAGGCTACAGAAAGTAAACGGCTCAATAATTTTCACTTTTTGAATTTTTTCTTATTTGCTTGACCATTTAGCTCAAAGATTGCGCTTTTAGATATTTCTTATATTTACTAATAAATTATTTAAAATTTTGTTTGTACGTATACCTTTAAAATTTTCGAAAATTGCCAAAATCCTGACTTCAACCGCGTTGAGCAACTTTTTGGCAAAAGTTTTTCAAAATCTTTTTTTACGGTTCTTATTTCAATCATTGAGAGATTCTAAAACTGTAAGTGCTCATTAAAAAATGTGAACTTTGGAAATCTGGACAGGTCTAGTATACACCTTATTTAACTTTATAGCTATCACTTATTTATTCAACACTTTATGAAACTTAATAGGCAAACCGTACAATCAAAAATGCAAATGAGCAATCAGCAAAAGAGAAAGATTTTTACTTAAATCTGGAATAAGCAAAGAATTTAACGTTGTTGGCGTTAATACTAATTTTTTCCCAATATTTTTAATATCGTAAATCTATTTTTCCAAACTTTGTAACAACTACACTTAGGGAAAAATGCTCTTTCGTGCTATTTTATTTATTTATTCGTTTATGCTATTTTACATGACGAATTTGGTTAGGAGAGCCAACCACATCGTATTAACGTGATCAACGTAAGTCTTTCCTGACGGATCTAGTTCACAGAAATACATGTAGGAAATGCGGAAAAAATGGTAGGCTTATAGCTTAAAAAAAACCTGCCAGCTGTCAAATTCTGCACTAGTGATGCAGAACTTGTAACAAAGGCTACTTCAAGATAGGGTTAATGAAATGTCCTGTCTTTGAATTTTTAATTTTATCTAATTCTGTATTACTTGGGATTAAAACAAAAGGTGCCCATGATTTATTTGTTCTCATCCTCCCTCCTTCCCCCATTACAAAAATTGTATCATTGACATTTGGTGAATTAACCTGATTCAATTCGATTTAACTACAAATAATGGTTAAGATAACCACATTTGTCAGTTTCATTAAACCACAAAAACAGGTTAAATTGACCTGAATGGCATGTGGTAATCTTAACCTGACGATTCATGTTGGCAAATTTTAAACTGAAATTTAGTTAAAGTTTGGTTAAATTCACTAGATTTTTTTTGGGTGTAGTCCCTAGCTCCCCTAATGAAATAAAGTATTGACAATACCTAAATGGAATTTGACATAGATGCCAAGGACAGTGCTACCAGCTTAAAAAAGATTTAGTCATATCTATAAAGCGGACGCAATTAAAGTGATCAGTTTCGTTTACATTTGAACACAGTAGTATTTCTCTTGATTCTTGTCAAACAAAAAAAGTATACGTTCCACGCACGGTAGTATTAAAACCTTAAGAAAACTAGAAAGTTTTAGTACAACGACTTTTTCGTCAAAATCAAAATTTGGCTGTCGATGCAAATATCTCCGCTGTTTTTGAATATATTTAATTCAAATGTTTCCTTTATGTTCAAGAGTCTAACAAAGGGACTTAACAAAATATTCAGTGTATGTGTTTTTTATATTTTTTCAAAAACGGTCCAAAATATTGACTTTTCATTCAAGAAATCACTCAAAACTCCTTTTTGTTGTCAAAATAAAAACAAGTAAAAATTGCATTTCTGACAACCTTTCACATGACATAACATTCATTCTTCAAAAAATTCTACTCATTTTGTGCAAAAACTGTTAGACTGTTTTTTTCAGTTTTTGGACCTATAAGTTTTTTGGCGAAATTTATTCTTTCCAAGTCAAGTTTTAAGAATTATTTATGAGAACAAATTACCCCAATATCTCTTTCCAATCAAAAGTTATGACCAGGGCGCGGGTTTTGATGACCTAAACAACTGCAAAAAATGACAAAAATAAAAAAAGGGAGAAAATGACATAAAAACTGACAAAAATTACCTTGAAAACGCAAACAATTGCATAAAAATAAACAAAAAATAAAGCTTAAAAAAATTACTAAACTTAAAATTTATTTTATATAATTCTTATACATAGCGTTCCAGTATATTGCAAGTTACATCATAAAATTATAAAAATTTAAAGACGTTGATTGTCTGACAAAATGTTTTTGTAAACAGAAAAATTTATTTTTGCTTCTGCACTGACGAGACGAACATGTTTAAAAGCCGATATGTCATCGGATGTAAGTTCCTCTCCTAATTCTATAGTATTAAAATTTTTACCCCCTAATATTTCAGCAATGGAGCATACAAATAGAGTTATTTAATAAAAAGTCCTGAGTTTTTATCTAACACTTGTTTCATCTTTTTACATACCTTTTCGTCAGTTTCACTACGCGCAGAGCTTTTTTTCCTCGAGGTCTATAAACAAAGCTACTCCTTTTTTAAGAGGTAATGTTTTTGATTGAAAGGACTCTATTGTTGAAGGAATATGTTTAAAAATTTGCATTTTTACATTTTTTAGTACGTAAAGAAAAAAAAAAAAATTATTTTAAAATTACACTAAAATGACCTAAAAAACTGAAAAATGCTCTAAAAATTCAAAATGATAATAAAATAACTTAAAAATCGCTAAACTTTACCAGAAAATGCCCTAAATCTAGTAAAAATGACCTGAAAACTAAAAACGATAGGAAACGATCAAAAATTACCTAAAAAGTTTTCATATTTGGAATTTAGGAAACAAAAATGAACGTTCTAAATAATCAGGAAATGTCTTAAGCTTGGTTTTCACTTTGTCATTTTCAGAGGTCAGTTGTTGTCAATCAAATTGAAAATGACAACATGTTGACATTTTTTCTACATTTGGCAATCTAGGAAAATTAAAAATAAATACATTATTAAATGGAGCTATGCAGAAAATGTTTTAGAGTTTTATTAAGGTGATATTTCAGGTGATAAAATTTTGTGTCGTCATAAAAATGACATAGTGAAAACTAAGCATAAGAAGCAGCAGAAAAAAGATAACATGTCATTGAAATCCTAGCCCTGGTTAGGACTTAAAGTCTATTTTTATACCCCCACGTTTTAAAAACGTAATAGGGATATATGAACTTTGTCACTTCGTTTGAAACGTCGACAAGGAGGCGTGGCCGGTATAGAAAAGTAAACGTATTCTTGATCAGCATTACCTCCTGAGTCGATTTAGCCATGTCCGTCTGTCTGTCTGTCTGTGATCACGTAAGGAAATTCAATATAACAGCTTTTTATTCAAAAATGGAGGTCAAGTTTGAAAATGAGCCAAATGAAATTTGGAAAAATCGAATGAAATCCACGGCTACCTCTCATACAAAGTGACTTTATGAAATCAGCAAATCTCCTTAAATTCCATAAAAATTAATACAATGGCTTAAAATTTTTCAAATAGTGTAAATCTTAACTTTCCACTCGTTGTTTTAAATTTTTTGAAAAACTGAAAATTCTGACCACCTCTCAACCATTCAAAATTACGTAATCATGATAGTAAAAGCTTTGTAAAATACAAAAATTAAATGATTGAACTTGATGTTGTACACAAAAGCTTTAATAAATAAAAAGGATTGTAGTTTCAAATGTAATATATTTGGATAAAAGTCGCGACCAATAAAAGTGACGTCATCAAAATAATACAACATTTAAGACTTCAAATAAATTAAAATTACGGCAGTATGGGTATTTTAACTTCGGTCCAGTCGAAGATAATTCCTTACTAGTTTTCATACAATTCACTATCTAGGTATGTAAATAAAACTAATTTTTTTATTAAATTAATCGTATATATTTCTTTCGTTATCCACCTAGGTGCCGAATTAGCATCGAAGTTGGTTGCCGCTTTTTCAAAATTTGATTACAGGCAAAATGTATAACAGCAGAAAATATTTATTTAATCCGAAAAATCAATCATTCTGTTGTACTGACCCTTTCGGTTTTTAAGTCAACTTAGAGCTAAGCACGAACATGTACTATTTTACAATCTTTTAGTTAGTTTTATATCTATTTAAACTTTTATATAAAATTTAAGTGAAAGTTTAAAATTGGGACTTTACTCCAAAAGAACTAGACCATTTTTTATTTCTTTGATATGTATTGTCTTAACTCAATAAGGACGATAAGGCTGTATCATATAAAAATGAGTTAAAATCAAAATTAGGTAAAAATTAGCACATGTGTGAAAAAATTGTGCCGTCTTTAAGGCGTTAAGGAGATTAATAAAAAAAAGTCCGTGGCGAAGCAGACCGGACAACAGTGTAACATACATTTTAAGGAATAAATATGATCTGTAAACAGATCGTATATCTTAACGCAACAGAATTTATTTTAATGAAAATATCCTTGGCTATCACCACTTTTGTGCAAATCAAGATGCTCTTTAGACCTCATTTTATGAAAAGACTGTCCAGTTTTCTCATACTAATTTTTTGACGTAGAATTACGTCTTACAGCGCGATTTGTATGGGGGTCATTTTCACAAAGTTTTCAGTGGACACTTTGGGGTATGCCTACAGCCTTTAATATTCATCGTACAAATTAGTAAGATATATGCCAAAGTATCTGTTATGGGAAGAATGAAACGAATATCTAACTTTAGATTTTATCACTTCATTAATAAAGTCACAAAATCTAAGAAGAAAAAATGCACATTTTTGTATGAGAAAAATGAAACATAAAATGCCATTAGCTGCTGATGCTGTTGTTTTGGTTGTTACTTACTTTTGCCGAACGCAAGATCGTGCCATTGCTAAAGCGAATCCTTTCTCAGTTTCTGCATGTACTGCTGTTATTAAGGGAGGGGTAAGGGTTTGCACTTTTTAAAAATCGATTTTAAATTTTCTTATAGTTAAACATCTGAAGAATATAGTCCTAAAATTTTAAGTCAATCTGAGAAAAACTCTCCCAGCTTTTGACTAATTAATCCTTTTTCCTCCAACCGACAGCGAACATTTTTCTCTAAACCGCTTTTTAAAAGTACGTGTTTACTGGCATTTAAATACTACATTACTTATTCATTTAGTACTTACTACTTTACTACAACTTAGTACTTACTTTTTACATATAAAATACCTCCCCGCAACGATAAGTTTTAGAATTTGTTCTTAAAGTAAGGGGGTTTTCACTTACAAAATCGCGGAATTTTACGAGAAAAGTAGCAATTTTAATATCAAATGACTACCAAAAATTTAAAAATGAAATAAATAATAATCAGAAAACGTTGGGAGGAAGGATTTGAGGGTACTTCGACTTCGTCACCACCCCTCCCCCTTTCATATGTGGGTTGCTTAATTTTCGTCGTTTATTATTTTAATTTAATGGCTTTTATTTATTAAAAATAATATTTGAACAAAATTAAAATAACCAAAAAAATATAATATTTCAATAAATATTTAGTTTTTGTTTGTTTTACTTTAAGAGGAAAAAAACAACAAAATTTACTGATTTAGTAACTTATTCGTAACTAAGCACATCACCAGGTGCACCTTTTTTTTGCTTTTTATTGAGGAAATTAGAGTTTCGTTTTGTTTAGAACTCAAAGCAAAGAGCTCTATGATTCAAGGCTTTCTAACAAAATTTAAATGTCAAACTTAAAGCAGTGTTGCACAAATTAATGTTTTTAAAGTTTGCATTGGCTAAAGCGAAATGGGCAGATAAATTCGAATTACTTATTATATTTATTCCATACTAAAAATATATTTTGCTTACTAAAATTAAATTTTAAATAAAATTTAAAACAAAAATATTTACATATAAGTTCTTTAGTACAGGAAAAATAATAAAGTCATATTTTTTCGAAATAGGGAAGGTTAAGTTCTCTTAGTTATGCTTGGTTTTCACTGTGTCATTTTTATGACGACACAAAAGTTTATCACGTGAAATATCACCTTAATAAAACTCTAGAACATTTTCTGCATAGCTCCATTTAATAATTTATTTGTTTTTAATTTTTCAAGATTGCCAAAGTTAGAAAAAATGTCAACATGTTGTTATTTTCAATTTGATTGACAACAACTGACCACTGAACATGACATAGTGAAAACCAAGTATTATGTTAAGTTGTGTCTTAAAAACTTATATAAATAAACTTAAACAAAAATTTTTTTCACTACTGCTGTATAAAAAGGAGTACTACGTCAACACTTACGATTCTATTGAAACTTTGTCTTTTGTTTTTGTAAAAATGAGGAGTAATCTACAGCTACAATTTATAAAAAAGCAAATACAAACCACGTGTGCTACAAAGCTGACAAGAACAACAGAAAACAAGAATAAAAACAACAAATTAGTGAACTGGCTCGCTTTCCTGAGTTGGCATGCTGCCATGGTGCGCTCCTCGAACCACAAAAATCCGACAATGATGCGCCCATGTTGTTGTGGTGATACATAATATTCGATAACATAATACCAATGGACAGACAGCGAGCACAACGCATGTAGTTACCGTGAGAGCGCAGAGGAAGAATCATTGGGAATGCGTTGTAAATTTAAAATTCAGAATAACATAAACTAAGCGGTTCCTGTGACGATGATGACAAAAACTGGAAAATTTCGTGACAGAAATTCATAAAAAGTAGCGTGTGAACACTACTGCTTGAAACGATTGGACTGGACTAAAAAGCGGGTACTTTTCAACGAAGGAGAGCGAGAGAGAGGGATAAAAAAGACTTTCGTAAAAAAAGCTTTTCTAATGCGTAAAGTAATAAGTTTTATTTAATCTAAATTTTAATTTTTAAAAATAGATATGTATAATTAACGTCCTGTACCTATTATTTTGACATAAAATCATCTTATCTTAAAGCATTCAGTGTGTGCAGTGTAAAAAATGTTCCGAGTTAAAAAAACCAACATAAATACTGTACCTAAAAGCGCAAGCATGCGAGTTACACGTTGTCCAAGGATGCCTGCTGATACAAGCGCGTATAAATATCTTAAGTCCATATATTCTACACAAAGAGAAACTACAATACCAGTAGCCGAATTCGAAATGAGGAGGTTAAGAACTTTAAGTTGCAGACAAGATCCAGCCATGGGCTGGCTATGATTCGACTGGATGCACGGCAGGCACGATCGCAATGCAGCTCTCTAATTAAATTCGTATAAAACTAATCGATTAAGTCAGCGAAAATGCTCAAGACGAGTAATGCTGAGAACAACAACACCGATTCGCACAGCAACCATGCGTCAACACAATAATGATCGATGGCATCGATCTGCTTCAATAATTCCGTAAAAATGACTCTTGCATTGCTGGAAAAAATGTCACAGCCTGTAGTAAAATTGTGAAGGACAAAAGCAAGAGGTAAAAGAAAAACAAACAATTAAGAGTAAATTCTAAAGTCTTGAAAAAGATTTCGAATTTGTAATTAGAACGACGATTAAACACATAAAACTGTATATATTGTGATTGCTTGCTAGAAAGTTTTTAATGAGACGTGGGAAACTCTTTGCCTTATTTGAGTTGCGGGAACGACGTGGATCGGTTACGATACAAACAAACGGAGACATGCCAGCGCCAGACACAGCTGAATGTTACGATGAAAGAGGAATTTGCGCGTGTAAAAAGGATGATCATTTGATAACACAGATAGCGAAGGTTGGTGTGATGCTTATCAGGCTTTCAAAATAAGCTAACCAAAACATTCTTATGATGCGGAACAAATAACTGCACGAAAAGAGTGGAATCTTTTGAACTAGGAAATAGAAGAAAAATATTCGACTCAGGCAGGGTTGAACTTGAGAGTGACTAAATACAATAAAACTAATTACAAGCAATTATCTTTGACTTGGCCGAAGTTAAAATGACCCCAAATTACATTCAGTCAATATAATCTAAGTTTACATGTAAAATATCGAATCAATACACAAATTTTTGTGGAATTTATGAACGTTATGCTACTTTGAAGACGTCACTTATTTTTTTTTTTGAATTTGTAAAATTTCTAACTCAGAGTGCATTTAAAAAACTAAAGCATAGGTTCAAACTTTAAGTTAATTTTTTTGGAATTTTAGAAGAAGAAGATTTATTCGTTTTCATATAGTTTTCTTGTATGATAGGTAGGTGTGGTTTTCATCCTATTTTGATCCAAATTGTTTTTTTTAGAGTTTTTTCTTAATTACAACAGCCAAAAACCAGCCCAAAATAATTTTATAAAAAAAACAGGTTCGTTTTAAACCACATACTTTACAATGCTGATGATAACGAGTAGTAAGTGCGACCAAAAAAATTGTTATTTTTAGCTACTTTTGTTGTTTAGACAACAAGGCCAATCACCGTTGCCATATTCACAGTTTTAACTGTAAATTACGATTTCATAAACAGGCTTACAGTTTTTTTAAATGACTCGTAGCGCAAATTAAATTTTTTTTTTTAAATCTAAAGTTTAAAAAAAAACATTAAAATATTCAACTTACAAATTGCCACAATCGGAGAAATTCGACTTCAGAGAAAATTGCGTAAAATTTTATGTTGAAACTATGTAAGAAACAGTTGATTAAATTGGAATTTGAAAATGATGCACCGTATGATTGATTGATTATGATGCACCGTGTGAAAATACAAGTTCCAGCAAAATTTTACCATCCTACAACTAAAAACGATGTTTTTATTGAGAAATTTAGAAAGTTTTTTGCTTGTCCTATAAAATTTTTTAAATGTAATTTACGGCTTTTTTGACGAAATGCTATTTTAAGTTTTTTTAACTGCGTATGTTATTGTTTAGTTGCTTATTGCTTATTGTTAAAATAGCAGATATCTCGAAATAATTTTTTGATTATATTTCCAAATAAAGTTATCTTATTTTGGTAGCATAAAGACTCAAGTGTTCCATTTTTATATCTCGGCCGCTAAAGAGTGCACATAAAGTTACATGAAACCTTTTTATAAGATTTTCATCTAATGCTAAGTTCACACTGAGAGCTAAATGCTAATTAAGAGCATTTACTATATACATTTATCCCTGTTACTCCTGCAACGAGTAAAGGCTATTCGTAAATGAGCATTTATCTCTCAATGTAAACTAGGGAGTCCAATCCGAGAAGCTTTTCTCGATCCCGGGATTAGTTCGGGATTGAAAACTTTGAGAAGTAAATAATTCAAAACATTTTTAAAACACTTTTTACTTATTTATTACTTGAAACTAAAATATGTAAATTAATTCATTTATAAAGCAATAAAAACAAAACACATTGAGGGTATTCACAATTGCGTTGTTTTTAGTGTAGTTAAAAAAAACCCTCTAAAATCTCTAAACTCCAAAAGTGTGGTGATTTTAAGTAGCCCAATGATATGTTTAACGAACGTGGCTTTTAAAGTTGCATAAACAACTGATCGGTTGCCAGTTATTTTCTGATTGCAAAAAATGGAAAAAGCTCAATTAGCAAGTTTAACTTTTTTATGCTATATGTTAATAAAATATAACAAATTAGATAGTTAATTTATTTGCATAAAAACAAAAAGCTATGGTGGGATGTTCCCAACCACAAATTCTATTTAAAGGGCGCTCATAATTATGGTTTTCAACTATGGCAAAAAAAACACAATACCACGATACCACACAATTGTGAGTACCCTTATTGTAAATAAACACAAAAAACCTAAATAATGTTAATGACTAGAAATTGTATTAATTAAAAGAACAAAACATATAAAAAAATTAAATACTTAAAAACAGTTTAAGGTATTACTATATAAATGTTAAAAATTTTTTTTCATGTTTTTTTGTGTTTAAATCAAATTAAGGTTGGAAAAGACTTTTAAAAATAAAATTTTTAGTTTAAAATATTTTTAAAGGCTGATTCATTACACATTAAGCTGATCAACGCGTCTTATTTTTAATTAGAGACTTTTATTTGGAAATTATTACAAATATAACGCGCTGATGAGAAACACAGTTCTGATTCTATTCTAGTTGGAGAAATAGTTGTACAATAATCGTAAGCAATTTGTAAGTTTCGATCACGATTGCCTTCACCACAAAACAAAATTGTTTCCTGAGTCAGAATATCTGGCAAATCTGAAATATTTCTGACTTTCCGATGTTGCAAACTCTTCGAAAACTTTGCTCCAGTGATTCACACTCATCGTCCTAACAATCTTTTTCAGCCTTAAAAAAAGGTTTTTCTAATTCTTTATTCATATCAAATTAAATTAAAATGGTTGCATTTACATGAATATTTGTAATAGAAATTTTTTATTTACAAATCCCGGGATCTCGGAAAGAAAATCCCGGGATTTAAAGGGGCTTAAATCGTCCCGGATCCTGGGATTGACTTTCCTATTGTGAACATAGCACAAGCCAGCAGTCTTAGCGCTTTCTGAAAAAAAGTCCTGGCTGTGTTGCCATTATTTGAAGTCACATATCCTGGCTTTGGCTTATCTACTGATTTTTTCAAACGGACGACTAAAACTAATTAATTTTATACGATAACAGGCATCTAATGCTATGTTCACACTGAGAGATAAATGCTCATTTACGAATGGCCCTTTACTCGTTGTAGGAGTAACAGGGAAAAATATATATAGTTAATGCTCTCAATTAGCATTTAGCTCTCAGAGTAAACTGGGGCTTTCAATCCCGAAGGGTTTTGACAAATCCCGTGATTTCGGGATTTGAAATTCATGATTCCGGGATCACGAAATTTTTTGGGATTCCGAAATGTCAAAATTTTAAAATAATGACACTTAGCTGAAATCAAAGCAGGGACTATTAATAACTCTTTCTTTTAATTTCTGTGTTTTGGCAAAAAGAAATACATACGGTTTTTTTTAATTTTTTTTATTTTTAAAATAGAAATCCAAGCGTAATCGTTATGCATACTAAAAATATTCAAAAACACTCGAAAAATTTATAAGACAGCACCAAGACGAATTTATTATTACTAGGGTTTACAAGGGCATACAAGGGTTTTTGTAATGTACAAAGAAGAATATAAGGAAACAAATTCAACAATAATTGGAATATAAAGTCGAATTCTTAAATCCCATTATGTGTTTTAGGGGAAAAACTTGTTAATGTTATGATTAAAAAAATAAACATCACCAGATATATACATTTATATATATATATATATATATATATATATATATATATATATATATAGAATAAGCCAGATCGAAAAAAAAAAATTAAATTAGAAAATCACGATTATGGTATGATGATTTTTTCAATAAAAATCATAATCTTTCCGTCCCTTAATTAAAGATGTTTGTTTAACTTTTGAGTATTTAAATTAAAAAATAAGTTAATAAAAAAGTTATGATTTTTTTATATTTCAGAAAGTTTAACTTTTATGTCAGAATGAAAACAAAAAATATTTAAAAATATCTATAATAATACTATTGCTACTTTCAAAATTCCTTGAAAGTTGAACGGCCTAGTAAACAGAGTCTCTTACGAGTCACAACCTAAACAAACTAAAAAAAATTAGTCTTTCAAAGAGAGAGATAAAAAAAAGAACAGGGTGATTTCGGTAACAAAAATGTGCATCATTAACATTGAAGTTGCATTTATAGTTTCTCAAAATTTTTATATTTTCTTGGACCTAAAATTCCGGGATTAGAGATTTGAAATCCCGGGGTTTTGGAACTAGAAAATGGCTCGGTATCTCGGGATTGAAAGCCCTAGTGTGAACATAGCATAAGAAAAAGTGGACAAAATATACATAAGTTACGAGGCGTTGCAGAGTGGTGCGAGTGGTACAAGTTAGACGGAAAATGTTATTTTGTGGATTTTTTGGTAGTTTTTGATGCTTAAGGTATAGTAAAGTACAAAAAAAGTATTTCAGAAAGCTTGGACAAGTGAGCGTGGCAGCTGCCATACAACTTAAACACGATAACGAAATCAAACATAGACGTCTACTATGTAATTTCCAAAAAGTGTTCAAAATTTCGGTTCAATTGGACAAGTGGCCGTGGCAGCTGCCATACAACTTAAATACATTTTGACCTATATCTTAGAAAGGAGATAGCAAATGAAACACTGACGTCTAATATGTTATTTATAAAAAGTGTACAAAATTTCTGCGTGACTGGACAAGTGAGCGTGGCAGCTTCCATACAACTAAAATTTATTTTGGGCTTTATCTTAGAAATGAGGTAAACTACGATAACAAAATCAAACATAAAGTGTTAAAAATTTCGATACAATTCGATAAGTCGACGTGGGCGTGGCAGCTGACATACAACTTAAATACATTTAGTGCTTTATCTTAGAAATGAGATAAACTACAATACAAAATCAAACATAAAGTGTTCAAATATACGACACAAATGGACCAATGAACTTTGCAGCTGCCATACAACTTGAACACATTTGGGACTATATCTTAAACGTACGTTAACCGCAACACTAATAGAATTATCGGTGGTTAACTGATATGTTATCTTCAAAATGCTGCTTAATTTCGGTGGGATTATAAGAGTAGGCGTAGCATCTCACATATATGTGAAATACATTTTGGCCCATAAAAAATGAGCAGTAAAAACTCTTTACATTTACAAATTCCACGAAAGAGCTTAATTCATAGTTACACACTTTAAGTTTGAAAAAGAGCTAATAAAAACTACGTCTACCTCCCATACAAAGTAACTTCATAAAAACGGTAAAATTCAGGTTAAATTCCACAAAAACTTTTTGAATCACTAAAATCATGGGTAAAATTATTACCCGCATCAGAGTTCATAGACCTATAGCCTACCTTAATGGCAATTTATCAATATCACTATTATAAAAAACATTTGAAGCCTGGTTTTTCAATTAAAATAAATATCATTTTTAGGATCATCAAACAGATTAAGAAATAAGGCAACCGGAAGTTTACGCATCTTAGCACTCATAGAGCTTAAAGTAAACATTATAGTGATTAAATAAAAAAATATGGTTAAGAGTTGAGGTCGCCCTTATTTTTATTTTACTAAATTTTTTTATCAAATTTTGCGTTTTTATAAAAAAAAATCACTACAAATTGAAAAATTAGAATTTGAATTACTTCCGTCTAGCATGTCGTTTCGTATCACTGTGCGTTACAAATAGTCCCTCTAAAGCTACAAATGGAATGTTTGCCTTCTTAAATTGTATTTGTTAAATACTTTGGTTCTTGGCCTCCATAATGACAGCAATAAATCTCACTTAAATATTTATTTTCACAGTTTTATTTGACTTTTTCAGAGATTGTCAGGCTACTACTTTTCTTACAAAAATTAAAGAATAACTGTTCTTTCAGCAGCTCTCTTGCGTTTTCAGTGTTGCCTGCTATGATAAAAGCATGTGTTTTATGCTAACTGGAAAATTTGTAAAAAAACGGCATACAACATTTTGTAGAATTTCAATACGACTTTTGTCCATCTAGATTGCTTATTCGAAACGCTGTGCAGTGATTTAAAATAGAGATTGGCCATATATGGGAAAAAAGTTTACTTTTCTTAAGTGTAGGTTTCCGAAAAATTCATCTCGTTTTTTATTAAATTTTTCTTTAAAATGAGCTTTCAAAGATGAAAATTGAACAAAAACTACTGGAGTTGTGTTTTTACTTTCCGAAAAAATCTAATTTTTTTTCTTGTTGCATTAAAATTCCAATCGGAAAAAATTTCAATGTAATGTTGTGGAAATATTTTCTTAAACTATACCTTCTACAGATATTAAAAATTTTGCGATTGCGTTGAATAATCTGGTCGTTATGGAATTTTTTGCTAGGATACCTTTTGGAAATTTAGAATTGATTTGAATTTACAAATATTTTTTTGGAACTATTGAAGTCAGTGAAAGTGAGACATTTTTCATAAAATACTTGACCTAATTTGACCTTGACTTGAATTTGAGTAGCTCTAAATTATGACCTTGTAAAATCAGCATAAGTCACAATTAATTACTTAGAGATATGTTTTTGGATTTTATATGATCCTTTTTTTTTCGAAATGCCAGAAAGGATTTTGGAAAAAAGTCAAGTTTCAACAGTTATAACTTTGATACTAGAATTTTGGTTTTTTAATTTTTTCTACAAAATAGCTTAAGGTTCCTTTTGGATACCTTTTTGGAAATCTAGACTTGATTTAAATTCAAAAATATTTTTTTGGAACTATTGAAGTCAGTGAAAGTGAGATATTTTCCATTAAGTACTTGACCTAAAGCTCTAAACTATGACCTTGTAAAATCACAATTAATTACTTAGAGATATATATGTTTTTGGATTTTATATGATCTTTTTTTTCGAAATGCCAGAAAGGATTTTGGAAAAAAAGTCAAGTTACCAGTTACTTTGATACCAGAATTTTGGTTTTTTAATTTTTTGCACAAAATAGCTTAAGGTTGTGCTTAAAATACCTCCCGAATAAATTTGTATTTTTGCATTTTTCGGAATTTTGTTCGTAAAAATACTCAAAGTTAAAATTTTCAATAATTAATCCTTCTAGCAAAAAATTCCATAACGTCCAGATTTTTCAACGAATATTTTTTGTATCTGTAATTTTTTCGAATTTGGGTTTGATTTTTTTTTTAATACAACAAAAAAAGTAATTAGATTTATTTAAAAAGTAAAAAATCCCAACTAGTAGTTTTTCCAACTTTTTGTTTGATAGCTTATTTTGAAGAAAAATTAAATGAAAAACGAATTAGTTAACAGTTTTTTGAAAATTTTCTTTTAAAAAAGTTATTGCGATTTTTTTGACACAAGAGCACTTTTTCCCATCATGGCCAATCGCCGTATTAAGCTACGTCCAACTTAATTATACTCGTACAACAGTCTCATTATGCAGACTGGGTAAAGTGAGTTCTGAGCTTTTGCTTACATAAATGCCTTTTCATGTGTTACACGTTCTGTTGCACAGTGTAGTAAACAGAAATCTTAACTGCGAGATTTTCTCATTTTGACGTTAGTCTTTAAGTTTTGAGTCTAAACAAACACCCTCATTGTTTTCCTTTTTCGTTATGACCATAGATCTATATCAATCCATGATTACCGAAGCAATAAGAAACATTGGACATCCCCACATAATTAATCAGTAGCAATAGAAAAAATTAAACGGTTGCATCGCTTGCCGAGTAGATTGAAGAAACTTTTAACATGTGAAGCAACAAATATTCCTACAAGCATTGAATGTTCATGCCACACACAAGCTAGAAGGACACTAGTGAACGCGATTTGAAGGTCCATCCAAGCGGTTCGAGTGTAACCGCTACAAAAAGCTTGACAAACGAAAGATACACCGCAGCGATTCTCTTTGTTTTTCTCTTGCTAACTGATGGCCCGACAATGTGTAATCAACTGCCCAAGTGTCCCTGCTCTGTTCCGGAACATTGCAATTGTCGACGAGCACTCAGCGGTAGCTACTATGGCACAGCAGTCTATGAATGTTATCACATACGCGCGCGCGCGCGCGCTTTCCAGACTCAGTTGCCAACGCAAGCCGCCTTTTCTTGAGCGTCGTTTCAATGAAGTGATAATTTTTTATCTGCCAGAAACGAGTGTGGAACCTCAGCTAGTTTGTCGGCCCTCATTTGTTAGTGCCAATTTGCAGGATTAGCCATTGACACGCAGAGGACACACCAAAACGGACCGCCATATTCAGTAGCAGCGAACATTTTGATAGTGTCAAAAGAACGCACGTTAGTGACAGCTTCTAGTTGCAGCACGATTTTGCATACTACCAAAGCATATTTTCACAACCTTCCTCTAGCTTAAAAGCTATTCGTGAGTCACTATTGTGATCCCAAGACTGGCCACATGAGAGGTTTTTTACAAGCGAGCTCGTTCTGTCTTTTATTGTAGTCGCCGATGAATGGCGCAATATGTTTTTGTCCAATAAATTGGAGTGTCGCGGAAGTTTCAAGTTGTCCTCGGCACACTCAGTTTTACTGCAATTTAAGTTACCGACGGAAGTTTTGATCGAAAATTTTGTTTACAAATCAGAAGCAAGCTGTTTGTTATTTACTGAACTATATTTTGTTCGGTAATTGACAGTTCAGTCATGTTTTGACAGATATTTACAGAACTTATGAAAATTGCTTCTTGCTCTCGGCCTGATGAATTAAATAAATAAATAACACATTATAAAGCTCTCTAACAGCACTATTCTGGCAAATTAACAAATTGTTAACCAGTATTTTGAATATTTCAATGTGTTTGTTGTTTTCAATACAAAATTTAGAGCTCAAAAAACAAAGTTTGTTAATGAAATTGTCAATAACTGAAAAGCAGTTGACAATTTTTATCATTATTTTTTATTTTTGAGCTTCAAATTTTGTTTTGAAATAAAAAATTTACAACAAACATATAGAAATATTCAAAATACTGGTTAACAGTTTGTTAGTTTGCCAGAATAGGGCTGTAAATAGCAAGTCTGTGGACATACATATGTTTGTATGACAAAACCATTTCTCTCGAGATAAGAAAAATCTGCATGATTTTTATTTTATAAGAATAGAAAAATAGTAATTAGATTTTCATGATCCATGTCTTGTTATTTTTAAAGCTAACGACATTCACTTCTCTGTGAACGTCGAAGTTTAAAAAAACCCCAGTTTCGATAGTATCGTAAATGTAGATGATTGTAGCATTCCTATTTTTACAGTAATAGAGAAAAATTCTTGTTTTCTTGTCATATTCTTGTCATATATATTTTTAAAAATTATTATTGAAGTTATCGGCCTTTTTATGTTAAATTTATAATTGTATGTTGTAAACTTTGACTGTAAAAATTAAAAGCGAGTTTTAATTTTTGAGTTTTTATTTATTTTTCGATATTTCGACTAAAATTGTAAGTCAGGACCTAAGCGAAAAACATTGAAACATTTATCACAAAAACTTAAACATTATATTAACACGATAAGAATCAAAAAAGAGTAATTAAAATAACAATTAAACATTAAAAACTCTTTATTGATTATTATTGTGTTGATATAATGTTTAAGTTTTTGTGATAAATGTTTCTATGTTTTTCGCTTAGATACTATTTTAAATGTAATAAAATGTAAAATGTAAAAAATGCAAAATATATTTTTAATGTAATTTAAAATTTTAATTTTAGCAAACAAAATATATTTTTTATATGATTTCGGCACGAACTAAGCCCACAACCATAAAACAACATAAACATCTACTGAAGCATTGTATGCATGTTTTTCTCATAAAAAAACACTGAAGTTTTTCTTCTTAGATTTCTCTATTTTGTGACTTTATTAAAGAAGTGACCAAATCCACAGTTTTACTCGCCCCATAACTGATATTTCGGCATATATTTTATCTTTGTACGATGAATATTAAAGGCTGTAGGTATACCCTAAAGTGTCTACTAAAAACCTTATATGTGCTTGAAAAAATTTTTGAAAATAACTCAAACACGTAAGAAATTAAAAAAATACACGTTTGTATTTTTTTTTTTTTTTTTGTATTTCAGATATAAATTAAGGCTAGTACACAATTTAACTGTTGCAAATATGTTATAAAATAATTATATAAGAAAATTTATCAAAACCAAAGGTATTGTAGGAAGCAAGTGGTGGCCGTGGCATTATTCTTTTTTAAATCGATATTATTTCGATTAAAAATAGCAATAATTTTTGATAAAAATTGTTTTTATCGATATTTTTACAAAATAGTTTTTGAATTATTTCATTTAATAATTGTATATTTGATTTTTATTTCTGACTAGCGATATATATAAATATATTAATACGTACGCACAAAATTTTAGCCCACATTTTACCGGATTTGAGACAACACATTCGAATGAAACTTATGTAATGTGAAAGCTCTGGTCATAGCAAGTGCACAACATAATTTTTATTCAAAAGTTTTGTCATTAAGATAGTTATAAATTAGAAATTAAAAACACTTTTTCCCCATATAAAAAAAAGCTACAAGAAGCTAAGTCACACATTCGCTCTATTGAGAAGCATTGGTGAGTAGGTAAATAGAATGCTAGAGTGTGAAAAAAGTAGAGCTGTGTGGTTGTGTTAGCTTTTTCTTTTCTATTTTTTCGGACACATTCAACCAGCGTTACTGAGACAAAACAATATATATAAAGGGTTTCCTAATAAAAGTGCACGACTTAATTTAAAAATTGAGAAAAAAAAAAAAGGTGAGACAATGTCGATATTTTTATTTCATTGTATACATGTTTTGATTAAATATTTATAATATTTCAAAGCTGTCAAATTTTATAAAAAATGTTAAAAAATTTAAATCGTGCAATCTTATTGGGACGCCCTAAATGTTCGGTCATACCAACGGTTTGCTTGCCTGTATATTTTGTTGCTGTTTTTCTCTCACTTTCTGTGAAATTCTTTTTTGTTTCTTAGGGCGCGTTTATAGTGGATGCTTATTGCTGAGCCGAGCCGAACTGAAACTCAAAAACGCATTGGGGCAAGGGTTGGACATTTTTTTTTCGAGGAGGGTTGGACATTTATGACGAAATGTGGTAATGGGATCAACATTTATGGCCAAATTAAATTATAAAAAAATTTCTGTTATTTTTCTATCAAAACTATTCCGATATCTCGAAAACTATAGATTTTCTCAGTATATACAATGTATTTTTGTATGAAAAGTCGTTGAATAACACTTTTTTCCAGTGGCACGAACAATTTTTTTTTTGCTTTTAATCATGTTGAATTTGTTCAGCAAGTGTATTAGCAAAACTTTAAGCTGCCACGCCCTTCCGTTTGGGTGCTAGAAAAAGTTACTTTTAGTTTGAAAATTTTTAAAAATTTAACTTTTAAAAATTTAACTTCGAAAAATATTGAACTTAACTTTTGCTAAAAACTATATCGCTCATACATTTATCAGTTTTATTATTATTATTATTATTGAAAAAAATTACATATAAATTAAGTTTTCCCAAATTAACAAAAATATTTTCGTCGACATAGCTGCAGTCTGTTGAAAATATCTTTGCTACATGATTCACAAGTGAGTTTTATTTGATCATAATTCATGTAGACACATTATCATTACGTTTCAGTAAAAAAAAAATAGATAGATCGCTGATCGTATGCCGACAAACAAGCGAAATTGCTCTCAGGGATCGAAAAGGTTAAGAAAAATAACGCTGTTTGGGGTAAAATTTTTTACAGATAGTATGTTAAAAATTTTTTCGTTATTTTTCCATCAAAACTATTGCGATACACATTTTTTTAGTATATTGCATTTTCTTAATGCAAGGTCGTCGTTTTAGAATGAGAAAAAACCATTGCAATTTTAAGTTTTGATTTTGCAAGCAAATATCTCCGTCACTTTCCAATCGATTTCCCTCATGTTTTTAACTCAAGCTTTAACTAAAAAAAAAATTAAATTAAATTATTATTATTTAAATAATATTTACCGTTACCTCACAAATTCTATGTTTTATATTGTTTTCAAAAGGGTTCTAAAATATTCAAAGTTCGCTCAAAAATTAGGACAAAAGTTGTTTTGGTTTTATTTTTTTGAAATTTAATTTCTCGTATTTCACAAAAATCAATAAACAAGTATTGTTTCGAGTATTAATTTTTTCAAAATGTGTTTTTCATATTTTGTAAAAAATAATACAGCTTAAAAAATAATTTTGGTGACAAAATTTCCTAAATATCTTTTGCCAATCAAAACATTTCAGTGCATCAACGATATTATATTTTGTCAGTATACGTACACTGAGAAGAAAAATATACTTTCATATTAAAAAAAAAATGTAAAAATAGAAATTGAACGCATTTGCGTTTCTACAGAATAAAATTTAAAACAAATGTGTTTCATTTTCAACCATAAACTCATTTATTTTAATATCTCCACGCATATAAAAATGCGTATGGGTTATATTGTCTTTGTAACTCCGATACGGAGGCGTGGCAGGTATATAAAAGTATATATCAGAGGCGGCGTAAGGCGTGCGCAACGTGGCTGCACGAACAAATTTTACTCATCATAAAATGATAAATATTAGTAGCAATTTTCCGAAATGTCAAATTTGCATTTGAAAACAATCAATTAATTTTTTTTTTGTTGCTAAATTTTTCTATTACATCAATCCGTGTAAGCGTTGCAATTGGACTGGAGAATGTTAAGCCATGCAATACTGGAAGAACTCAAAAAAATGGCTTAAATACTCAAAATTTTCATGGCCAAGGTTATGACAAGGGTGCCAATAATGTAGGCGTAAATAGGCGTAATAAACATCGATCCCAGGGCATTTTTTACATCCTGCGGTTGTCATTGCTGGATTATGCTATTGGTAAACGCTGCCAAATCTTCTGTGGCAGCAAAAAATTTTTTGTTTTTATTCATAACATTTATTTGCTATTTTCAAGTTTCACCAAACGCTGGGAATTAATCAGAGACAAATTAAAGGTTACTATGAAGCCATTAACGAAACAAGATGGAAATCGAAGCACTGAACGCCGTTTTATTGCAATTGGGTAATGTGGTTGAATGCATCGAAAGCTTACAAAATTAAACTAAACAATCTGACACACTCAGTTATTGTGATTTGGTTTTAAACGAAATGTTCAGCTCAGATTTTAACATATCATTACATGTATGGTGAGATATTATTGCAATTTCCAGCTCAGACAAAATGTGTTTTCAATTTTTGTTTGGCATTTTGTTTGACATCTCTCGGCAGGCGATGGCAAATCTCAGAGAGTAAAAACTGCCATGTAAAGCTTCTTGAGAACATAAGCCGTTCGCAGTCGGCATAAATCTCGTAGAAACAGTTCTCGACCATTTGTGTTCAAACATTTAATAACACGTACAACACAATTGATCAATAGAAGCTACGTCAAAGTTCTTTAAAAGACTAAAATGCCCCATTTATATTTTGTTATATACATCTATAATATCATAAGTAAATTATGGCAATCTGTACATGCACATTTTAGCCTTGCTCTTAAACATTTGCGTACATTTTGCAACTGGGTCAAAGAAAACCGACAAACTGGATCCGAAAAATGCTTGTCTGATGTAGTGCTCGACCGATTAATCGAAATTGGCATCGGCAGAAAATTCAAGCATCGGCATCGGTTCAAAATTATATAATCCGAATTGGTTTTATATCGGTTTCGGTTGAAATTCTAGAATCGGCATCGGTTTTGTATCGCCATCGGTTGAAAAAAGAATCGGCATCGGTGTAGGCTAAAAATGCCAACTTTTTTCCGATACAATTGCGATTTTGTGTACGTTACATAAAGGTGTAAATGCTGAAAATTGCTTTATTTACATTATTTCTTAATTTTGAGTACTTAAAAATTTTCATGTTTTTAAAGGTTCTTTATTCCATTTTTTAGTTTTCACACATACTGGTTATTTAATCATCGGTTGAAATTCAAGAATCGTAATTGGTATCGGTTTTTAAAATGCAGTCAACATCGGCATCGACATAGGCATCGGTGCAAAAACGTTAATTGGTCGAGCACTAGTCTGATGCTTATAAATTTATGGAAAAAAACACTAATGATCTGCCACAAGAATTTAAAAATAAAAGGGTAGGCAAAAAGTAAAGGGTGTTTTATTATGAAGACAGCGATTAATCTGTACTTTCTTCCAAGAACCATTATGAAACAACTGGTTGATTCTGTAATAAGCAATATATATTTAAGATTTACTTATTTTAATCCTCATTTTGAAAATTTTGCTTTCTCTATTAATCTTAACAATCTAAAAAATGTTCAATTTCTGCTCCAATACATAACTCCAATAAATTTACCCAAACATTTACATATTTTTTTCAAACATTGCTATCAATACCGGTAAGTATCCATTAAATGAGATTTTCGAAATTAAAACTAATTAAAAATTATTTTTTAAAATTGGTCAGGAAAGCTTTCAGCGTTGGCAGTTCTGTTTATTGAACCAGATATAGCATCTAAACCGAATAACGATACTATCATTGGGTTGGGGAAAAAGTATTCGTCGTTTTTTTACATTTTATTAAAAAAAAAGATTTTATTATCCAATTTATTAATATTGTCCATTTTTTGGTTAATTTTTTGCCATTTTTTGGTTAAGACCATTATTCCTTTATTGTAAAATTGCGAGGTTTTATCGCTGAAAAACTGACGTAGGTGGTTTTCGCAGTCATCTTTTGAGATTAATTTCTTCCCAGCAAGGGAGTGTTGAAGAGATCGGAACAAATGATAATCTGACGGTGTAATGTCATGACTGTACAGTGGATGCATCAAAACTTCCCAGTTTAATTCCTTAAGTTTTTGTCGGGTCAATAATCGCAGATAGAAATTCGGTCCATTACATTTTTTGCACTAAGTTCATGAGGCACCCAAACATCAAGCTTTTTTTAAAACCAACTTTCTTTAAATGGCTTAAAACTGTTTTGTAGTCGATCGAACTGAAGATCGACTTAGCGATGTCGTGGCTGCTCACATGACGGTTTTCTTGAACTTTATCCATTATTTCATCGACTTTTACGGTGATGGGCCGACTAGAGCAAGGAACATCTTTGACTTCAAAATTTCCGGAACGAAATCGAGGGGACCATTTCCTGGCAGTTGATTGGGATAGAGTACCTTCACCATAAACCTCACAAATCTTTTCACATGCCTGTGACACATTTTTTCCTTTATCGTAGTAAAATTGTAAAATATTTTTTTTGAAATTTCACTCATTTTTTTGCTTTGCAATAATTTTTAACACGATGCACCAATATCAGCAAAATGATCACAAATACTCAGCTGATTTGTCTTCTGTTAACAGAAAAAAAATAATTCCCAGAAGCAGTTTACCGTTTCAATGTTATGACACTTTGAAATAAAGCGAACTCGAAAACGCCGAATACTTTCCCCCAACCCAATATTAAGAAATTCAGTAAGGCTTAAAGTTGGAAATTTCTGTTTCTTAAATTGTTTTCTTTTGTTTTTGTCAAAGAACATAGTTTGCAATTTTATGAATAAAAAGTGGCAATTTGCAAAAATTATTTATTTTACTAAATTCATATTTTTGCACCACCGGACGGCCTAGCAAAATTTACATTGCCCACATAAAATTTTAGTCTTGCCCCGGCACTGATCAGCATCGTAACGAAATTTAATACATAAGTTTTTTATTAAAAAATAAAGACCAGGTTCGAAAATGAGCAAATCGGATGATAACCACGACTACCTACCATATTGTAACAAAATAGTTGTTGATTGATAACAAAAATAGTTATTTAAGGTCCAACTATTTGAAAACAATTTCAAACTTGTGCAACATGGAGGAAAACCACTTCACAAAGTGACTTAATATGGTGAAATATCTTAAAATGAAACAAAAATTAATATAATTAATTGCTTAGACTTTACCACGGAAGCCTTGTTCTCAAACATTCACCATATATTCAAACTTGTCAAAATAGGATGACAGCCACGCCTACCTACCATACAAAATGACTATATGGAAACGACGATTAAATTTCTTGAAATTCCACAAAAATTTATTTAATGAACTAAAATTTTGCAAATATGATTAGAATTTATAAATTTACTCCGAGTTTGCCATTTGGCCAAATTGTATAAAAACTCCGCCTACCACCCATACAAATTGACATCATCATAGTAGCATAACCTTTAAAAATTCGGTAAAAATGTTTGTGCTTACTGGATATTTAACACAAAATCTTTGATATCTTTCTTTGAATTATGACAAAATCGGATGAACACCACGCCCATCTTCCATACAAAGTGGTGAAACTTTTCAAGCATGCATAACTTAGGGCCAATTTTTCAGTGCGGGCTTAATCTCTAGTCAAATTAAACTGAGGTTAACTCACCAAAATTGGACGTTTAAACTCGTCGGTTCAGGCAAAAAAGAAACACATTATATGATAATTGAAGTCAATTTAACTTCAACGAATGCGAAAATATCTAGTTAAACCTAGTTTAAACGTCCAATTTTGGTGAGTTAAGTTAGGTTTGATCTGACTAAAGTTTAAACTCGTACTGAAAAACTGGCCCTTGGAGTATTCTGTGGGAGTATTTTAATTGGCATAAGGCACGCAGGTCAAGTTCTCGATCATTTGTGTAGAAATATTTAAAAACACGCACAACACAATTGATCATAGGAAATTTGGTCAAAGTCCTTTCAAGGGTTGAAATGATAAATTCGGTTCCTTTTTTTATTGAAGGAATCGTCTCACTCTAATACGCTTCAGAAATATTTAAACTACAAATGAGTTTTGGAAATGAAGATGGCATATTCAATTAATTTAACAGATATTTACAGAAATAAAAAACTGTCACATACATGCTTTATGCTTTCAAATCCTAACCGTAAAAAAATTGACAAAAACTTAATTTTGAAAAAATGTTCAATTTTATTTGTTTAAATGCTTATACATATTTCAAAAACTTGAAGAAATATAGTAAAATAAATAAAAAAAGTAATATTGTAAAGTTTGTTAATTTTCAAAAATTCTCAAAAACAAAAAAGTATACTTGACAAAAAGGTTTTGTATGTGACATATTGAAAATTTTTTAATAGCAGGTCTATGTAATTGGGCAAACATCCAATTGGACAAAAGCTTTCTCTGCCACCATGCATTGCTTATGGTAGGATAAGGCCTAACCAAAATGCATGTACATACGAGTATATACGAAACGTTTCGCAACGAGTTAAAACGAAACTTTTTCGTTGAATACATTTTAATGCTGCTCAAAATTAAAACCCTGAGCATATTCACGGCTACACAAGAAAGAGTCCACAATCTGGAAGAATCATACAGTTGTTTCATTCATACATACACAAACCCTTATATTTGCGCTGTTGTCGCTCGTCAAATTAGAAATAACTCTATACCGGCGACAGCAACATTGTCACGTCGCTGCTACATTTTCACCAAATTCACCTCCTTTAGAAAGGCATGTAAAAATAATTTGACAGTTGTCGCCACGTCGTTGCCGTCTTGAATGTGTTCAGTGCAAAACAAACGTAACGTATCAAAACTGAACTGAAAGAGTTAACAATACGTTGTGTTTCGTAGGAACCGAACTTGTAGCGTCTCAACTCATCAAGGTTTGTTAAGTTGCTCACATTTCGTCCAGTCCAATTGGTTGGGCCTTTAGAAACCTTTTCGGTATGTGTTTTCTTGTTAAGGTCCAACCAAAATAGACGAAAAGAGTAGATGCAACTTGCCGAATGACTGCACTCGTTTCGTCTGCTTTGACATTTAAAGGCCCAACCAAAATAGACAAAATGAGACGATAGCAACTTCACGGAGATAATTATTTTGCTTTAATCAAGCAAATGTTTTGCTTAAAAGCAAATCAGCAAAACTTTGCTCAATCACGGTGTTATTTTAGAAAAAGATTGCTAAATTGAATTCTCCGGATGGTGGTAATTTTTCAATTTAATTTAATGTTAATAATTATTATAATTATTTTATATTATAATTATTTTGCTTTAATCAAGCAAATGTTTTGCTTAAAAGCAAATCAGCAAAACTTTGCTCAATCACGGTGTTATTTTAGAAAAAGATTGCTAAATTGAATTCTCCGGATGGTGGTAATTTTTCAATTTAATTTAATGTTAATAATTATTTCACTTCAAAAATATGCTATATTTCAGCAAAAAGTAATCAAAATTTGCTATTCCAATTTATAAAAACTTAGCAAATATTTGCTTGAATTAGGTAGAAGTTTGCTTTTGCAGTTTATAATAGTAAATTTTGATTAGTTTTTGCTGAAATCTAGCATAATTTTGAAGTGGCTGAGATTCAAGCGAAAGTTTTGCTTAACCACAATACCAATTTAGCAAACAAATTTCTCCGTGTTGACAAACATTTGCACTCGTTACGGATGTTTATGGATTTAACTCAAAATGAAACAAGTTGCTCACCTCGTTTGAACCAGCTAATCAGTTGGCAATCGAGTGTTATTTATTTTTTGAATTTGAGCATTGTTGAATTTTTAATAAAGATTTGTGAAAGATGAGTGAAATAATGGTGAAATTGAAGCAAATTGATGAAAATAAAATAAAAACACACTCTGCACAGCCGTTGGCGAGTTGATACGGTAGCAGTTCGGTTCTTACGTAATAATACGTCTTGTCAAACTGTTTCGTTTAGTTTCGTTAAGTTACATTTGCTCATTTTGGGTAACAACATTGAAATGTATTTAAGCGAACACTTACGTTTTACTCGTTACGGAGCAACTCGTCTAATTTGGTCGGGCCGTAACCCAAAATGAAACAATTTGCTCAACTCGTCTGAAACAGCTGATAAATTAAGAACAGAGTGTCTTTCAGTTATAAATTAATGTGCAATTACAATTTTGTTAATTATTAAATAAACATTGTGTTAGAATGCCAATCACTGAATTAGAACGATGGATAGATAGTCTGAAAACATCATATTGTTTTTTATTTTTAAATTAACTGATTGCTCAAAAATTACTTTGGTACAGACAAAATCCCGATTTTAAGAAACACTGAATTTTCTATCTTGAAAATTCCTATGATGCAAAAATCTCTCGAGATTGGCCACTTTAACAATCAATCAAAATAAATAATTTGCATTTTCCATCTCAGCTGCGGTTAATGAATTTTAATGACTATCTCAGAAACCTTTGTAAAAAAATAAAAGCGCTCACAGACCACCTCAGTTACAATACAGTTCAGGAAAAAGCCTGTTCTTTAAAATCCATGGGCCTTTATACAAGTAAGCATAGTGTTAGCTGCATAGATATTGCTATAAATTGACAAATTGCTCTATTTAATTGCGTTCAAATGCAATTGATTGCGGAGTTGTGCGTCGTAGCTGTGTGATTTTCGAATAAGCTATTTGACATTATATGGAAAACATTTAACACAAATTTAAATAATAAATCAATAGGCCCAACCAAAATAGACGAGACGAGACGATAGCAAATTGACGAACGTCTGCACTCGTTACGCATGTTTGCAGACTTAACCCAAAATGAAACGAATTGCTCAATTCGTCGAAATCAGCTGATCAGTTCGCAAGCGATATTTATTTTTTTATCTGTGCAGTTTTAATCAAATCTTAATAAGAATTTTCGCTCGTAGTTTTTTATTGAAACAAAACTTCGAAAACAAGTTAATTAAAATAAAATAAAAACGCTAACAGTTCGGTTCTTATGGAATAATATTAGGTCTTGTCAAACTGTTTTGTTCAGTTTCGATAAGTTGCGTTTGCTCATTTTGGGTAGCAGAATTGAAATGAATTTAACAGAGCACTTCCGTTTTTACTCATTTCACACTTGTCGTGAATTGGTTGTTTTAATAGATTCAAAGTTGGTCTATTCGCTATTGGTACTAACATTTACCAGAAACAAGTATTCAGGTGGCTTTATTATTATTTCAACCTTGCAGGTCAGAGAGTTCACACTTTATTTATTAATTTTGAAGGTATGTATAATAGTCGCAGTGGTGATAGGTCAACAGGCCCGTTATTCCGTAAAGACATCTGTAGAATAGAAATACAACAAGCATTATCCAAATGCACCGATATTCAAAGCAACTTCAATCTGCATTAAAGAAAGGCTAAGAAAACTACGTTAACAAAACAACAACAGCAAGTTGTGTGAATACATATGAGTAAGCTTTTTTTAATCTAAACCGATTATCCACACAATTGCAAATTTAATCGGCGATGCATATGGCAGATATTTTTACAACGAAAGAATATCGAGCAACGATGACGTGATCAGCTGAATGAAACAGCTCGTCTTCGTCTCCACCATCAGTCATCAGCCTGTGTGGCGACGCGGTGCGATGCAGCTATTTACGGTAAGTGACTCTGCAATACCCCACTTCCAATGCCTACTGAAGCTACAGTAACAACCAGTTGACCGGCTTTTTAGCAAGACCTATCAACAACACAAACAACATCAACATCAGCAACAACAACGGCAACTCAAGCTTCCAAATAAGGGTTGCATATGTGACGTAAGGAAGCCATATCTATGCTTTGGAGCTACGCAAATCGATCGCGTTTCCACACATCGTTCGATTCGAAACGCAAACAATAAAATACCGCCAACAAATATCTTTAAATGTGATGGGCTGCTTGTCAAAATTAATCGAGAGCAACATATGGCCTGTGCGCCAAGGTGCAACGTGCGCTGAAAGGAAAAACTTACAATCAATCGAAGTCTATGTTCATGGGGAGTAAGTTAAAGAGTGTCTTTGCACGTCTCTGTTGCTGTTGCTGTTGCTGTTGCTGTTGCTACTGGAAGTCAAAGTGAGGTCGTTCAATTTCACGGAAAGTAGTAGGGAATATATCATTTTTGGTTCTTTATCCATGGTGGCAAAGACCAAGACAAAGAACAATAACAAAGGGAAAAACTCAAAGACTATCATAATCCTTAAAACAATATTCACAAGCCCTTAATTCAATACCTGAGAGTAGATGTTAAGACATAAAATCACTCAGCAAGTTCCATTCTTTCAGACACTGATTAGTGTCCTGTGACACAAAAAACAATACTAAACAGCTTGTTTACTTTTGTTGTGTTGTCATCGTGGATTACAAATGTTTTTGTAACCAGATAAGTGACGACGACGTTGCACATGCTCTGCATGACTTGGATCGAACAAAAACGCAGGTGAACGCAGCTCGTTCAAGTCCACTAATTAACCAAAAAACAAGTCACTGATTACAAATTTGGTTTTAAACACGCGCTCAGCACACAAGAAGAAGCAAGTCGAGTATATTTAATTTCATTTTTGACCGGAAATCTGGCGAAACAATCGGCTTGGAAAGTCTTTTCGCAGTAAGCAGTCAACAATAATGCTATCATGTGACAAATAACTCGAATAACTGTTAAACAGTTTAAGCCACAATTGCACTCAGCATCGTGCGAGTTTTAACACGTTGCCAGCAACATTTTTGCTTTAAACTATTTTTCAATCGATGCAATGCCACGCTGAATAAATATTTTATACAGCTAAATATTTTTCGAGAAACGGATGACATTTCTAAGGCTTTCGTAATGTTTGTTTTCCAACCAGTTGGCATATATTTGTGAGTTTTGTTGGTAAATGTTTTTTGAGTTTAAATTTAACTGTTAAAAAAATTGAACGCAAATTGGCGTAGGAAAAAAGGACCATGGCTATAGTAACTTATGTTCAAAAACCGTAATTCTTTGATCCATTGCATAGGAAACACATTTTGGTGTGTGTATGTGTTTTGGATTACATATAACCATACAGTATCACACAGTAACAAACTGAGATAAGACCAGCAAGGAATTATTTTCGACTGGACCGAAGTTAAAATACCCCAATGGTCGTATTTTGGTGATAAAGAGCGTGGTTTTTATCCAAACATTTCACATTTAAAACTCAGAGTACATTTAAAATTTCAAAGTTTATGTGTAAAATGTCAAGCTTAAACATAATTTTTTTTTTTTTGGGTTTTACATAGGTTTTGCTATTATCATGACGTTACATTGAATGGGAGGTGGTTGGAATTTTAAGTTTTTTTAACAAAATTTCAAACATCAGTAGTTAAGATTTAAACTAATTTGAAACCATTGTACTCATTTTTGTGGAATTTATGGAGATTTTATTGATTTCGTAAAAACACTTTGTATGTGAAGTAGCCGTGGTTTTCATTCGATTTTTAAAAATTTCATACTCAAAGTGCATATTAACTCTTAAATGCATGATGTCAGCCGCCAGTATTAAGACCAAGTTAGCCCAATGAAAAATCGCTCATTAAACGCGAATTGAGCAATAATTTTAAAGGGAAAAGGATGATTTTGAGTATGTACCAATAGTACATTATGCATTCTATACATATCTTATATACATATATATAAAAGGGAGTGGCGTTAGTTACTACGCTAAGAACTCAAGAACGGTTGGATCGATTTCGATGATTCATACCAATCCGAACTGGTCTCCGGCCAAACAAGAAGAATACCTAAAAAATTCCCGAAAAATCCCCGAAAACAATATGAAGAAACTTAATTTTTATTTTCAAATATGGAGTTTGGAATAAAATACAATTTGTTGGAATTATTTTTTATTTATTAGAAAACAATGTAAATGATATAAAACTAAGTGAAAAATTAATGAAAAGTGAATGCAAATAGCAATTTTTGTAGTTTTTAATGTTAGTATAGGAATTATTATTCCTTCGGGTTCGAGTTGAACTCGAGGAACTGGCAAAGTTACATCTGGTTAACTACATTTCGTTTTATTTTGTGTCATGTTTGTCCGCACGTGGGATACCTCCAGACGGAATGCCTTTTAGGAAATCGAAATTGAGGGGTTTTCTTTTTTTGCTATGCATTCACCATGCAAAGGTCGAAAAAATGAAGAATCGACCCAATCCATTTCATAAGGGAAAAATCCATAAGGTTAATATTGTATTATTTGATGATTTGGGGGCAATGAATGGCGATTTCTTCGTGGCGCTTCCTATCTTATCGTTAAACGGCAGTGTTATTCACAGGGTTAAAAAAAACTAATATTTTGTTCCTTTTTCATAGAGATGAAGAAGGGTGCTGCATTATTATGGACAAATCAACTTCTATTAACGTACCAGCATCAAGAACAGTAGTTTCAGAAGCTTCAAGAATAGATACGTCCAGTTAATCATTCGTAAATAAGCCAGAAATTTCCCCTTTATCCAATACGGCGTAATTGATTTCGGATAATTTTCTCATGCGCTGCAGTATTTGAGTTTCATCAATCGATTCACTTTATTCATCATCAGACCATTCCTTGCTATCATCAGACAGATCTCTATTGTTATCTCTTTTCGTCAATAATAATGCCATCCATAAACAATTATTGTATGATTAAAGAGAAGTATCATATATGGTACGATATGCATTTAAGGGTTAAGAGTAAAGGCATATGTTCAAAATTTGAAGTCATTTGATTAATTTTTATTACCGTTTCGGTAAAATCACTTTGTATGGGAGGTAGGCGTAGTTTTCATCCGATTCGTCTCATTTTCGAACTTCATCTGTATTTTTGAATATATATATATTGAATTCCGTTACGATATCTCTAAAATTAACGCTGGTATCGCGATCACAGACGGACAGACGGGCAAACATACAGACAGACATGGCTAAACTGACTCAGGAGGTGATGCTGAAAAAGAATATACATATCTACTTTTCTATAATTGCCACGACTCCATATCGGAGTCACAAAGTGACAAAGTAAATATACCCTTCACGCATTTTTATCTGGGTATTTGGTTTCAATCAATGATTTCAAAGTTCAAAAGTACTGATTTCATCAAACGTTAATAGTTCGTGTATTTCTGAGGTTGTAGCCCTTGAAAAAATTAATACAATTGCATACATTGATTTTCAAATAAGCGTTTTTACAATATTCATCCAAAAAATAAATTCGTGTTATAAAAATTTCAGCGTTACAACTATAACTTTATTAATATTAGAGGTAGGAATATGAATTATAGAACAGCGTAATATTCTTTTTCTTCTTAAAGAAAACGTATGTTTAATGAAAATAAAAAGAGTTAAAACTACACTTGGATTAGTTAAAAAAATATAACACTTTACTCTTTTCTTCATGGTGGTCAGTTGAGATAACCACCTAATTATTTGTTAGTATACGATGACGGTGACATCTATTTGTTTTGTTGGTACTATTTCGTAAAAGTGTAAAGTAAAACTTGTGTATGGCGCCCACAGACAGTGGCTCCACGGTCGACAAGGGATAGAAAATGAATAATGAAAACGAATAAAATTTGAATTAGCCGTTTTACAATTGTTTTATTTTATTGGTAAGTTATAATTTATAATTATTAATAAGTGTAAATATGAGTTATTATGTAATGATATGAAATGTACTGAGTAATTATGTTTTATACTTTAATAAGCTGTTTTTTTCATGGTGGTTAGCTATAGTAACCACGCCTTAAGTCACCCCCTATCTATCCAAAACTTTATACATTACTATAATTACTAGCCCCGAACAACAAGGAAAAGAACAAAAGAACAATACACAGCTCTGAAAAAAAGAAATATGTGCCGCAAAGAGTTAGACAGAGAGGAAACGCAAATAAATATTTAGGTATTCACAAGGTGTGCTATCATGTCATATTGTCCTAAAATTTTACAACTAAGATTTACAAGATAAATAAATGCAAATAAGAAACAGTTATTTGATTACGACACTTTAATAAACATAGTTTTCAGAGTTGTAATATATTGGTACTTTTTTATATGGAAGGCAACAAGAAAATGTTTAAACTAGTGTAAAATCTTAGGACAACATGACATTATGACAAAGAGTTAGACAGAGAGGAAACGCAAATAAATATTTAGGTATTCACAAGGTGTGCTATCATGTCATATTGTCCTAAAATTTTACAACTAAGATTTACAAGATAAATAAATGCAAATAAGAAACAGTTATTTGATTACGACACTTTAATAAACATAGTTTTCAGAGTTGTAATATATTGGTACTTTTTTATATGGAAGGCAACAAGAAAATGTTTAAACTAGTGTAAAATCTTAGGACAACATGACATTATGACATGATAGCACACTTTGTGAATACCCTAAATATGTTTTTTGAAAAAAGTAAAAAATATAAGTACTCAAAACTTTTCAGGTATATTTATAGTACTTTAAAGAAGATTGCGTAAAATTTTTAGATTATTCAATCTGCTAGTAGCCTGCTAGTATGTATATAAATTGAAAATGTATCCCACGCGCACCTACTCTTGCAGTTTTGTATTTTTTTTCAACTTCTTAAACAATTTTAAATACAACTCTTAATTACTGATTAATAAAAATAATACCGGAATGACAAAACAATTAAAAAGTTAAACATGACAAATTTCCATATAAATATCTTCGCAGCCTACCAGAACACACATATAACACACTAAGATAAGGCCAATAGCAGAACAAATTATCGGTTGTTTCAGAAAGCTATCTTAAAATCGGAGAAAAGGGGTTTGGCAATGTGCCCTAGTAGCGAACCCCCCCTTCTAGCCTATTGTGCGCCAATTAATGTTAATGTTAATGTTGTGTGGTGGAGATGCGTACTGCGACCTAAATGAGATCTATTGTACCTCCTTCTCAAAGCTCCGCTGGGTTTGCGGATTACAGAATTTCATCCAGCCCTATTTCTCTAATGAATTTGAGAATATTCTTAGGTTCAAGGGATGAAACCTGCTCTAGACTCAGCTCATAATTCCCCAGTGCTAGTTTACGCCTGCGAGCCACGGCGTCGCAGTTTGTAAGTAGGTGTATTGGAGTCTCCTCTGCTTTTTCACAGAAACGGCAGTTACTATCGGTCTCTATGCCCAATTTCATCAGGTGGTATTTCAGTTTACAGTGTCCTGTAAGGAACCCCGTTAGAATCCTAAGATTCGGTTTGCCTAAGCTTATGCACAATTTTGCTCTCCGAGTGTTAAAATCTCTGAGGAGCAATTTGGATTGTCTTAGCTTTGGGAGGCTTTTCCAAAGGTTTGAACGTTTATGCCTCTCCTCCCTTCTTAGTTCTTCTTTTATAGAATGTGTGCCCAATCCGCAGAATGGTTCTGGTCCTATAAATTTTGTGGCTGCACCCTGTCGCGCTAGACCATCGGCTTCTTCGTTACCCTGTATTCCTTTGTGTCCTGGGACCCAAAGTATAGTAACAGTGTTATTCTTGCCTAGCTCGTTGAGTTTTGTTAGGCATTCCCATGTTATTCTCGATGATATCTCACAGGAAACTAATGCTTTGATTGCTGCTTGGCTGTCTGACATCACAACTATATCCTGACCTTTGTATTTACGGTCCAGATTGAATTGTGCACACAGCTGTATTGCTAGGATTTCCGCTTGGAAGATACTGGGTGTTGTCCCCATAGGTTCAAAGTGCTTGGTTCTTGGCCCGTACACCCCTGCGCCTATACCTTCCAATGTCTTGGACCCATCTGTATACCATGCTATACTATGTGGTTTCTTAACTTGCGATATCATCTCGCTGTCCCACTCTTTCTTGGTACTAAGCTTAATTCCGAAGTGTTTTTCGAAGTTATACCTTTTTACTATATCGTCTCTTGGTAGATCGATGTAGGGAGTCTGCTTTGCAATATCCTCCTTCTCTCTACTGCTGATAGTTTTACCTAAACCTGTCCCCTCTTTTGCAATGCCCAGCAGAGTTCGCTTGGCTACTCCCTCTATGACAAGGTGTAAGGGTGTTAGGTGCGCCAATTATAATCAAAACCACGTTAAAGCAAAAATACAGTCGTATTTAAAACATTTTGAAGTTACTGTGGCAGAATATCAATAAAACACCCATGATAGCATTTACAGCATTTACATAATTCCATCAAAAAAGTACCGGGTATTGGTCAATAAAACACAAAATCTATATATCAATACGTAAACACAAAACTTTAGCCCCCTTATTACTGACATTAAGACAACACATTCAAAATAAACTTATATTATTTGAAAGCTCTGGTTTGTACCAAGTGCAAAATATAATTTTTATTCAAATGTTTTGTCATCTTTTTTCCCAAACAAAAAAAGAGCAACAAAGTACAAAGCAACACATTCTATTCACACATTCGTGAACATTGAATAGCGTTGGAATGAGAGAGCAAAAAAAATTCGTGCGTGCGTTACGTCACAAACAATATTTTTGTTTTAATATTTTATTCAATATTTAGTATAAAACTTTTCAAAGCAAATGCGGTACTTATGTAGGTGTTTTCTATATAAAACGTCACCCATTCAAGGGTGGAGAGGAGTTTGACATTTATGACGAAATGTCGTATTGGCAAGGGGTCAACATTTATGACTAAACGTGAAATAGAGAAGGAAGAAAGGTCGGTTGTGCATTACGTCACAAAAAATATTTTTGTTTTAATATTTTATTAAATATTTTATACAGTTCTTCGGAACAAGTTCAATCTGGTAATTTGAATTTTGGCGGTTGGAATGCTTAATCGTTTTACCATAAGATGTGATATGACAAAAGCTATAATCTTATATATAAATACGTGGACATCAAAAGTTGTTGTACGCTTTTTGATATTTATTTTAACGACAGGGAAATGAAACGTACATCATTTGAAAGGTACTGCACCATTGATGTGCAGAAACTTGTTTGATTTTAAAATGATAACCTATGACCCGAAATATGAGCGTTGAAAGTATATATGTATTCATTTTAGTAAGGTTTCTCAGTATTAATAAGAGGGAAAACGAGGTATTGAATGAAAGGTTTGACCGGAAACAGCAGCGTAGAAAGAACATTTCTTAAATAAAAGGAAAACATGATATAAGAGGGATTTTTAGAAATTGATAAGATGTGCTGTTATTTTCGCAATGCATCTTTAATTTTCTGTTTTCTCAAATCTACGCTACAGTGCGTTCACTGTATATATATAACATTTCCTTGTATTTTATCAACTTTGTCGTGGTTTTTTTTTGGTTTCGGCTCAGTTGGAAGACGTCATTTCGAAGCTTGTCGACTGGTTTGCATATCAAGCTCGTAAGACCATGTCTCATCACCAGTTAAAATGCGTTTTATGAATGTTAGCTGGAATTCACTCGTTTTAGCACGTCTTCAGTTTCAGACCTTTACGCGATTGAATTTTTTAAGAAAATTCAATCCTTTCGGAACTAGACAAGCGGCAATGCGTTTTAAGCCCCTAAAAATCGTTTAAAACTATACGAATTGATTCGTGAGACACAGAAACTTCTCTCTCAAACTAAAATGACGATTTACGGCCATCATTTCCTTTTTGTTTTGAACATAATAACAATAGTGTTCAGTTACTACAGCTTCTTCGTACTCTCTCAGCATAAGATTATTTTAATAACTAACCCAAGTATTATTTTATGATATCAACGATATCGATAAAAGTGATCCAAAACAATCTAAAGTAGGAAAAATTTACCCAACATTTGAACTCAGGGATAACACAAGACATAACACCCAACAACATAGCTCTAATCATACATTAGTTTTTTTATCTACTTTTGAGTTGACTTTTCATAAGTTAACATTAAAAATTCTACAGTTATAATCAAAGGTACTCATGCGATTTAAAAGAGCAGTAGTCATATAGTTGGTTCTACTAAAAGGTAAGACACTAAAGTCTACTAAAAGGTAATGCCATTGCATATTTGAGACAAATTCTTTGTTCGCTATTTTTATCTATTGCAAAAATCGATAAACACACTTGAGTTGAACTGACAACATCGAGAACTATAAACAAACAACGACAGATCTCACTCAAACTAAGCGTCAGTTTACGGGACAGTTGTGCCAACTTAGCGACAAAAATAATTTTGACAATCTCTTTAAACGGTCTTTATAAATGATCAATTCCCAGTAGCTTTTGTGACAGAATGTACAATATTTATCCACTGTGCGATTGCAACCAAAACTAGTTTACAATCTTTAGTCGTTTATGTCTTGAATTCTGAAATGCTTATGCTTTTTTTTTATTCTTTTAGTAGAAGAAAACTTTTATACTTTCTGCTATGTGTTTTCGGCGAGGGCGAAAGCAGGCAAATTTGAAGGTTTTCAACGAAGTATACAATTGACGTTGATTACATTTTAATTGGACAAACACACAATAAGTCAGAAGATGGCCGGCCACGCGTATAAATTACCTGGCTCGAGGATGATTTTTAAATATGTACCACAATTTTTAACAAACAGAATAAATAAAGTTATTATGATTCGACACAGCTTTGCAAACAAAGCGAGAAACAAGAAAGACATTAACTGCTAAAATTTAAAGCTGAACAATCTAAAGTTAAGCCCAAAAACTAGTTATCATTTATTATCCTGGATAGGCTACATACAAATTTATTTTTTGTCCGACGCCTGCATTTAAAAGGATGTTTATCATCAGTCGAGCACTCAGTGAAATTGAAGTTAAGAAAGATAAATGGGCGCGTTCTGAGCCAAGCACCCTTTAGGTTGAGAGACTTGGAGAGACAAATTGAAATGTTTTATTCGAAGAATTTCGCACACAACATGTTTCATATAAGATATTATTGAAATAATATGTAACCACTTTTTTTGGAAACTCGATTTTATATCCTATTTATTGGTTATACAGAATTGAACTTGAAATTTTATTAGCTTTAGATAGATCTGCTAAGTAAAAATGCGCCTTTGTTTGAGAAATTTAAGTAAGAATTTAATATAAAAAATAATAAATTTCTTTATTTTTATAGATTGCGAAGGAGGAGAAAACAGCAGTCAGCATACGCACTAAGAAAGAGATACCAACGACTGAATAGTCGCTTTGTGTTTATCAATGCAGCTGGGCATTCCACAGGAAGCAAAGCAGCAATGTTTGAAGGACTTAGTGGAAGTTATATTGAAGGAACACACGCTGTAGTATTGGACCTTTTTCTAATCTTAACTGGACGACGACGACGATGACGATGACGACGACGACGACGACGACGACGACGACGAAGTAGCAAACAAGAAATCTTCGGAATGCTCACAAAGATTCTTGTCAAATTCCGGCAATTGCGCTGCGAGTGGCTACCTTTGGCGGCGGTCAGCAAACATACAATACAGAAAACCAAACAGCAACGCACAACAAAATAAATGTCCATTTTAGTGCTTTGGTGCGTGCCCGTCGCGCTTCCGTCGCGCTTCAGCTATATGCTTGAGCACAGTGACTTTTTTGAACTGTTAGCTAAACTAACACTGAAGGAGCTGCTACGGAACATCAAGAGCCCGTGTGTTGTGGCAATCGACAAACGAAGACCGGCTGCACGGATTTTGCTAAATTAGCTAAAGACACACGCGCCCATGCGTTCACGAATGCGGATGGTGGTTCTTGTCAGTGACCCACAACAATTGTGTACAGATGCGCAGCGACCTGCAACTGAATAATTCAAATATTGCAATGAAGCAACAAATTAAAGCATGAGGCCAAACCATGAAACGCTTTTAATAAATTCTATTTGATCCTGAGTTTGCACCCTTGAGTGACGGAATAGTTCGCATTGTTTGTTTGCTTATGTTCTGAAAAGGAGAGGGACGAGTGTAATAGCGTTAAACAACAACGTCGAATATTTAAAATGTATCCAGCAACTATATAACACAATCTATACTTTTTTATTTGTAAGAACTTACAACGAAGTGATTAAATATATGTACGCTCCTTCTACTTAAAATTAGTAATAAACGTTACTCTAATTGTAATCCTAAGCTCTAATAGGAGCAAATAAAACTGAAATTTCAAATCATGTACCTTGGATCCAATAAAAGGCTATGGGCATCCTTAAATGTACCGAAGTATGGCACATCAAGATCAATGAGAAAATTAGTAAACAAACACACGACCTCCATTATACAGGGTGTCCTGCAATAGATTGCAACTATTTACGGAGGTGAAAGTTGATGTCGAGTAGAGTAAAACATCGTATGGGTGGATGGGGGGTGGGTTGTCTTTCACACCCTAAAGAGCTACAGGATTTATTAGTATTTCATTAGAGACTTTGATGCACATTATTGTTTTTATCAGAACAACTAACTCGCGGAAAACTTATTTTAAGTACTCACTTGAAAGGCAATTGACCTTTCTAACAGTGTATCAACTAACCCACGCGTGAAGATAAAATCAATCCGTTGAATCTACAAAATTTTAAGTTTGGGCGCAATTTTCTTAGAATTTCTCGTATTAAATCAAATTTGGTTTTTATTACCAATTTTATAATTTATTCAATTTTGTTTTTCATCGACACTAAAAACAAACATATCTCTTAAAACAAAAAAGTTGTTTGTTCTTCAAAAGTTTAACTAAATTGGAAACATAATAAATGTACTGTGTTTTTTTTTATAAAATAGAAAAAAAAAATTATAAAAATGTTTGAAGTGGCCTCTATTGTTTGTAATGCAATACAATGAATGGTTGAATGTTGTGCAAGTGAAGCAGCTGTGTGTATCTGTTGATGAAAGTTATTTTGCATAAACAAGGGTTTCATCCTTCCCCACAAAAAAAAAAAAAAAAAAAAAGAAATACAGTGAAGTCAAATCGGAAGATCTCGGAGACAATTTCTTTCAATCCATTTAGCTGAATAGTTTATGTCCATTCTGTTCTGTAGGGGCACATTTTCCAATAGCTCCGTCAAAGTATCGTTAAGTAAACGGAGGTAGATTTCACCGTTCTAGCTTGAATTGAAAAATTGCCCAATCAGATGGCTGTCCAAAATCCCCGCCCACAGTTGTACACTCAATTTTATCTCACTCATTTTGTTGTATCCATTAAAAAAATTGCAGTTTCAGGAAATAATCACTTTGTATGATTTCCCAGCAGTAATTTTAGAGTCAATTGGAAAAACCAACTAGTCCATTTCTAGCGCAATTTGTACATGCTATGAAATAGTACAAACAACTTTCAGCGAGAACAGTTCACTTTGATTTTATTTTGTTTTCTGATAAAAATAAATTTTATCTGAACACTTGTTAGGAATTTTTTTAATTAAAGTTTTTTCCTAAATGACCTCTATGTTTATTATGTTGACTTTATATGATTTAAATACAAATTCTAAATGTTTGATAGTTTAAATCATACTTGATTTTAAATACAAATTCTAGTTGTTTGACAGTTTAAAATCGTTTATCGAGCTTAAGGTCAAAGTTAGAAACAATTAATTGTTCTAACGAATTTTTCTAAAGAAACAACAACAACAACAAAGTTTTTTCAATATGAAAGGAAAAAAACCACTAGCAAATTGATTTTATTGTACAATTTCTGCGTGCTAAACGCGTCATCAGAAATCTTTGTGATTGCCCGTGCAAGCGCGTAGACGCACTGCACCATCGGGGCGATGAGATTTTGAAGCTTCAATTTCTCATTTTTTCCCTTAATTTCATAATGCCACATTTGTTGTTGTATTTCTGTTTTACTTTAGTTTCTATGCCTATATTATATGTAGTCCAACAGCCTGCTGGAATTCTGCACTAACAAAGCATGTTTACTGAAGTTGTTTTTAGAATTTTTGCTGATTTTGTTTTTCAGCTGTTTCCGTTTGGTCGAGCTCTACCATTTGATTAAAGTTTTTTCCTAAATGACCTCTATGTTTATTATGTTGACTTTATATGATTTAAATACAAATTCTAAATGTTTGATAGTTTAAATCATACTTGATTTTAAATACAAATTCTAGTTGTTTGACAGTTTAAAATCGTTTATCGAGCTTAAGGTCAAAGTTAGAAACAATTAATTGTTCTAACGAATTTTTCTAAAGAAACAACAACAACAACAAAGTTTTTTCAATATGAAAGGAAAAAAACCACTAGCAAATTGATTTTATTGTACAATTTCTGCGTGCTAAACGCGTCATCAGAAATCTTTGTGATTGCCCGTGCAAGCGCGTAGACGCACTGCACCATCGGGGCGATGAGATTTTGAAGCTTCAATTTCTCATTTTTTCCCTTAATTTCATAATGCCACATTTGTTGTTGTATTTCTGTTTTACTTTAGTTTCTATGCCTATATTATATGTAGTCCAACAGCCTGCTGGAATTCTGCACTAACAAAGCATGTTTACTGAAGTTGTTTTTAGAATTTTTGCTGATTTTGTTTTTCAGCTGTTTCCGTTTGGTCGAGCTCTACCATTTGATTAAAGTTTTTTCCTAAATGACCTCTATGTTTATTATGTTGACTTTATATGATTTAAATACAAATTCTAAATGTTTGATAGTTTAAATCATACTTGATTTTAAATACAAATTCTAGTTGTTTGACAGTTTAAAATCGTTTATCGAGCTTAAGGTCAAAGTTAGAAACAATTAATTGTTCTAACGAATTTTTCTAAAGAAACAACAACAACATTATGAAATTAAGGGAAAAAATGAGAAATTGAAGCTTCAAAATCTCATCGCCCCGATGGTGCAGTGCGTCTACGCGCTTGCACGGGCAATCACAAAGATTTCTGATGACGCGTTTAGCACGCAGAAATTGTACAATAAAATCAATTTGCTAGTGGTTTTTTTCCTTTCATATTGAAAAAACTTTGTTGTTGTTGTTGTTTCTTTAGAAAAATTCGTTAGAACAATTAATTGTTTCTAACTTTGACCTTAAGCTCGATAAACGATTTTAAACTGTCAAACAACTAGAATTTGTATTTAAAATCAAGTATGATTTAAACTATCAAACATTTAGAATTTGTATTTAAATCATATAAAGTCAACAATTTTTTTAATTTTCAAACTGTTGAAGGAAAATCAATTTAAGGAATTCAACAAAGGTAAGCTTTTGCATTACACATAAAAAAATAGCAATATAAAATAAAAGAAATGCATCATCTTTTACGTGATGCACTCTTTTGCGTAATACATGCAAGAAATAAATGCCTCTAACCTATGAATACTTTGAAACCACTTTAAGACTTTAGCAAAAAAGTACCAGTTTAGAAATGTTCATTTATTTATTTATTTATTTATTTATACATAATGGAACTAGTTCAAAAATAGGGGAAAAAGCATGTTTTTAAGTACGGTTGTCTTTTCCTATGACATCAACACGTAAAAAGCGTCAGTTTGATCAATGGAAAAGGGTATTGTAGAAGAACCAGTACTGAACTTTTTTTGAACTAGTTCAGCACTATTTAAAAGTTGGTTCAATTTTCTGCAGGGTTCTTGTGCAACAAAAAATAAACGAAACTTACCTCAAACATGCAATGAGCAGAAGAATCATGTATTGCATTCGAAACAATAGAGGGCACTTTGAACATATTTTATAATTTTTCCTTTTTAATTCATAAAAAAAAAACCAGTACAATTATTATGATTTCAATTAAGTTAAATTTTTGAAGTACAAACAACTTTTTTATTTTTGAAAATATGTTTATGTTTTTGATGGCATTGAAACGAAAATTGAATAAGTTACAAATTTTATCATAAAAACAAATTTGATTTATTATATTAAATTCTAAGAAAATTGCGCTCAAACTTGAAATTTTGTAGTTTCAATGGATTGATTTCATTTTCACACGAGCACAGCTTAGTAATGGATAAATGCGTTCGTTGATACACCGTAAGAAAGGTCAATTCATTGCCTGAGCTCTCTTTCGTGAGTTGATTTTTTTTTCAACTAAAAACCAAAATGTGCATCAAAGTCATGAAATACTAATTAACGCTCTAGCTTTGAAGGGTGTGTATACGAATTTTTGATCAACTTGATGTCACCTCTCACCTTCGTAAATAATTGCACTCTGTTGCGTTACACCCTGTTTTTCACCCTGAATTCCAGACATTCGGTTCATTTTGGGCGTAACAACCGACAAAAATATGTTCAGTTTATCGTGAAATTCATGTCATCGAATAATTATTTAAATACTGAAGGTTTAGTGGACCAATTCTTTCTTTCAAATTTTCTTGGAAAAATATATCGGTCATTCCAAGCCTAATACAAAGCCTAGTTAACTCATGCCAAAGACTGTAAAGTGCAATGAAAAAAACTAATTTAGCCATATCCATAAAGCGCGCGCAGTTAAAGGTCACTCACTAGTCCCGCTCACATTTGAGCAGATTGTAAGTTAGTTTTTATATAGCTATTCGTCGCGGAGTTATGGAGATGCCAATTTTGACTTTAAGTAAACATCATGAAATGGAAATTGTTTTAATATAATTTCTTCTCTTCTGTATCATATTTTAATGAATAAGGTAACGTTAGAAAGATTCTGAAAATAAATTTTTTTAAAAATATAATATCTTTGAATTTTTTTTTTTTAGCTGCCAATTTCTTTAACTTAAGTTTTATATTCTTATATCGTAAGATATAAGTCACACACCACTTTCAAAGTCACACAGTTCTACTAACAAATTATTTGAGTCCTGCAAAAATCTGACTAAACACGGATTGTCGAATCTTGCATTATTTCAACAGAACGTGAAGCAGAAGATAAACTGTATCATCTATTTTAAATTCAGTAAAATGTTCAACCTTTTATATGAATTTACTTTTTTAAAAGTTTCTGAAATTTGATTATTTTTAGCAGTAAAGTAATGAAGTGGAAAAACGTACGTATGGAAAGAAACATATTTATAGCCATCTGAAACAGAGCGTTAACCTTAGAAGTTAAATAACACAGCTAAGAAAAGTTAAATTACAGAGTTAGACCTGCCATGTGTCTGTATGTGTTTTTTGCATAATTTATTAATAAATGAAAAGAAATGTAAGAATTGGAAATTTCAAATAAAACCACAGAAATTTAACTCAATCCTGTTTATAAGGCATCATGATGGAAAAATTGTTTTCAATAAATTGATAATGATAATTTTAATGTTTTCTGTTTGTGCTAACATTTTTTAACTGTCATAAACAAATGAAGGGCTTAAACTCAAAATGTTCAAATCCTAAAAAATCAGATATATTTTGGAGAAACATTTTTCTCGACTTTTCTATATGCATAATATAGTTAAAGTCAAACAAAAATTTGTTCCTTATTTTTCCTTAAAAACCGCACATTTTGTACCTATACTATTTTGGTTCAAAACTGATCAAGTCTAACAGGCTTCAGAGGCTGGTTCATAATAAATTATTTAGTTGCAAAATTGATTAGGTCTATTTTTCAAAAGTGGTCAAGTAGTAAGTCACTGTAGTACTCTTCATTTTTGAATCTAAGCTGTCTGAAAAACTGAAAGTGTGCTATTATTATGATGTAAGTCTTCGATACGTCATAAAATTCTCACAACTAGTTGGTTGAACTGATCCCAGCAGCACTCAAGAAGGTGTCAAGACCAAAATTGAACAAATCTAACCCACACTTGTTAGCCACCCACCCACAAATACTAAACACTACGCTATTTAACGTTGGGGAACACGGTAGCGGTAGCGTTCCACTCACAAGTATTGTAGAAACGCATTAAGCAATCACCTTGAAAACAAGTTGAGGAAAAGAACAGCTCGTCGCCCTCGGGAAGCAGCACTTGAACTCGATCGCTGTTGGACCATCCAACGTATTTATAAAATAAAAATAAAAATAAAAATAAAAACACAAATTATTAAAGATTTCCATTTCATTCATTTGCATTTTCAACTTGTTTTGTGCGCAGGTTTGTACAAATTTTGAGGTTTCATTCATTAACGTGGTCAACGACAAGCGGCAGCAACCAGATGACGTATTTGGATGGAACGATGCGCGGGCGCGTATACGCTTGCACGAAAAAGACGCCCACACTGACAGCGTTTTCCATACTTTGTCGCTCAATACGAATGAGTTTCATTCACAATTTCGAGGCAACGCAACAAACATGTTGTCGTTGTTAGTAGTAGTCTTGTTGTTGTTGTTGTTGTTGTAGATAACGCCTATGCATCGGCTTGGCGTGTGCAAACAGAATACGTCATCAAAGCCTACACTGCTGCTTGGTTCGCTATGCAATCATGTCGTCAGTCGACAGTCGACTTTGCGAAGAAATGTCAAAATAGTCAATTAATGTGAGCGCGTGCTCATGCGCCTAAGTACGCGTTCCTAACCTAACGAAATTCGCGCTTTAAATCGATACGGCTTCTGCAGCAACTCTCCAAACGACCGACAATTTTGTGCTGCGTTCGAGCTCCGAAGTAGATTTGCATTCGCTCAAGCTTGACGACATTGGATTGGACAAGCGTTAAGTTGGGAATGTGCTTCATCCATCTGTAGACAATTTATGAACCATGTAACGTGCTGGAGTGACGTCATTTGCTAAAAACTGCTTTTGATTTTCGAGATCTTGCTGGTTCTGTCCCAATTCGATGGTGGGCAGTAATCAAACATTTACTGAAAGCAAAGACGCTCTCGGTATGTGGGTTCGATGACTGGTTAGTTGTAAGGAGAAGCGGAAGCAGGGCCTTCCAATAAAACGCTTGTTCAAGCTCGAATCAATAGCTTAATAGTTGCTTTCAGTTACCTTACAAACGGCTAAAGTTTACAGAAAACCTACATAGATGAAGCTTTTATTTCGTTGTATTTTTTTATTATTTTTAATTAAAGCGTGAATGAATTTTTTAGTGGATTGAATCTAGATACTGCCAAGTTATAAACATATGTATAAAACTAATGTGGGCAATGGTTTTGTTGAAGCTGCATTCGTCGCAATTTATGTAGGATTGATTATAAGAGGAACAAAAATTTAACTACTGCCCATGAAACAAGCTTGTTATTGTAACCTTGCTCTTGATAAAGATGCTAAGCAAAGTGTTGTCTTTGCTAGAATGGCAATTGATAGAAACACGGTTTAAAAAAAACAGTTAAGATTCTGATGTTGACAGTTGAACAGATGTTTATACAAAAAGTTGTAGCACTCAATATAAAATAAAATTTTGGTAGCATGATAAAGTTATTTTGAGCTGTATTTGCATTTAACAGGATAATTAAATTATTTTCTAGATAAATGGCTTTATTTAGATTTTGTTTTATTTGTGAACTTAAAAGATAAATAAAATATTTTTAACTTAAAAATAATTTAAAAAAAAAAATTGAATGTGCGTTTCAATTTAAATACATTTTTTAATTATATTAACTGCTTATTGCGTTAAGATCTTTGTTATTATTGCATTTTTTTGTAGAAGTTGCATAACTAGTTATATAATAACGTAACGTTAACATTTTCTGTTTGACAGAAATTATAATTTTTCTATATACTTAGAATATTTATTTTTTATAAATTAACTATTGGCTTAAAAATATTTTATTTAAATTAAAATGAGTACAAAAAGTAATATGCATAAATGATGATGTAAAAAACATGGATGACAATGTTCAAGGAAGATATCTGCTGGTTTGTTAGCACTTGTAATCACTTGTATTTTTTTAACCTAAAGTTTAACCAAGATCACATATTTAAAAGTGGTGACCCTTTAGTAGATTTTGGATCTTTTGACCTTTCGACCAAACAGAAATTTTCAAAACCTTATTTTTAATTACGAGAAAGTAAAAACATTGTTGTCAAATTTTGTACAAATTATATTCAGATTTATCCGATGAATTTTGTGATTTTACACAAAGAATGACTACAAAATGTTGATGTTGCGGAATTGGTTTCAATATAAAATGTTGGATCCAGCTTTTATGAGCCCAGCTTTTATAGTGGTTGGGAAAAATATGCATCCAACCTAATTTCATAGATAATAACAAATCTTCATCAATTTTTTAAACATAAGTTAAAATTTTGTTTAAAAAGATAAATAAAAAGATTCTTTATTGAATCGAAAACGAGTCTTTTTTTTCATCAGAAGGAATCATAAACAACTATTTAGTAAAAACAACTACTTCGTAGACAACCGTTTGTTTTATCACCAAATATTGGCTTATAAATTCTTACACAAATGAATCACAAATTATATTTTTTGGAAATTTTTATAATTTTCTCTTTTGTATCTCTGAATGCTTCGAATTTAATGCTTAGCATTTGAAATTGGTAGAACAGCAGTTTTGTTTTTAGATGGAACCAATGCTCAGGTTGATTCGGAAGATGGGTGATATTTAGTTGGAGGCTGGATGGATGGAGAAGTGTTGGTGAAGATTTGTTTTAAATTTGTACAGATTAAAACTGCAGGGAAACACGCTCGCAGGGCGACTATTTCACAACTTTACCGTACGATTAAAAACGAATTATCTCGGTAATGAGGGTTTTTGTTGGACATCGAGGCAATGGTAAAGAGGTGGGCTTGGACAGCTGCCCGTATGGACCTGGAAAGCACACGAGCTGGTTGCGTTAGGTCATGTATCATCTATCACCCTTCAACACTTCCCATGGTAGTGCCCATTTAGAAAGCAGGCAACCAACATTACGTCGATGCCCAAGAGAGTTGGGAGACGATCTCTAAGTTTCAAATAAGATCTTGAAGCCCCTGCCAAAATGTGCGTTTACGAACAATAAAGGATTTATTTTTAAACGCATTTTTAGTTTGCCAAATATTTATTTTAATAATTATTTATTTGGGAGTGCAAATTAGAATTTTTTTACACGAATAAGTTTATTGTTTATAAATCAAATATAAGATCAGGTATGAGAGTAACCAAGTCCGCAACATTAATATTTCGAGCTCGAATCTTTTAAAACACACAGTAGGCATGCATGCTTTAAGCATCTGACATTTCGTCGTTGCGCGTGCAATACCGCGAATCCGAAGTACGTTTTCATATACTTGTACGCGGTATTGCACGCCCAACGACGATTTGTCATCAAATATACGTGTTGTTATGAAGTAGCCCACATCAAAAGCTTTGCATGCATGCATGATGCTTTAAGCATGCCTTTTAACTTTTTGCATGCATCAAAGCATTAATAGAAAGAAGCACGCAGTAGCTGTTTTTGCTTTACTAAGCAATAAAAAGCATTTCTTTATTATTTTAACCATTTCTTATTCAATTCAAAGTGTTTTTTCATTACTTTTTGTTTAAATCTTTTGTTAAGTTTGGAATATTTGGCATTTTTCACATATTCGATGCATGCTTACTTTGTGTTTTTAGGCACAATTTTATAGGCATGAGTGCATGCATGATGCATGCATGCCTTCTATGTGATTTGAGCTTAGCGGCATGGGCTAATCGGATTAGATTTTACCTTCTTCTCGAACACTTCAGCGTTTGTACATCAAATTGATTTCTTCTTCAATACCCTTATTGTATATAACTCAGTATATGGTCACGCTCATCACACAATTTCAGTTTAGAGACTTCGATTAACTAACTAATTTATATAAATTGCACATTTTTATAAAAGTCATGGATATGGAAAGATGTATTAATGAAAACTGATAAAAGATGGCACTTGTGATAGCTTAAAAATTCAACGTTGGGGTTTAGTTGGGAACAAGTATGAATTCTACTAAGTAAATTGAAAATTAAAACGAGTTGTTACTAAGGCACCTCAAATTGTTTAAATATGGCTCTGGTCTACTTTAGAATCGATTATGGCACGGTAAAAGTTTAACTACATTTTCATTTTGCTTTCTGATGACTAGTTCTTCATATATATATAATATCCTTTATATAAATTGCAAAAAAATCCGCTTTGGATAAAAGTACGTTCGCTCTTTGTTCATTTGAAATAATTACCTAGAAGCGAGATCAATGATCATCTTGCGTATAGCTCTATTTAAAATTCAAATTTAACTTCGTTATGCCGTTGTGGAACGACATGGAGTTATTCTTTTGATCCTAATGTGGATATTTATTTACAGTATAAACTAATGTGAATTTTTTAACTAGCTACTGGTATCGTTACACCATACACACTCTACCGCTGAACATGTGCATGTGTCATGTGCGAATGTGTTGAGTGGGAGACGTGAGGCACATGGGAATGGTGTGAATGTCCACCATGTTGCGCATAAGCCTGTGCATGGGACAGCGGTGATGGTTGGCCACCGCTATAGGGCGACTGCATTATGCTCTGTTCGAGCCCATAGTGGGAGGGTGGAGCTTGTGGATGACCCAGATGAGCGTGACCATGGTGACCATAAATTAATTGTCTTACTTTTGAGTCCTCGTCGGCAATATTGTAGCTCAGCTCTGTTTCCTCGAAGCCTGTTGCAGACATACGTTGATCGCCTCCACCCACACTTGGCGGATCTGGTGAATTGAGACATGTTTGAATCAGCTGTTTGCCAGCCTCCGATGTGATCATGGGTTGAAGTTTGCGTGTGGCAAATGTGTACACATGTCCGGTCTCTGACGCTACCAGGAGCATTACTTGCGTCCCGGTTAGTGTCGAAAGTTCGTAGGCCTAAAAGAAAAAAGATTAAGATCAGTTTTGTATTAACTTAAAATATTGTATACATAGTTAGTTAAGTCTTATGCGCTCCTCAAATTAAATTTCGTAGCGATATTGTAACCTTTAAGTAGTCAAATGCAAATTTCATAGAAAACACGCATTTTACAGTTTAAAATTTATTGCTTCGTGTTATTTTTTAAAAACGCTATCGACATGAAAAATATCCATCGATAACTGAGTGCGCCAGGCATAAACTTTAATTGCTGTAACAAGACGCTTGTAACAAGGACTGGCAGAACTTTATTGATCAGCACAAAGAGTTTGAATGGATTTATCTTAGGATAAGCCCACAGCTTTTGGTGAATAACGCAATCTACTGTTAGCTTCAGAATACATAGATTAATGCAACCAGCAACCCACCGCCGCCATTATAGATAACGTAAAGTTTGCTTTTAGCACACTAATACATACATACGTTGTTCACTATTATTGATCTAATTTACGGCACTTTAAACCTGGTCGCGGTATTGTTTCTAGCGGTTGGGGACTGTGTGAAACGCTGCTCGTTTGACGCATGCTGCATGCCAGCAACTACGCTGAGCTGTAGGCTTATCAAGAAGCTAATCTTGTTGGTAGTTTCACTGTCAGCGCTACTTGAAAAAAAAAACATGCTTCACTATGTGGCGTTACTCTTACTCTGTGTTTGTATCTATCTATTAAAAAAAAATAATTCTGATCTTGTCTGCTTATGAACTTTGCGCGTTCATGCAAAACTATGCGTTTAGGCGCGATATGCGATAAGAGACTCTTATTGAAAGGATTTTAAGCATCGTATGAATTTCGGAAGCTCGTCTGAAAATCTAATAGCATTGAGAGGGCTTAATTGGTGATTACCACAAAGATGAATTACATAGTTTATGAATTTGTTTTAAAAATGATAAGGTATATCTTAAGAAGTTTCTTTTACCTTATTCAATACATCGCACATTGGAAAGAACATAGCAAAAACGCTAACATTTATTAAAATGTGCTGTGTAAAAACGAAGAAAAATATCAAAGTTCTGATAATAGATTTGCGCAGCTAGTCAAACAGGCCTGTAGCCAGGGGGACAAGGGGGGGCAATGCCCCCCCTACTACATCCGTTTGGCCCCCCTGGCCAAATCAGACAATGAAAAACTTTAAATGAATAATAAATATGCATTTTGTTGATATATTTGCTTATTGCTTTAAACTTAGTTTAGTAAAATAACAAAATATATACACATTCTTCTTATTCATGACTTGAATATGTAAATATATGAAAATTGTTTGGCAAAATTCAAATTTGTACTGGGTCGCCAACATTTGCTACCAAAAAATAAGATTTGAATTTTAATGATGAATGTTTATTAATTTTAAAATAAGAAAAAACAGCAAATCTTAATTCTAGCAAAAATTTATAGAAGCATAAGATTTAATTTGATGCAAACGACGGATGCCGGTTAATTAAATTTTTTTATTTGTTTTACTTAAAAAATGTCTTATAGCACATTCCTTTCTGAAAAAAGTCTGATCTCACAGAATGCAGAATTTTTTAGATTCTGACCTGAATTTACAGAATGTTGACTTTTCTTTGAGCTGAGAAAAGAACGGAAAAAATTCAACATTCTTTTCATTTGATATTGGCTGCACTGTTGTTTTGAATTCCGATGTATTTACGATTGAGGTTATATATAAAGCCGACTGCATGGAATTTTTAAGAAATACATACTCATAAAGCTGTTAAATTTTATTTTATCAAAATTGTTTTGGATTAAATTTAAAAAAATTTTCAAAATTGGTACATTTTGCTTCTCTCAAATGTCACAGCATATAATATTACTGTCAAAATGATTTTTTTTTTTGTTTTTATGTTGGTATTGCTAGAGAGCAGAATGCAGAACCACCGAATTTTACAGGTCAGAAAATTCTGCATTTGTTATACTTTTGCGGCCAGAATTTTCGAGTACAGAACACGATTTATTTTGAGGTCAACTTTTTTTTAGAAAAGAACGGAAAAATGCAGAACTCTTGAAAAGGTCAGAAAAAATGCAGAATTTTTTTCCAGAAAAGAATGCGCTATTATACATATGTTAGCCCATTTCGCTACTCTTTCTTATATTTTTAGCCACTTTAAATAAATCTTATATTTTTACCTTCATTTTATTACAAAGTCCTGTATTCATTTTTATATTATTTTTTATGTATAAATCTCATGTATAAAAAGATCTACATATCCATGTAAATATTATAAAATTAACTGTTTTTTAATAAATATGTGTCATGTATTCATTTCCCATGTTAAAAAATTGTTTTATTTTTATTTAAATGAAAAAACAAAAAATTTCCTCCCCAAGATTCATGCCTGTCCCCTCTGTCTTCTTGGTCTGGCTACAGGCCTGTAGTCAAAACTAAAAATACCCGTGTTTCAGCATCATATAAAAAATTATATACTCATTTCTACTCGTTATTATCGTTGATGATGATAGCGATTATTATGATTCTGAATCTCTGAATGAATTTCAGTTTAAGGCAGTAAGTGAGTTGGATGTAGCTCGATGCACAAGCAAAATAAAATCAAATGCTTCCGGGGAGGATAGAATTTCCATTAGGTTTATTAAGTTTATTTTACCGTATGTCCTTAGTTCGCTTGCCCACATAATAAACCATGTGATTTCTGCCCAATAAGTCTTCTGTCCTCGATATCTAAAGTGTGTGAGGCACTCATGGCCGAGCAGACATCCCATCACTTGAGCCTATTCAATCTCATGTCGCACCTGCAATCTGGTTTTCGTCCTTGGTACAGCTGCTCTACACAACTGTGGTCGTAATACTTGATGGCATAAGAATACCCTATGATTCGGGAGATCTTACTAGATTTCTGTATAGCTTTCAATACCGTCAGCCAATCTATCCTCTGCAGAAATCTTTATCAACATTTTTAGTTGTCTAAATTTGCAGTCCGTTTCTTAAAAAGATATTTGGTGGGTAGGTCTCAAAGAGTTTGGGTGCGACAAAATTTGTCCAAGGGCACATCTAGTGGAGTACCTCAAGGCTCAGTACTTGGGCCGTTGTTATTCACCATCGTTAGCAAGTGTCACCGTCACAATGCATGCATACACTGATGACCTACAAATTTACATGTCCAGACCCATGGGCATTGTTGAAGACTTATGAGTTAGAGTTAAGGTGGGCTTAACTATGATATCAAATTGGGCTGCTGATAACATGCTCATGCTGAACCCTTTCAAATCTTATGTGTTGCAAATTTAAAAAAAAAACTTTAGCAACGAAGACTTACCTCCAATTCTTTTCATCTTACTTTGCGCCTCAAGAAACTAAAAAAAAAACTGGTATCGCAACGGTTGATGCCAGTAATAACTTACTCGAAAGTCGTATACTGCAAACTCTATTCTCGGTTGTTGCACAAGCTCTTAGTCGCCTTCAATAATGCCACCTACTATTTATATGGCTAAGGAAGTTTTGATCATAGATCTGTCTACACTAAAAAATTACTTGGTTGTGGCCTAAAAAGCTACCTTGAAGCTAGACACAGCATTTTTCTACACCGGATCATTTACACACAAAGACCTTCACACCTTTTTGAAAGGATAGAGCTCTGCAGGTGGAGCAGAGTATGAACCTTATTATCTCTGGATATAGCTTCGTAAGCTCCAGTATATTGTTTTACGTCAGTGGTATAAGATCGTGGAATTCATTGCCTTAAAATATTAAAAGTGTTTCCAATCAGAATAAATTTAAGCATTTAATTTTTGAATACTTCTCTTCATTTTCTCTATTCTTCTTTTCTCGCCTGTATTTTATCTATCTCTAATTCTGCATCAGTTTCCTATTTCTAAGTCTATATAATTTTTACTTTTTACTATTTTCATTTTATTGAGCCAGAGTCAAATCAATTTGTAATTCGTTTTTAATTTAATCCAACGTTGTTTTTATTTTGTATGTATATTTAATATGTTAATGGTGGGCAAATGCGGCTCTTTGTTAAGTAAAGTCCGCCTTTTTTTTATATTTCAATGAATATATAAAAAATTTTTAATGTCTCGTTAAATTCCACGTTGTTCTGCCTTTTTCTTTAAATATAAATTCTATAGAATTTCATGTTCTAGCATTGTTTGACTAACATTTGACGAAAAATTTGATAATGTGTACCCTATTTTTTCTTTACTGGACGTTCTCTTTAATCATGGTGTACTTTTTCTCCATGCTACAATTACAAGGTAAGCTTGGATTAGAGAAAAGTCTGACAACAATTGAGCTAGATGTCAAAGTCAGCTGTTCGAATTGTAGTTTTCCTAGTAGTTTTTTTTGCAAATGGCTTTAACCAATATAGAACAAAATTTTAAAATATTGGCCAAAGATTGGTTTTAAATCTGGTTTTTGTTTTGTTTTAAAAATTGAAATGACTAATTCTTTTAAGTGAAACTTCTTAGGCGGCAATTTGATATTGAGGGTAAAATTTTCGAGTTTCGTCACGGATTTGTGTACACGAGCAATGATGTTTCCTATATTTTGTGATTTTTGTATTGGGACTCCCAGAAGAGTGGCAGATAGTGTATGTGTTTAAGGCCGCTTTACATTGTCCTACTGTGTGTTACGACAAGTCAAAATTTGCATGTGCGATAGAATGTGAGATGTGTAAAAAACGGAAAACAAAGTATGTTCAAATCTGTTTTGAATTTTTTGGCATGTCGTATTACAATTTAATTTTTAGGTTTGTTTCTAATTTCATTACACATTCTATCCTACCAGAGATACATTTTACCATTTACGCACTTGGAATTTATTATTTAAGTGAGAACATTTTAAACTCGTAGTGTATTTTCAGATGTAATGGCAGAAGGAAGCAATTTTACAGCTTATTGGACTTCGGAAAGGCTTTGAATGCATTACAACTGATGCATTACTCTAATTTTTAAGTTTTAGTATAGGCTAAAGTATAGAAGTGTGATGCGACTCTGTGAGATAGTCTAAAAGGGAAAAATTAATTTCTTCATACAAAAATTAAAGCTGACAGTATGATGAAATGACAGTGGGGGCTGTAGCTTAGTGGGTAGAGTGCGTGGCCCCTAAGCTAAAGAATCGCGGTAGCCCGGGTTCAATTCCAGCTCAGACAGAATGTTTTTTTCAATTGAATGAATTTTTCTGTTCGGTCCTCACCTCCCTGCAGGCAATGACAAACCTCAGAGAGTAACAATTGCCATGTAAAGCTTTTTGAGAACATAAGCCGTTCGGAGTTGGCATAAAACACGTAGGTCCAGTTCTCGATCAGTTGTTATCAAACATTTAATAACACGCACAACACAATTGATCAATAGAAGCTAGGTCAAAGTCCTTCCAAGGGCTGAAATGGCCAGTTTATTTTAGTATGATGAAATTATATTATACGTTCTTTCTCACATATCGTAACACACAGAGGGGAAAAAATTAATAGGACCAGTTTATACATTTGAACTAGGGGTCTTAGATTTTATGATATGAACTATAACAAATATTTTTTATCAACATTATTTTTTTTTATGTGGACCCCTGAAGGGTGGCACATAGAGATTAATAAAACAAGTAAACCGTATTTTTGACAACGCTTTGATTTACAGTTAGACAGGTTCTGCTGCTTTTGACAAAAGCGAAGATAAAATCCCTATGATTCTTTACCACTGGCTAACTTTCATTCAAAAAATTTGGTCTGCACATAAATTACAATCCCAACAAAGCAACAACAAATTCAAAAAAGCGGATCACGGACATATATTTCGTATATTAGTTATCACAAACCGTTAAAATATGTATTACCAATTAAAGCACCAACCAATGTCAGTGTAAATATTAAATAAACAGAATATTTTTTGTATGGAAATTTTGTATTGTATTTATTTTAAGATTTCTCTCTCTATTTCTCTGTCTCAACAAACTCTCTTATTCTAAATTTTAAGAAATTTCACTTCTGTACTGAATATCTTAATATACCTGAATATTAATTGGCCTTAAGTAGTTAGAGATTAGAAGAAATATTTTATCTCTTCTTATATCTGGGGTTGTTGATGGTCCCGAACTGTTATTAATGATTAACAGCCCTATTCTGGCAAAGTGACAATTGTTACCCAGTGTTTTTAAAATTCCAATGTGTTTGTTGTAATTTTTAATTTCAAAAGAAAATTTGAAGATTAAAAAGAATAAATTTTGATAGAAATTGTTACCTGCTTTTCAGATAATGACAATTTCATTAAAAAATTTTGTTTTTTGAGCTTCAAATTTTGTTTTCAAATCAAAAAATTTCAAAATATCTACTAGAACACTTAGAAATTTGATCCATTCTATTAAGACATGTTTCGCACTAATTATGCATCAAATGCGCCTATTTCTAGAACTATGAAATCGTTTAATGTTATAAGTTCTAATCTTAATCTTGATTTTTCTATTTCTAAAAATCAAATGAAAAATGTATTATATGTATATATGTATATAATGGCATGTAAGAATTATGTTCATTGACTAATCAAATAAATAAATAAATGAATTAATTTACATTAAAATACTTTTTGGTTTTTTTTTCTTTGTTTGAAGTACGGTGTGGCTTTTTGAATGATTTTGAAATCTTACTGTGGCTCTTAATGGCCTTACTCGTGTCCACCCTGTTATATGTCTACAATATTTGTTAAATAAACAATAAACAAATTGTTCATAATGGTTAATAGCAAAATATTTTAATGTTTTATAGATTTCGGCACTAACCTCTCATTGATTTCAAACTCCAAGAATATGTTTGTTTTAGAGTTGTTTTTTTTTGCACCAAGTAGAAAATTTTCCACATGTCACATAAAGGGTGTTCCGATAGTAGGTGTGGTACTTTGTTATCGATTAAAATCCGTCGATTGTCCGCCATGTTTTGTGCCATTGTCATTGTGAAAGAACAACGCATTGAAATCGTCGAATTTTGAATCTTAAATTCCAAGTCGATGGTGCAAACACTACTATCGATTTACCAAAAATAGAGTCGCAATCACCACATTAGTAAAACAACTGTGCGCAACATTGTGAATACATTTTATCAAACTGGGTCCGTACTTGATGTTTCGAAGCCAACCAGAGTACGGACATCACGCAGTGCTGAGAATATTGCTGCCGTAAGTGAAAGTGTCGTCGAGTCCCCCGAAATGTCTTTTCGCCATAGTTCGAAACAATTGGCCATTTCCGCGAACTCCATGCATCGAATTTTGAGCTAGGACTTGAAGTTACACCCATATAAAGTCCAATTGACGCAGCAGCTGTTGCCTCGTGACCATGCACAACGCCGTACATTCGCTGATTTTCCAAAAAATCATCTTTTCGGACGAGGCTCATATCCACCTCGGCGGCTATGTTAACAAGCAAAACTGCCATATCTGGGGCTCGGAAAATCCACAAGTGATCGTGGAAAAGCCAATGCATCCACCGCGAGTCACTGTTTGGTGCGGTTTATGGGTCGGAGGCATCATCGGACCTTTTTTTTCGAAGATGAGGGCGGAAACTACGAAAATGTCAACTCTGAGCGGTACCACACTATGTTGGAGGACTATTTTGTGGAGGAGGTTGAAACCCAGGGTCTGGACGATATGTGATTTCAACAGGAGGGTGCTACACCATACACAACTCGCCTCAATTTGGACTTTTTGCGTAGCAAATTCTTGAAGGATAAAGTCTATGTGAATGATCCGAAGACGATTCCAGATTTAAAAAGCAATATTACATCGGTGATTTGGGCCATTCAGGAGGCCATTCTGCAAAATTTCATCGAAAATTTGGCCGAAAGAGTGAGATGTCTAGGGAATAGTCGCGGTGAACATATCCGCAAGATAATTTTTCACACATAATTCTATTGTCTGACCTTTCGAACGAAATAAAATATTTGGTAAAATTCTGAACCGTTTGCGTTTTATTCAAAATCAAAGTACCACATTTCTTAATGAAACACCCTTTACATAGATCAAAACCAAATTGACGCATAATATCGAAATTTACAAAAACACGATATCTTGGCACTTTAATATTGTAAATTAAAAGGAGAATGTCTGCTATCACAAGTAATCTCCACAAAACATATAAAACATATTGAGCAACGGGACGCACCACCTTTCATACAATTCTACATATCATCTCAAAAGCGATATCTTGGCCTTTAAAAGCATTCTGCTTTCAAAACGAATCCACACAAAACATATGAGTGGGATAAGAAAAAAAAATCATGGAACTTTCCATACAATTCAAACGCAAAACACACGTTAATTCTAGAATAATTTTTTTGGATCAACTTCAAACTAAAATAATATGACAACATAAACATTTGTGGCATGTTTTATAACAGCTGTATTAAATGCGCTTTGTTGCAAGTATTTTTATGTTTTCATAATAAAATTCATGAATAAGTTTTTGCTGGGTAAAGCGAATAGCACTGGGCCACTGTTAGTTGATCATAAATTTTAATTGTATACAATTGTATTTACTTTTTTCCAAACGAGTTGGTTGGTACATTTTTTAAAGTTTGGTTTTAAATCAAAAAGAGGAAACTCAATACAGAACCTAATCAATCAAAAAAGAAGCTCTCAATATTTTCCTGAGAATTCATGTAAAACTCAATGTATTTTTCCTCTCTGATATAAGACAGTTTTTTAGCTAGGAAGAGCTACCGTCTTGTAAAGAAAAAATTACATAAGAAAACTATATGATGAATGACACGACTGCCCTTTCCGGCTAGACAATTAAACTCTTTCACCAATACGCGAATGAAACTGTCTGTCTGTATATATTGTCACCAAACACATGAAGACACATCCTACAACCTACACCACATTGGTGTACATCTTCGAATAACCCGAGAAAACATTTATAATTTTACAGATTCTACTATTGTGTTCAACACATGTTTGAGCAACAGAAACCAGCAATTGACAACAAAATCTAAATCTGATTTCAAAGCAAGATCGGACAACACAAATTTGAGCACAAATTTCATGAATATTTTAAAGTGTGCATATATCAATTTTAATTCCGCACTGAGCATCATCTTCTTCTCCTGGCCCAACTGGAACAACAACAGAACGTCAAGCTGTCCTAAAGGTTCCTGCTGTCATCATACGCCTGCCGCGATGGCCTAACAAAATGCGAACGGCGCTCTGTCAAGTACAGGCAAACATGCGTTACAGACCAAATAACAACCAACGGCAGAAACATGTCGAACTCTGGCATTCCGGTGGAGCTTTGCGAAATCCCTGCACTCCAGAGGATGCAAGTTATCGAATTGGGCGATCAAAGATCGTTGAAATCAAATCGAGCTGAATTGCAACCGCATGCACAACACGCGGGCCTGTGAGAATTGATCGAAATTAAATAAAGCAACACACCAATTGTTTCTGTTTTTGCGTTAACACCTTTTGTCGGCGTCCCTCTCTTTGTGGTTCTGAAATGGTTTAACATACTGAATAGCTAGCAAGCACATGGAGGTCATCTTTACAGATGAACTGTGGGGGGAATAAAAATGTCATTTGTTTTTGTGACTTTAAAACGTTACCAAGGATGGTTCGCATTGTTTGTGGCAAGAAAATAATACATTGGAGAAATTTGCATCTCCAATAGTGCATGTGTTAGAGCAAAAATGTTTGTCAAGAACAATTTGAAATTAAAATACAGGATGTTGGATTAAAGTATTCAAAATCGAAATTAAGTATAGGAGCTCGCACTTAGTTTTACTAAATTGAGGAATGCTAAACACACTTCAATGTGAAGAGGATCAGTGATTATGGTGATTGAGAACATAAGTTTTCTTGGGTTCGGAATTTAAAAAGGAAAAGCCGAAATGTTTCCATTGGGTGCTAGTATTTTCTCCAGTAATACACTGAGCCTAAGATATCGATTTTTTAACACTATGGCTTATAATTTTATTGTAATATGACTTTTAGTTTGATCTTACCATTTACCATTTGCTAGGTGTGTCTTTTAGGGTTAACAGAGTCAGTAGCAGCATCTGACAGTGAAAACTCAACAGTTGTGTTCATGTAGAATAGAATTTTTTGCTCGATTAAATGCCGTCCATTACATGATCAGTTTCAGTGAGCGCTCCTATCATAAATGTACCATTCAGAGAATTTTAACATGGCAACTGTTGACAACTGTTGTCTGCGCTTAAAGCGGGCACTATGCCATGGCGCTACATCAACTCTTGAGTAGTTTTCTGTGGTTTCTGCAGTCCATCTACTTTGATAAGCTTATACGAACACTTTGTGTTTAATAAAAACAGAATTATTTGTGTTGTAAGCCGCCTTCCAAAGCAATTTTTTTCTATTATTTTGCAAAAAGCAAAGGTTCGAAAAAGGTACTGCATTTATTCTGCAAAGACTTGTCTGTTATGCTCTTTGTTTACTTCTTTATTACGAATCAGTCTAGGCTCAAGAGTTTGCTGGTATTCATAACCATAGAAGGCGTAAAGAATGTTTTTTTTTAAGTTGTTATTGTATGTGTAAACATAATAAGAAAATTGTTTTCTTAGGTCGGGCCCGCATCAGTGTTTTGATGAAAAAATAACGATGGCATATTTTAATTACTGAATTAATTTTATAATTCTAAAAAATATAATTTCTGAATAAATATTATATTTGAGCTTAATGCCAATAAGTTTATAAAGCAACGGGTTGCAACAACTAAAAATTCTTTGCAGAACATTCTAACCGCCAAATTCAAACAAGCAGATTGAACTTTTTCCAAAAAACTGGAAAAAATATTTAAAAATACTGAATAAAGTATTGAAACCGACGACCGAGTTAATAGCGGTAGTACAAAGTGGTAAAATCTTTTTACAGTCCACAAAAATTACTTCATAACTTTAAATTTTCGACAGAGTTAAGGGTTTTGTATAATTATTTTTAAACCTCGCTCACCTCCCATACGAAGTGACTATATGTGAATAATAAAACCTCTTAATACTTCACGAGAACTGTTAAATGACTTGAACTTGTGCACTTAAGCTTTGATACGCACTGAGTTTGAAATTTAGCGAAATCGAATAAAAACTTGACCCATCTTCCAAACAAAGTGGCGTCATCAATATAACAAAACCCTTACAAATTGCACATTTTAGACATAAGGTTAAATATTTAAAGCGTACACTCTAAAAAATTTTTGTTGAATTTTACTACAACTCTTGTAGGCAACAGTTTTGCGGCTGTTTCTGTAGTAAATTTACACACCCCTTATTTAATACAACATATTGTTTACTATTGTCTTGTAGTCAAATTCAACAAAACGTGTTTATGTTTGAGTTAAATATGTATCAATATTAATGAAAAAAATATTGATATTGCAGTAAAATTAAACATCAATTGCTATCATCTGTGTAGTACCATAACAAAATTACTTCTCTCATGTTAGCAAAATTCAACAACTTGAATTTGTTTTTACTACAATTGATGTAATCAATTAATTTTCTATTGATATTCTTGTAAAGGCAACATTCTTAGTTTAGAAATTCTTAGTTTAAAACACAATTTAATATAAATTACAATTTAACTTATATTTACTGCTTATCCTTCATTAAATTAACACTATAAACACCAAAATGGGACATACACACTTGCATAAAGAAATTCCTGCCGATGAGTACCCGAAAGAAAAAAACAAATGAAATACAGATATTTTTTATAGATTTTTATTTAATTATTAGCATAGTGCCCACATTTACCCATTTTGTTGTTCTGTACAACATAAGATACTACAACATAGTAAAGTTTTTACTAAAAATCGAGTTATTACTTAACTTTTTTCAATTAAAACCCATATAACTCTTATATAATGATCCGTACACGTTGACAAGCAAAGTCGACTAAACATATGTTGAAAATATTGTACATGTTGAATATTCAACATCTATTTCTTTAGTTAAATTTTGGTAGTAATATAAAGCATTGTAGTTGATATTGCAGCAAAATTAAAAATTTATTGCTTAATTTTGCTAAGAATAGTGTTTAATGGTAAATACTCAAAGACCAATATAAGATTTATAGTAAAATTACACATCAGTTTAAATTTCAACAAAAAATTACTATAATATAGTAAATTTATATATATTTTTTAGAGTGTACTCCGAAATTCAAATTTACAAAAATCGCATGTAAACCACACTTTTCCTTTCCAAACAAAGTGACGTCATTAAAATAACAAGAGATTCATTACTTCGGACGCACTAAAACATTTCTGAAGGGGTATTTTAACTTCAGCCTAGTCGAATGTCACCTCTCTGCAGACAATGGCAAACTTCCGATAGTAAAAACACCCATATAAAACTTGAGTACTAACCTTATTCTTTTATACGTAAATACTATTTATTAGTCGAATCGACTAATAACTATGCATTTAACTATTCTGATGCTATTCTGATATGTTTAAATAATACAAAAGTTTTGCTGTCTTGTTAATATTTTCAATTTAAAAATTTATTTTTGAAAAATACTTTTTTAATATAATACATAAAAAATATAAACGGTGTTAGTCGAATCAGCTGACGTTAGTACTCTAAGGTTAATCAATAGAAGCTCGTTCAAGGGCTTCGAAGTGTTTTCAAGGGCTGAAATGGCCAATTCTTTCGAACTAGCGAAATATTTTTTAATGTATATTTTAAGTATAAATATTAATTTAATGTCAAAGAAGAAATGTGAAGACATATTACGAAGGAAATTAAAAGAGCAAACTAAAAATGCTAACCAAAGCCCACACACTAAACTTATAACATATAGCAAAAGAGCAGAATGAGATCATTAAGTATTTTGGCAGTTTGTTGGTGGCTCATCTGCTTTTTCAGCTTCAGCAGCTAACGCACACGCAAGTCCGTTTTTTAAGCCTTTAAAGGAAAGTTGACTCATTTGTTGGCACAGTTCAGAAACCGTTTAGAACCCCCGCAAAAGACGAAATTTTATGCTGATCAAGCTTGAGGTTGTTGCAACCAAACTGCTAAAGATTCCAAACAATTAACACGGTTTCCAAAAAAAAGGTGTTACCTTTTGTTTATAAAACATTTTCAACTTTAGTAAATATTTAGTTCATTAAACTATTTGCGTGCATTAATTTTAACATATACTTTACTTGTTTTATTTTATGTAAAAACAATTTTTTACACTGAGTAAACAATTATAGATGTCAAAGCAAATAACATGTAAAATGCTTTACCAAAAGCTTAATAAATCTATTATTCTGTGACATTATATCTAATGAAAGGAAACTTTTATTGTCTATGATTATTGTCAAAATATTTGAAAACGAATAAATTTTAACAAGTCATTTATGCACTAACCGAACCAACTAAAATAAATCAGAATCTCAAAATTTATGATTGATTTTGTTGTTGAGTTCTCTTTTGTCCACAACAGGAACTTTAAATTTAAGAGGCACGCTTGTTGTACTTAGCGTTTTATTATGCGAGATCAATCAATTTAAAATAGTGATCATGTTTGTTGTATTATTAGAGAAGCGAGCGATTTTTTTGTTAAGCATTGCAGCTTGTGGTCAAAAAAAGGGACACGAATGCGACCCATGCACATTGGCAAGAGATAACTTTATGATGAACTTGTTTGGCGGGAGATCAACTTAAAACATAGCTACACGATCAATGATCGTGATTGAATTAAACGAGATTAACTTTTTGTATGCATAAAGATTTAAGTAATAACGAGTATTAGAAATCTAAGGTGAATGGATTTGCAATATATATAAAAAATATATCATTTTACCGTATGACACAAATATAAAGAGATATTACATAAGTTAACTTGATGTAACGAGTAAATAAATCTTTGTTGAGGCAACCAAATAAACATTGAGACATTTGTGAAAAACTTCTGTCATCAGAAAGCAGATACTTACAACTAAAGTCCCTACATAATAGCAATAACAGCAATTGGTCTGGCCTGATATGAATCTAACATTCGAGTAAAATTGCAATGCATTTATATATAAACCAATTAGCACATTTTAAAACAATATTAAGGGCAGGTTCTCATGAAACTCGACCTAAAAAAGCAATTATTTTTTTTTAAATTTTTCGATAGCTTATGATGTGTAGAATATGTTCCCAAAGCGGTTTGGCCGATAACAATTGCATTAAAAAATTATCGCATACGAAAGGAACTCATATTTTCATAAACCCACTCGAAACAATCGTTAACCAAATCTTTAGACGCGCTTTCTTAAAAAAATTACTTTACAAACTGGTCTCCACGATTTCTCAAGAACTAGTCTATGAATTGACTTGGATTTTTTTTCTTACTATATCTTACTATATATTTATTCCTGTAAGGGTGCTCTTGTACCAGCAAATCTACAAACGCTCCAGAAACACTTGATATATCACTAGAAAGGTCTTGAGCTGTAGGTCAGTCAAATTTTTGATAGGTAGTACCCAAGAACAATATATATAAGATACCGCCATAAGAGCGCAGAAATGGAAATCTACTGCGCAGCCTACGTCACATGTGAAAATACATCCATACAAAAACAACACATACACAACAAACGAAACTAAGCAAATGATCTGATTGGCTTATTGCGAAACAAACGAAATACAAAGAAACAGTCAAACTGCTCTCAAAATAAATCGAGCAACATAGCTGCTTTTTGTGAAGGGGTCAACACGGAAGTTTACACCCCAATAAGATATGAAATTTTTTTCAAAGAATGAAAAATATTTCTATTTTTTCTGGACAAGCCATGATACAAAGAACTACAGATAAAGTATTGCGCATGTCCGCCACCTTTGCTGTGACGTGCAAGGTGCTCATTGGTTGCAACGTAGTCACAATTTGTTCATAGGGTGTAACGATTTTAAAATGCCTAAATTTTCTAATAAAAACTTGTTTTACTGAAATGAAATAGATATTGTTAAATAAAGCACATGTCCAAAATAAAGTAAATATATTTTTTAGTACTGTTTGTGAAAAAAAATTGCATATTTTGTAGGGGTGTTTTTTCCCCTTTTTACCGATTTACACAAAAAGCGGCTACGTTGCTTGATGTGCTTGACAGAATTTTGACTGTTTGTTCGTTTTCATTTTGCTCTCTTTGTCTCTTTTTGACATTTAACAAGCGGTGTTTTTGATACATTAGAAAATGAGGAGATTTTGAAATCAAATCCTACTATAAAAAAATTTGTACTACGTTTTTTCAATCAGTTTGGCACTCTCTTCTTTGTCGCAACTGACGTCACATTTACGTGCTCACAAAGATGGCGAAAGCTTGTATATATTATTTTTGGGTAGTATGTTAAGCAGATATGAGCGTCTCAAGTTTAAAAAATGGCAAAAAGTCTTAAGACAGAAACTCGCTTTAATGTGAATGAGAAAGTGATTCCCAAAGCGAATATTTTAGACATTTTTTTATTTCTTTTTTTATATTTTGCTTTAGAAAAAGTTCTTCAAAAATAGTATTGAAGTTTATCAATAGACTTTGAATAAGTATTTTAAATATTTAAATGAAAAGAATCTACTTAAATATTTATTTCAATAAGGATTTCTGAGAAGTTACAATTGGCAGGGTCTAGAATGGTAAATGAGGTATCGAATGGAAGTGCTGGATGTGGATGCGTGCACAGTTTGGTTCGTTTTTCTATTAGTAACATTTGATCTGATATATGAGCGTTTAAAGATAATTTTTTAAATAAAAGCTTTACTAAGAGAGATGAAAGAACATGGTGTAAGAAGGAATTTTGGACATTGCTAAGATGTACAATAAATATTCACAATCGTTCGCTATCTCTTACGGATACCCTGCAATATCTCTTACTTACAGGTGGCATATTTTTTTTTGTAAGGGGATGGGAGCCAAAACGTGACATATATAGGGACAACCCCTAATAAATATAAATTTATTTATATTGTTGCATTGTGGATTCACTAAAGGTATGTGAGAAAATACTCAATTTGTAAGAAAAAGCCAAATATATTAGAAAATAAGAATGCAGGGTGACCACGTGGAGAGTAGAAAGGAAGTCAATATTTTGGGACTGCGTGTGGCATAAAAGAAAATGGGTCTTAAGTAGAACAAAAACGTGTGAAAAAATATTTGGAATATTTGGAAATTTTATGAAAAAAACCCAGCTATGTTTCGATTCTTTCACAACGAAAACTTTTATTTTGTTCTCTAACTGAAAAGATAGGAAACTTCAAATTTACTTTGTACACCTCTTTTTTACCTTTTATGCAGCAACAAGTTGTTTTTCGATACATATTATTTTTAACAGTGCAGATTAGGATAGTTAAATTGAAAACAATATTACATTTTGTGATATGTTCGTACGAATTTTTTTAAACATACTTTATTCAGTTTTTTTCTTTAAGAACGATGGAACGTATTTTAGGAATACGCTTAGAACTAAAAATTTGTTTCTTAGGTGACGGATACAAAATGAGTGGTTTTAAATGAAATGTTGGCTCTGGAAAAATAATAGGATCAGAACATACATTTGATCTAACGAGGTGTTATTTGAAAGAGATGAACTATTTATATTGGTTAAGTTTTGTTTTTTACATTAGGACTCCCAGAAGGGGAGTACCAGACAGGGGTGGGTGTACGACGTACACTGTACATAGTTGAAATGTTGGAAATAAAAATTAATAGGAGCAGCTCATACATATGACTCCTCTCAGACATGAACTATTTTCACATTTTTTTTTTTTTGTGTATTTTGGTTGGGGGACATTTAAAATTAATAGAACCTGGGCCCTATTGCACCAACCACTTATCGCTTAGCAAATTATCAGTAGGTATTTTTCTGATAAGTGTAAGTGATTATAGTTGCAATAAGTTAAAAGAAATTGCACTCATTTATCTATTATCAACTTATCAATTTTTTGCTAAGTGATAATGATAAGTGTTTCTCAAGCCAAGGGAAGAACTTAGCAACAAACTCTGCACTAAGCAACTCAATGATAAGTTGCTACAGTTGAATCGGATTTGATACTTTGAACAAATTTATAAGGAATATATGTTACAACCCTCCAGGAAAAATCGGAAGGCTTCCATCTAAAAGTGATAAAGAAACATTCCCCACCGTATCTTTTGGAAGCTTAAGGGTAGTTTTGTATTTATGCTGTTTCCAAACCTCTTCTTTAAGAATGCATGTGGAAACTTTTACTTATTGTCAACCAATAACAACAGAAAATATTAATGTCATTGTTTCCTAGCCGCTTTTTATAGAATTCAATAGTCTAGTGGTAGCGCGCTTGACTGTCGCTCAGGGGTCCCGGTTTCGAAGCCTGGCCGGGAATTTTCATAACAAGGGAGAGGAATGTTTTCACATTAATTTTTAGAACAGGGAAGAGGACTGCCAATTCACTTTTTAAGACATGCTATGTAAAAAAAGAAATGGAGTGTCCAACGGAAGGGAATGCTTCCTACATTCTATGGATTGTTTCCTGTTTATATCCAGGAATGTTTCCATTTCCTGGAGGGAAATTCTTTAAAGTTTTAATTTCAAATATTTTTGAGTAGCAAATATAAACACTCAATACTGACAATTTTGCAATCTCTACTTTAATCTCATTATTACTATAGATTATAATTAATATTTTTACATCACTTACACAATTTCAGTTTACATCAGGAAATTACCATCAGGGAATACAAGTTTAGGGAATATAAAAAAATAAGTGTAAAAAAACAACCAGCTTCGAAGGCATTAATATAGTCACATAAACTCCGAACATTAAATACACCGCAACTCCTTCGTCCATATCCAACTCGCGTCATCACAGTCAAAAAAAGTTCAAACCTACTTGCTGAGCCGCGTCTTCCCCACAACTCCTTTTCCTATAACCTACTCGTACTTGATGTTCGCTCTCAACCCTTTGTTGCTTGTTATCGACGTAAAAATTTGGTTGAAAAGGGGTGGGGAGATGGAAGCATGAAAGATCATTTTTCATCAACCTTTATCGAACATCTTTGCCATAAACAAAAATCGCGTACCACTTTTATTTTTGAGGCTTTAAGCTGATTTCTCTTAGGGGAATTTGTTGACATTGAATAACAGTTTTCTCAAAATCCTGACGTAATGGAGAAATTCGGGTGCCAGATTCGTGATAAGTACCCCAGAAATATTTGAAAACATTTGTCGGTTTCTTACTCACTAAAAAAGGGTATTTTTGGTGCACAGTGTTATTGAAGTCAAAATTTGTCCGCCGATTAATTGCACAAGCTTGCTCCGATTCTTCTAAATCATCCTTAAACAATCGCAAAACACGGAACATAGTGCTATGGTAAAATTGCTGTAAGTAAAAGTGATTTTAGTAGCTGCGGACAAAACATGGCTGACACTTTCAATAAACAACTTGATAAGAGGAACTTCTGTTATCCAAATTTTGCTAAGATTTTCAAAATTTTTACCGCTTAGTATAAAGCTCAGTACCTTGGTGTAAAATAATGTGATAAAAAACACTAACATTGCAAGGATTATCGCTTATTGAAAAGAGTTTATGCTCTCGTTCAAAATATTTTTAGTGCAACACTTATCTAAAACTCGAGCACTAATCAAAGTTATCCAACTTAATTGGAATAGTTATCAGAATAAGGTTTAGTGCTACATTAACTTATCAATTTGCCCATATTTTTGATAAGTGATAAGTCGTTGGTGCAATAGGGCTCTGGTCTTAGATTTGGCACCTCTAGAGGTCACACCGGTGAACCATGTGAAATTAGCCCTATTTGGAGCCTTTATCAGCGAGTGCAAAAATTGTATTGAAATGAGGGAATGAGTTTATATCAGTGAAATACAGAAATACAGAAAGCATTTTTCAACTTAGTTTATTTGAGGAGCGCAATCTTTAAGCGAAATCTATTGAAGATGGATGAAACACATTTGATCGCTATAAACATTGAACAAAAGAGTGCTTATGTTTTTATGTTTCAAGTGGCGAAATGAAAGTAAATGAATAATGATGATCAGAAGTACTTTTAGCAAACTCTGAATTAAGTCAAGTTGCTGTTGCTGACAACTTATTCAGTCAGTTACAATTCTCTCGCACGGCTGTACAATGGGTTAATTTTTTATTAATTCATGAAAAGCTACTAAAATTAGATTGTTGCACAGAAACCACGCTCTAGACTCTTAAAATGCGTATATCGAAAGATTTTTATTCAAACCAGTCGTAATACTAATGATAAGATCCCTAATGCTTATATCCAACCCACCCGATTTTCAGGGGACAATCACTAGTATTTACTAAAAGTATTTAGTAATTTAATACTCACTATTTTAATTTTTATTCTTATTTTAGATCTCATTATTAAAATAGTTTTTCATTTTATTTTAAAGGTTCATGAGGTGTCTCTTTTTGATTATCAAACTCAAACAGAGCAAATAATGAAAACTTTATCTTACATGGTTTTGACAGCCTCACAAGGATCTCTCCTTTGAGTATTCATTTTTAAATGAACTATGTATAAACTATGAAAAAGAACAATCGTTTACTCATTCACACATATTCAGAGTAGATTTTTCTAAAAGGAATGATTCAAATTTCAATAAAATTATTGATTTTACCATACTGCTTATTAACAATTTGGTTTAGTCAAAAAAGTGCGGTAGTCCATATAATGCATTTATTATCTAATGAATAAATGGTTGAATTATCCAATGAAGTTGGAATTAACATTTTGATTCCTGAATTTAAAATTAGATACTTCTGTAGCCAATGGCTGTTATGCATAACTGCAAATATGTATTTTCATGAATATGCTGTGCACACGTTGTCGTGGCTACTGTGGTTACACATTCAGTGCTTCCCGTGTTTGCACGAGAATCAGGACGGGACACATGCGCAGATTTTATCACGAGCCACAGTGATTTCTTTATAGGTCTTCATATGAACCAGGCTTCGCCAACGCAACTCCTATACCTATAATATATTGCCATTGAAGTGTATTGTGTTGGATAACGTTGGCGGCCATTGTCAAAGTTCGTTAAATGTTTTGTTATTTTTCGTTTTTAGCCTCAGCTCTTGACTTTGGCTTGGGTGCGCACAAATGAAAACAGCAGCAGCAGCAGCAGCAGCAGCAACAAGAGCAAAACAATAACAACAAACTGAAACAAGTAGTATGCGCGAAGCTCACGATCTCTGGCTTAAGAAATCATTATGCGAAGATGATTCTATTGTTAAGCAGTGGGAAAAGCTGTTATTATTTATTAATTGAGCTTTAATGCAAATCGAATTTACAAGATGCAAAGGATATTACCTACTTAGTTACATAACAGTACGAGTGCAAAAGAGGACTCCACAAAATATACACCAACGAAAGAAGTAATTAAGAATCAACGAAAAAAGGACAGCCTCAAAGGGAATTATTTTTGACTTACTTAACTTTTTGCGTTTCCACTGAATTGTATATATTTTGAGAAACAGTCAATAATTGGCAATAAAATGAATTGGACACAGATGCCAAAGACTATCTACCAACAAACAAACAAATTAGTCGATCTCTAAAGCGCGCGCAGTTAATAGGTGGACCCAATTAAAAAAGTACGTGCCTTGAGTAACCCCATCAACGGTTTAACAATTAACTCAAAAGTTTTTTTATTCATCGAAATATATTCGAAATCCATGCGAATTATGGGATGCGTACCATCAAAATGAAAGTATTTAGTGGATTTAGTCCCTTCATTTTTTGCCTATGACTAGAATAAACTATACCAGGTTGTTCAATAAGTTTCTGGAATCACGCATAGATGGCGGTAGTACGTCCACCATTTTTTTTACTAAATATGGTACTACTTTGTACGAACACGTGCAAAGTGTCATGTATACTGACAACTTGGTCTTATATTTACAGCTGATATTTTCAAGATATTTTGGTCCCAATTTATCGGAAACAAAAAAAATCAAAGTGCATATTAATAAGGGTACTTATAGCTACAACTTTTACTAGAATTATTAAGTTTGGCCCAATAGGAAAAATTTAGCGCGACTTTTTAAAAAGCTGTCATTTTCAACGCTTTTGATCCCCGTAGCGAGGGAAAATTGTATGCAAACCTTATAATAGTAGCTAAGATTGTCGTAATCTTATTAATATTGATTTTTTTTTTCCGATAGATTGGGACCAAAATATCTTGACACCGGCTGAAAAGGACTATTTTTTATGCGAGTTAGCGAGGAAAAGATGTGTTTAAAAACAAGCAAACATGTACTTTGAAAAAAAAATTTATATTATTTACGTAAAAAAAATTTGTAAGCCTACATAGAGGCTTTCACAATAAATATCAACGCTAGTTAAATTTGTTGAAAAAGTTTTTACGCCATAACTTCTGAACTCTTAAAGAACACACTTTCATTTCATATCTTTGGAAAGGTAATGTAACGTAAAAAAAAAATAAAATAATGAAAATGGAAAAAAATTATAGCGCCTGTTGCTGGCTTTAAAATTAATAATAACTTTGAAATTAATAATAGGTCATGTAACTGCAATTTTTCAGGTTTAATATTTTTCCCTCAAAATAAAATTTCCAATGATATCCTATTTACGAAAATAGCATTTAAAGTGACTGAGCTACGTTGTCTCAAAATAGACCCTATTTTGGCATTCGCATGGCTACTGGTCCACGAAAAAAATTTCAAAACCTCAAACTCCGGATTTGGTTTTCTAAACACTATTGAATTTATTAAAATTTATATTTAAAATGACAAATAATATTTTATCAAATTATTTTAAAGATAAATTAAGGTACTATTACATTGTGTAGCTATAAAAAACACCTTTTTTATTAATTTTTTTACCTAGTATTATTAATTTTAATCATTCAAATTTTTTACACAATGAAGAATTATTCATGAGGAAATAAAAAAAAATTTTTGTCTTTATAATTGTTGTTAATTTTCTACGGGGCGTTAAAGTTAGCGTGTTTAAAAAATTGTTACAATTGGTTTCTCGTATCCAGCATTTACAAAGCGTCTGAAAGTAAAAAAGCAAAGAGCATTCTTGAGTTAAGGGCTGTAGTAGAGCACTCAACCTACGCAAATAAAAAAAAATGCCATGCGTTGAAAAAAAAATTTACAAAAAACCCCCTTTTTTGCCGAAACTTGCAGCCATACAAAAATTAATTATAAAAGATTTTTGGCCTTTTATAGGTGTAGTGCATAACAGAGTCTATAAGGATCACAATGAATCAAGATTCATCGAAATCGATCAAGTAGAACTTCAGAAGCCAATCTTAGAAGCCAATTCGAAAAACATTGTTTCGAGAAAAACGCGATTAAAGATTTAAAGGTTCTTGAATATCACGCGACATACGAATATAATATATGTTATAACTTTTTTCTATTTGATATTTTTTTCTAAAATTTACGTATTCTTAAGACCTTAAAGAACCATATTATAACGAAAAACAATTTGTAATTTTTTCCACACTGTAATAGTACCTAAAGATATGTAGGAAACGAATAGCCTTATAAATTTAGGAATAGATTGGATTTGAGAATTGATTTTTTGCAACAAGTAGGGCACAAAATGTACTGTTGTTTAAGGGTTTAAGTTTATATAATAGTTAGCCTAGATACATCAAAGTAGAATCAAATATTATAAATTTTAAAAGAAAGCTAAGCTAATAAGTATCAATTACAACTAGGTGGCAATTATGTAGTTTTAAAAAAAATTTTATAGTCTGTAATTTACTCAACTTTAAGAAACACTGTGGTCATTTAATAGCTTAAAGCTTAATAAATAATTCAATTTAAATAAAATCAAAAAATAAACTAATCTAAGCACAAAATTTGAGCCAAATCGGAGATGGTCAGTGCAACTGATATAACACTTCAATGTGAAATGGGCGACATATTGAAAACAATTTGTTCCTACTTTGACGAAATATGTTTAATGCAAATTTTTTATAACATACAGTGGTTAAAAAATTACTTGAAACATTTTTTTAAATTTTGTATGAAAAATCAGGTATTGATATTAAAGGCATGTTTATATTACTTTTGACAAATATTTTGCATACCACATTTGTAGGCACTGTTTGAATCAGACAAATCGACCTGTGAAGTTTATGTATCCATACGTTATATATTAGGGTGACCCAAAAAAAAATCGTGTTTGATGTCCGCGGCTTTTCCACTTCCATTTGACCTAAGAAACACCCTCTGTGAAGCGCATCTCAATTGGTAAAGGTCGCGAATTCATTTTCTAATTTTTTCATGGAGAAAAATTAGTTTTGCTGGTAAATTGAATTAAGAGCCATTATCTTTCAAGGAAAATGGTTAAAAAAACATGTGTTCCCTCAAATTTTGTTTGTTATGACATATCTAAATTTCATTTTCATCTAATTATTGTTTGGTGGTCTGTGGCTCACTTCTTAGAGTTACCTATATAAATGAATACTTTTACTTAGAATTATTTAGTTAAAAATCAATATCTCTTTAAGTACTCCATTTTCATTATTGTTATTGGTCTTAAATTTTAGATAATGTTACTTGGAAAGCACAATGAAGAAAAAGTTCATAGGGTTGTGATATGTTTTTGGATTAAAAGTTACAAGTAATTTTTTTGTATTCATATTTTTATTTTTTAATCGTTTTGGGCAACCACCAAAAAATAATCCGATGAAAATGAAATTTGGATATGTCATAACAGACAAAATTTGAGGGAACACGTGTTTTATAACCATTTTACTTAAAAGATTTGACTCTAAATTGAATTTACCAGCAAAACTGATTTTTCTGAAAATGAATTTGCGACCTCTAGGCCTTTACCAATTGAGATGCGCTTCACAGAGGATGTTTCTAAGGTCTAGTGGAAGTATTAAAGCAGCGAACATCTGTGAAAATAAAAAAAAAAATCTATTTTTGGGACAATCTATTATAAATTAATCAATAAGCCGATTCCTGAAGATTGGTACAACGTACCGGTTTCAGTCGCTTCAAGCGAACCCTCGTTTTCGTCACTTTGAAGACTTAAAACAAACATGATTAGTAAAACTGGAGAAGAAAGTCTCAATGGGTTAGCTCTTTTAAATGTTCACAGGGATGTGCAAGTGACCACGGAAGAAATTTTAACCTGAATTCTAACCTGAAAAAATATATATTATTATTATATATAATATACAATATAAAAAAATTGGAATAAGTCTAACAAAAAAAAATCAAAACCACACGAAATTTTTTCTGGATACGCGCCTGTAACGCTTTAATATTAACTAACGGTATACCGTTGCGCAAAAAACTTAAAGGGTTTTTGGCTTAAAATTCATTATTTCAATTTTTATCAATGTTTACATACTTATATAAAAGCTAATTTTTTAATCTTTTGCTATAAGAAACATTGCATTTTGTTAAGTGCATGACAAGACTCTGTTAAGTTAAATTTTGATGGAACTTATTACAAAAATTTGATAACTTCAACTCGCATTACCCCGTGTTACAAGAGCATGAGGAAGAATTTTTTGACTATATAAATTTTGTATTTTGAGAAATTTCACCGCCAATTTTTCTGAAAAATATTCAATTTTATTTTTATAAACGTAGCAACATAAAAGTAGGTATGCAAACTAGAGTTCGCCAATGGTCGAAATTCAACCTTTTTTTAAAATCAAAAAACGATTTTAATTTTTGAGCAAAACAATAAAAAAACGATTTTTATTTTTGAGCAAAAAAAAACTTAAACTAAAATTTAATTTACATTTTTGAGTCAAAAAAACAAAATAAAAATCAAAAGATTATAAAGAGGTGTTAGTTCGAAGTTCACTCGATTTACGTTGTACAAGCTCTAGGAGGGTAGAAGAACAAAATAAATATATTAAAATAAAAATAATTATGCTTTTGCCTCAGCAGTTGTTTCATGTGCACCTATAGAAAAGTATAGGCAAAGTCAAAACGAACGCTGAGGCAAAGCATAATTATTTTTTATTTTAATATATATTACTGTATAATTGAGTTCGAAGAGCATTTAAAGTCGAACTGAATCTCTGTATATACACACAGCATAATCACTCAAAGACTACTGAAGAGGAAATGGAGCCTTTTTCCGAAACAGACTGTCTAGTCAGCTAAGTGATTGACTCTATACAGATTTGTTGTTGTAGTTGTCTTCTTAAAAAAAACTTACTTGATCCAAGGCTCGCAATTGGATTCATATAATAATTGAATAGATCACAAATTAATTAATTTTTTGACTTATATTTATGAGCATAAAATTGATAATTTATATATCAAAACAAAAAGACATGAAGAAAAGCTTACAGGGTGCTTGTGTCTTACTATTGCCGCAAGTAAAACGCAAATATTTAATCAATGCAATAACTTTGTTGTCTTTCATTGGCAAATAAGGCAAAATCGACTATTTTATAGTTCATCCAAAAAAGAACATCCTACTGCTAATTTAACTCAATGTGGGAGTTTGTGTATAAGCGAGTAAAAGTTGTATACATACAAATTTTTGGAATTAATTGCTTAAGAAAACTCGCTAAATCGAAAATTCGGTACACTCAAAATTTAATTATTAATTTTTAGGGTCAGGAATAGGCATTCTTACATTTTTATGAAATTTCAAAAAATTCAAAACTTTCTTTGTCCTAACGACAAAGTTTGTTCAAATTAATGCTTATTAGTTCAACCAATTGGCAGTTTTTCTTTTTATTTTATTACTAATTTAATTATGCTGATGTGCAATAAGAACTATTTGTATTTTTACTACATAACAGTTAATGATTAAAATTCTCTTTATTTATATAACATATCAACAATAACTATGTGTCGATAAGTAATAATAGTTTATAAGTAATAAAAGTTTTAGTCACCATATAAGTTATATGAAAGTTATATGAAACTTTGGCTAAGGTCATGCAAGAAGCTCCAGATTGTGTGTTTATAGTGTTATACGCGTGGAACACAGCTACATCAATGGGTCATGTGAATAAAAAATCAGCAAATGCTTTTACTGAATTTTTCTAGTAAAAAGTATGGATTTAGTGAATAAAAAAAGCTATATCTATATAGCTTTTTTTATATCTATATCTATATAGCTTTTTTTATTCACTAAATCCATACTTTTTACTAGAAAAATTCAGTAAAAGCATTTGCTGATTTTTTATTCACATGACCCAATAACTCAGTTCTGTTTCAAGTCGACTTAAGCATTTATTGCTTATCAACACTGAATTTACTAAATAGAAAATTCGCCAAATCGAAAAATGCATGTACATTCGACACACAATTATTATTTCTAACGGCTAATTGAATGTGCGTTTTGGGGAGACTACGATTTCCGGGGCACCGCAATGTCTTATTAAAATACTTTACTTTTACATACAAATAGCTATAAAATATGAAATACTCAACGGATTTTATTTAATTATTTTATTCATAAATTTATGTGAAAGTCTTATATGTTACCTTTTAAATAATACCTTAACCATCTATATCGGTTACACACTAAGAAAAAATAGCAAGTTTTTTTTTTAAAGATCTTATAAAATTTTTTTCTAAAAAACTCGATAACTTCTTAACAAATCAATAAATCGATTTTTTTCCTTCGTTAATTCTTATTTTTATTTAAAGTGCTTCATATTTTAAAAATATATATCAGAATAAAAAAGTTTGTAGTGTTTTCATTTTTTTTTTTTTTTCATTATATGGTCCAAAAAATGTGCAATACGTTATATCGCAAGAAAGCTTAAGCTCCGCTCAAAAATGCAAAATTACAAACATAATGTCACTGGAACAAAATAAGAAAAACAATGTATGTGGAAAAACAATAATTTTAGCTCAAGAGTTAAATTGCATATTCAAAGCTCCGCCAAAAAATAACCGATGCATATCTAAAAAATAAAAAAACATAAAAAAGCTTAGATTATTATACATGACTTTTCAACAAAATATATTCCATATGTGTTTCGGTTCGGACAACACATTATTCAAAATGCTTTAAGTCGTAAATAGCTCCAAAATGAATTTTTCGAGTATATAGAGGTCTAACATTTTTGGGTCTAAAGTTACTTTTGTTTTAGTTAGGAATGAAACTTTCAGAAAATGGAAGCGCACCGAAGTATTTCAACATTTTTCTAAATTGAACTGGTCTAACAATTTTCGGGGCACCGCGATTTGAAATTGGATAGGTGAAGTACTTTCAATAAATATAAGAATGGCAAAAGGAAAAATCGATTTATCGATTTGTTTTGAAATTATTGATTAAATAAAAAAGAATTAATAAGTCTTTTCATCTTTTAAGAAAACTGGCTTTATTTTTCTTAGCGTATAACCGATAATGATGGTTAACGTATTTTTCAAAACATAACATATGAAACTTTTACATTGATCTTAAATGAATCAAATCCGTTGAGTATTTCACATTTTATATCTATTTGTATGTAAGATTAAAATATTTACTTGCATAAAACCTTTATTTTCTCAAAAACTATCGTTATAACTATGGATTTTAGAAAGTGGAATATGGATTATTGGAACCTTCTTTTATTTGGTATATAATATATATGATTTACTTGATTTTTATGGTGTTTTTGCGTTGAGATGGTTTGCTCTTATACCAGTGTAGGGCATTATCATGGCAGAACTAGAGAAGGTAGATGAATTTCAGAATGCATGCTCTTTCTCATATTAAAAAAGTCAGCTTTCTGCGAATGAGAACAAAAGGAAATCAATGGCCGCATTCAGCGGAGTCAACAGTTGGTAACTGGCTGTTGTGTTCAAATTCGCTGAAACACTGAAAGAACACTGAAAATTTGAGTGAGAAACTTTTGCAATTAAATTATTTACATAATTAAATAATTATAATAATTAAATTCAATAATTGTCAAATTTTTAAAAATATCGCTACCATAACAGTTCACAACAGTTGAATTTGCTGAATGCGGCCAATTTTCGCTTTTTCATCGGTTTCAGATTTTCTATAAGCTGTCAACTTAATTTTGACAGTTTCGGCAGTCTGTCTCTCCAAAGTACTTCTACCTTTTCTTTTACTATGGGCATTATTCTATCAAGTTTTTCTTTTCCCACCATATCAGTAGATCGTTAGCTATCAAGTCAGGATATTGTCTGGAACAGTGAATGAGAATGTTGTAGGACAATAATTTAAATGTTAAGTTTTTAAATATATGTCAGGAAGGTGATGGTGTTAAGTGCGAGACTCTTTTAGTCACGACGTCATGGCAAACAAGCTGTTAACTAGATACATACATCTTTAAACTTAGAAAGTCATAACAACGATGGGTTTTTCGATTTCTTATCCATTAAAGGACTTGAACTTGAGGTAACAAGTAGTTTTTCTTTATACACAAGTTCTTAAATTAAAATTTTGTTATTAAAAGTAAAATATCTTGCGGACGCTGACACAACGCTGTATTGTGTAAACGCTGCATTATCTAAATATTCTGCAGTTAGAAAAACTTTAATAAAATTTAGTACAACAATACCATTATCGGCACCAGTGAAACGTCTTTTTTCTTATGCAACTATGGTCAATATTCCACGTTCTCATAATATATCGAAAGGCAGGTTTGAAAAAAAAGTAATTCCATAACTTAAACCATATTGTTCAAAGTTCAAACTCTAAAGAATAACTTGTTCTCTGTTAAAAATAAAATTTATTTATCAATTTTTAAAAAGTTTTTAATAATGAATAAAAATAACGAATAAAAATTATTTATTCATCACTTGAAACTAAAAATTCAATCAAATTTTTGCTATGCAAACTTTTAAATGATAAAAATTTATTTGTTATTTTTTATTTTTGTTTCGAATTATTCTTGCCCAACACTGTCTTATATGGAAAGTTGTTATTTCAAGCATATTTACCTTAGTTTTTTTGCTTTCTTATAAAGATATTTTTTATTCTGCATAAAATGTGTATATTTTAATATATCAATCGAAAGGTAAATGTGTAAGCATTAAAAATACTATATATTTTTAGTACCTTAATAACGCTAATTTAATAGAAAATAACGGTTCTTTTAATTAAAAAATTCAAATATGATGTAAATTTGCTTATAAAATTTAAAATATTCTTGCAATGATATTTGTATTTCATATCATTGAAAAGGTCGTTTAATTACCTTTCAAATGACACTTCAATTTTTTAGGTCTATTATATAATGTCAAAGAAATAGATTTTTTTAAAGGATTTTTTAGCAAGAAAAATTTATAAAATCGATAACTAATTGAGTGATGGCATAACTTTTAAACGACTCTTGCAATTGACATCATGAGGTCTCCCATATCTATGGAAGACAGAAGGCGCAGAACAACGTCTACCAGATATTTAGCATTTATATAAAAAGTTATCGCACATTTTTATGAAAATTTAAAATATTACAAAAATTTCTTTATCTTAACAAAAATTTATTTAGGTACATATAAACAATAATTTACTAAAGCTTTACAAATTCAATCTTTGCTTATGATTTTAAAGCTGGCAATACTTCAATCAATGCAAAACATTTAAGATTTTCTCTTAACACGCTCTTTTATGATTCTCTGTTTACGTATTACTGTTCTGACGTTTAATCACAGCCATAAAACTGAAGGGAAATGTGTATACATTTGTTAGCCGATTTTGAACGTACTTTGTTTGCCTGATTGACTAGTTATTTAAGCAAGGGAATGAAAATAGAATCAGCTGTTTTGTAGCTATTTTTCTTATTGCTCACCTTCTTCATGATTCCCGTCTTTCGCTTGGAAAACGTTGTGTACCTCCTCAGTTTGTTGTCTATATATTCCATTTTAATTTTGACACGACCTTTAGTTTTCTTGCCGTTAGCAGGAGGGGATTTCTTGCTCTGCATGGAGTTATAGTTGTCGTCTACCACGTCGGAGACGTTGCTGCCACTCTGTTGCTGTTGGTTGTTGCTGCCAGCAGAACAGCTTTCCAGCCCTTGCATTTGTGCAGCCATGCTGCCGCTGCTGACGCCACGATGGTGTTCATCATAGCAGTCAGAATTGGTGCGTTTGATGCCGCGTGACTGATGTTGCTGCTGCTGCTGCTGCTGTTGTTGCTGCTGAGAAGGCCCACCAGCACTGCTCGACGTGCTGTTGCTTAAAGACTGACACTGCGCTGAGTTTGACATAAGTCCACCACTGGACCTGCCACTCAGTCCTATTCCACCAGAGCCACCCATGGTCTGAATCAATCCACCACTGGGTGGACGACCACCGAGTGCAGCAGCAGCGGCGGGATTGCCATAGAGGTCTGCCTGGTCGGCCAGGCTGAGCCCTATGCTACTCATAGAGTAGTTTAGATTGTAGCGCGAGTCACCCCGCGAAGGATCCATTCTTAAATAGAAGTTCTCCACCGCGTAGCCGTTTAAATAACTCAGTTTGAAGAAAACTTTTTGATGCAATCCCTACGACGAAGGATCCGAATTTATTCGATGGGGTCACTTTACTCAACACGTTTTTCTGCAAGGCGACCAAAAACAAAAGCGTCGCGGCCGCCAGTGAAGCGCTGGCACGGTTCTTATTTTAATCTTTTTTAGCTTCTTATATCGTCGTTTCAAGAATGTGCTTTTCGAAATTATTTTCTTAGTGAATGCCTTGATTTTATCCAAAAATAAACACAAAACACACTTTTAGTTCTGATTCCGCACTCGCGAGAAAATTTGATATTAAACGCAGAACACCGAATTCTTCACACGCATGTCCCAGGAAGACTCACTCTCACCTTCGGTTTTTCTGACAAACAGCTGTTCACAACTGTCCAAGTCTGCACAGCGTTTGCTGCAATAGCAATTAACTAATATGTTAATTGTTATGCAAAAAGCTTAAATTCGATTATGTTATTACGCATAATATTTGCAAAACTTCAATTGCCGAAAATTTTGTTTATGATTAATCGGTTTTCACTTGCGTTTCAGTTTCTTTCTCGCACTCACTTATCTGTCACTTCTATATGCCAAATCGGAAAAAACCAATACACTCTCACAATCTCAGGCTGCGTGTTGTAGCTGCGTTCGAAATATTCTTGAATATATTTTATTTTTTCACTTTGTTTTTTCTGCTTTTGGAAATTTTTATTTAAGTTTGTTGAGTTTGGCCTTTGGTTTCCTTATTTGCAATGACTGCACGCTGATTTCTCATTTGGAAGAATTGGAACACGTTGATGAGTCGCGGCGTACGAACTCCCTACTACCTTGACAGCTGTCAAGTGCTTAAATTAGGAAATTCTTCCAATTGGATTTTGAAAGAATTTTTGACTCGACGAATGTGGGTGCAATTCTTGGCTCTTAGTTGAATAATTGATTGAACGAATCTGGTGCCGATATCGTTATCGAAGGCGAAATAGATACGTTTTAAATGCCAAACAAAGTGTTGTGTTTGCGACAACGTAGACGTTCTCTAGATGGAAGCGCGCCAGTGAATAACACTCACTTGTCGAGCACAGGGCTAACTGCTTGCTGCACTAACGCACTCTGTGGCAGTGGAGCAGACAAAAGTTTCACGATTTTGGGGAGAGCATTGGATCCAATCTCTATCGAAAAACAACTTTGCAAGACAGTGACAAGGCTATTTCGAAAAGTATTGCTATCCTACTCAATGACTGAGTGCCCCTACAACTTAAGAGACTCCTGAAAACAAAGATCCACTCTTATAGTTTCAGTTCTCTCGATCAGTATCTACTGTATATATTGTATTAAGATACGTTGTCGTGAGTCATATTTTCCATAAATGCCTTAAATAATCTTGTGATCTTCGCCTCCACGATATGGGCTAACAACTGCCAATAGTATTTATTGGTAGTTAGGTGGTGCTGATTGTTATTGTACTGTGATGTTTGGAGTTCCCAGCATTGTTGGTGTACCTTTTAACAAATGGTGAACACATTAAGCTTACTGCCTATTGGCAGCTGCTCTTATGTTGGTATATTGTAAGCGTAGTTTGCTCCTCCCATCTTTAATTAAAATTATTTTTATTACTTATGGTAAATTATGTGAGTGCATATGTATATAGTCGAAGGTAAGAGTAGCATCCGTCTCATTTAATGGAGTGCCGTTGCTATAAAAAAAAGATATATGTAATAAAGAGCTACATAATTATTTTAGTAAAACCATTTAGTAATTAAAAGTATTTTAGTAATGTTATTACAATTAGGCATAAATAATTTCCATAATTTTAAGATGCTAAACAATATCTGTATATATGCTTTTATTGAAAGAAGTTTTAAAAAGATCTTAGCACCGATAAAAAGCATTGGAATGCAACGGTTTGATAGTTTGATTGTAATAGCAAAGAGAGTTGGGTAGATATTAATCAAAACTTATGTGTATTTTGCCATAAATATTAACATTTACTTCAAAGAAAAAAATCCACTCTTCTATTGGTACTTCATGAGAGCTTCAATTTTAATTTTATACATCGTACTACATCAATTTGCAGAGTAGAAAGATTTTCAACTATGAATTTGTTTTCGTATTACATAATTTGTTTTCGTATTAATTAGGGTATTCGCAAGGTGTGCTATCATGTTATAATGTTACATTGTCCTAAGATTTTACACTAGTTTAAACATTTTATTGTTGCCTTCCGTATTAAAAAGTACTAACATATTACAAATCTGAAAGCTATGTTTATTAAAATGTCGTAATAAAAGGCTGTTTCTTATTTGCATTTATTTATGACATGATAGCACACCTTGTGAACACCCTAAATGTAATTTAAATTTTCAAAACATATCAATTAGGGTAGACCCTTAACTGTATGCGAAATTTTTTTTATAAATTGAACATGTGCAAAAATAACCTGTTCGTTATAAAATTTTTTTGCTGAAATATATCTTTTTGGAAATTTCGAGTTTGTGTATTTTTACGAAAAAATGCACATTTTGAAAAAATTACCAAGAACTGGATTCGGGATATTTGTGAGCTATTTTTTGCAAAAAATTAAAAAAACCAAAATTTGGATACCAAAGTTATAGCTTTTGAAACTTGGCTTTGTTTTCAAAAACTCTCACAGCACCTGTTTCTAGCATTTTGAACACAAAAAAGTCATACAACAATCTAAAAAACTATGTTTCTCATATTAAAAGACTTCAATTATTTTAAAAAATATAAATGATTTAACTTAAAAAAAATTTTGAATTTCAGGGATGCCAACATATCATACCTTGGTTTTAGAATAGAAAATATTAAAGAAACTCCAAAAACCAACAAATTTATACTTGTCAATTCTCTGTATATTGCGTTAAGCTTTCACTATCTGCCGTTTATTTATTTGGACTTAAGATTTTTTGTTCATTTTTGGTGATTTTGGTGAAATGTTAATTTTAACCAATCGTTTACGTAAAAACCTTTTATAAACGCACAAATATTTCTTCTCCTGGCAAAGTGAATTTTGACTGATGTCTAAATATATAAATTTTTAGACAGTTTAGCGCCAACCAATGAAATTTGTTGGTTTTTAGGGTTTTTAATTTTTTTTACCCTCCCAAAACCAAAGTATGATATGTTGGCATCCCTGAAATTCCAAAATTTTTTCTAACTAAAATCAGTTATATTTTTTTTTTAAAAGAAATAATAAAAGTAATTAAAAATAAGAAACAAAGTTTTTAAGACTTTTTTATGATCTTTTTTTTTGTGTTCGAAATGCCAGAAACAGGCACTTTGAGAATTTTTGAAAAAAAAATCAAGTTTCAATAGCTGTAACTTTGGTATCCGAATTTTGTTGTTTTTTTAAATTTTTCCACAAAACAGCTTACAACTATCCCAAATCCAGTTCTCACAAAACTGTCCTTCTCACAACTATCTTTTATCCATTTCTCGGTAATTTTTTCAAAATGTGCATTTTTAAATTTTTGGAAATTTTTTTCGTAAAAAAATAAAATTTTTTCAAATTTGGATTTTTGCGATTTTTTAAATCCACAAGGAAAAAATAAGATTTTTTCGAAAGGTGAAAAACCACTGATATTAAAAAAAATTAAATCAAAAACAAGACGAGTACCAGTTTTTTTGAAGATATGCACTAAAAAAAGTTATTGGAATTTTTAGAAAAGGAGCACTCTTCGCCGTATAGATCAGATTTTCAATTTTAGGTCGCAAGCGG